>QRFJ01000780.1:596083-978666 GCA_006176705.1 Cocos nucifera
GCTCATGGTATAATCCCCAAACCTACAAACGAGGCGATAGTCAGGATATCGACTCGAGAAATGGCTAGAGGCAATTGCCAGTCAAAATATTGACTCGATGCATCTCAAATCAAGTTTGGATCTTGGTAGATACCAGAAAGGTATAGTTACCTAATTGGTGTAAATGGATATCTTCAGAGAATAGATTGGTGCAGGATGAAAAATGGGAAACATTTCAAGGCTAGCCTAGTGCAATAAGGTTATGTCAACCACGAAAAAAAAAAAAAGATATATGACTATCAGGAATACTTCTTTTCCCATGGCTAATGCTAAAATCCATCCGACATTGCCTTGCCATTGTAGCCTATGTCGATTACAAAAATTAGCAAATGAACCGTAAAAATGGCATTCTTGAAACGGATTCTTGAGGAAGAATATCTAATATGGAACACCGTTGGTTTCACATCCAGTGATATCTGATACCGCACAAGTTTGCAAGCTGCAAATATCCACTTATGAACTTAGCAAGCATCCGAGCTGGAACACTTCATTTCAATGATTGAGTCAAAACGTTTGATTTCATCAAAAAATATAAGAGAAATTCGTGTGTTATTCAAAAAGGGGTTTGTGGGAGCGCGGTTTGTTCTTCGCTCGTATGTACGTGGAATGACATCCTCCTTATGTGGGAATGATTATTCTCATGGGTTGACAACAGTCAAATTATGGTTGTCGAAAGGAATTCTCCATGTAAAACCTATGACGAAAGCACTCTTTATTCTAGTGGAATTAAGGTCATAGGCGATTGACCGAATAGGATGCAGGACTTTCACAGAAGATTTTACTAGAGAAAGTACTAAAGAAGGTTAGTATGGAAAAACTCTAAGGAGGGGATTTATACCATTCAGACATGAGTATTCTATTCTTTTCCAAAAGATGTTGCCCTAGCACACCTGAGGAATATAGAACACATGAGCAATGATCTCCTTATGCTTCTGCCAATAGGAGCCTCATGTGCCATGCTATGGTACAGCGAGGCTTAGAATGTCCCATACTTATGAGTGTTCGTAAAGAGATTATCAGTCAAATTCATATGAAGAACACTAGACTTCTATGAAATGTATCCTTAAGTACTTAAGAAGAACTAAGGATATGATGTTGGTCTTTGGTAATGGAGATCTCCAAGTTCAGGGATACACAGACTTGGATTTCATATCCGATATAGATGATCGAAAGTCGACATCTGAGAGTCTGTTTGTATGCAATGGTGGTGCTATCAGCTGGAAGAGTTCCAAACAAATGGTCATAGCAGATTCCATCATGGAAGCAGAATATATCGCTGCATCAGAGGCTACAAAGGAAGCATTCTGATACAAGAAGTTTGCTGCAGAAATCGGAGTAATGCCATCAGATGCCATTCCTCTATACTGCGACAACAATGGCGCCATAGCTCTTGCTAAGGAGCTAAGATCTCATCAGAAATCCAAGCATATTGAGCGGCGATACCACCTCATCTGCAATTACCTCGAGAAGGGTTACGTTGAGGTCAAGAGAGTCGACTCCACAGATAATGTGGCAGACCCACTTACAAAGCCGTTGGGCCAGCAAAGGATCGAAACCCACCTTGAGAAGATGGGACTTAGACTTGTAGCCAATTGGCTTTAGGACAAGTGGGAGATTGTTAGATATATGTGCCCTAGAAGCCAGAATTGGCTGACACTTATAATACACTTTTAGGCAAAATTATAATTTTGACTAATATCAATAAAATGGGTTATTTTCTATCACATATGTGTATTTAGTTCTTGATACATCCTTTGAGTTAATTGTAATGATAATTCATATTTCAGAGATTAAAATTTAAGACATGAATAATCATTGTTAACTCATAAAATGCTCTCGACCATAGGATCATCACGAGGATGGTGATTGATCCAGAAGGTTGGTGTATAATCGCTTCTCTTTAGTAGATGAGTCTTAAGTCTATGGTGTGGAGACACCGGAGCGAGAGTACAAGTACTCGTTAGAGAATGAGGGCACTGAGCATGACCACCTCGAGTAGTCATTAGGGAATCTACCTTCTCGTCAATGACTGACTCGATGTTGCAGTAGTGTGTCTGATTCTTTGATCTGAGATGCATCGGCAGTTCACCTTGAGGGTGTTATAGTTTGACTACGTCATTACTTGATCTCCTAGCCATTCGAAACCCTGAGGTGTATGTTGGCTATAGCATGTTCATTATAGAAACTGGATGGCATCAAGATGGAATCTATCTACCTCGTGGTAGAGGAGCAGCCCTATGATGATCATGAGAATCAAGTTCAGAAGTCCATGGCCATGGCAGAGTGAAATAACAGAAAGAGTTTCTATTTAGATTTTCACATCGGACTCGAATCGAATGATTACATCATATGATAGAAATTAGGGTTTGACGAGTTTACCTTAGCCCTAATCTGATCGGGGCTCAAGATAGAAGAACTTAATCACACAGGTAGCTGCACCAAGAGGTTCACATTCAGCTCTGATGGGTTGCCACCATATACTGCTAGGTGTCATTGGTGGATTTTGGGAGCAATTAGAATGATTTAGATGATCGATCATTCTAGCTTTTCGAATCAGAAGAGTTCTGATCCATTGAAAGGATTTCGATGATGTCGATGATAGAGATCATGACATATCCCATTACCATACAGAATTGAACTAACTGGGTCACACAAAAGGTTTTGAATCTTAGTGATCATCAATTAACTAGTCCAATTCAATTGATCTGAATGAGATTCAATTAGGTTCAAGAAAATCGTGCTAGCACTCGATTGAACCTAACGTTCTTCCTTTACTATCATAAATAAGTTATCCTACCTGAGCCAAAGGAGTTTGTGCTCAATCAGAGGCCTTCATATGGTTTGACTGAAGGTTGTCCAAGTCAAAAAAAGTTGTCTTATTTTGTAAGACATTACCTACCATTTTTGGTCACCTATCATTTCTTGTTCTTTGACTTTGGTCAAAAGTCTACCTTTGACTGTCAAATATTGACCATTGATACTTTGACTTTTGACCACATTCAGCACCTATTGGAGAGCTGGTGGGGCTTGTCCTCCCTGCAGAACTTGGGAAGGAGGAGGGCGCAGCCATCCTAGGTGTGTGCCCAAGTTGGAGGCGCCTAGGAGTCCTTGTTGGAAAAGGACTCCATCCTTTTTGGATTCCAATTAGAGTTCTCCTAAGAACCAACTTTGACTGGTCTTAGCGCTCTCTAGAAGAAATCCAGGGACTCTATTCCATTAATCAGATTTAGATCTATTTCAAAAGAGTTTGATTGTGTTGGAAAAAGAGAAGTTGATCACAGAGTCTATAAATAAGACCCTTGCCCAACCCAGATTTGATTGGAAGTGATTGAAAGGAATCACAATCCATGGCTCAAGGCTCCTCTCCCCTCTTCCTCCATGCCAAACCACCTTCTCCCTCTCCTCTCACGTCCAAAGGTTTTGGACCTTGGTTGGTGCAATCTAGACAAGAGAAAAGCGACTAAAAGCTAGAAGGCTGCGCTGCTACAAAGGACGACTGCTGATCTTCAAAAGGAGTTTTGAAGATCCTCCAGATCAGATCCAGATCTGATTTTTAGAGATGTGATAGAGAAGAAGAGGATCTCCAGATCCAGACCAAGTGGATATCGGTAGAGGCCAGGCACTTGCGTGGCTAGATCTAAAACCTTCCGCTGCATATAGCATCATCAACGGATAATAGGATTACCTATATCAAGATAAATTAAATTAAATTTAATTTATCTAGATTTTATTTAATTTCTAAAATAATAATAATTAGATCTGAAACATCTTAGATCTGATCTAGATCAAAGAGAAAAAATTTTGAAATTTATCTCTTGATCTCATCAAATCTAAATGAACTTGGTCCGAAAAATCTGGATTTCCCTTCAGGGTTGAAGGCCTTCGTCGTGTGCCCATTTCGGAGGAGTTCGAGCTTCTGAAGAGGAAGCTTGAAAGGAGTTCGGCTCCCATGGGCATCTGGTTGGAGGTACGTGGCTAAAGCTCGACCGCTGGAGAGTTCGGTAGGAGCTCGATCGATCGAACGGGATGTCAGAGAGGAGTCCGGCTCCTGAAGAGGTCCGCCCGGAGGGTGTCTGAGATGAGTCCAGCTCCCGAAGAAGTCCGTTCGAAGGGTGTTTGGGATGAGTCCAGCTCCCGAAGAAGTCCGTCCGAAGGGTGTCTGGGATGAGTCCAGCTCCCAAAGAAGTCCGACCAAAGAGGAAGCTTGGAGGAGAGTTCGGCTCTCGTATGCATCTGGCTGGAGGAGTGCGGCTAAAGTTTGGCCGCTGGGAGTTCGGAAGGAGCTCGGTCACTAGAAGTTTGGCTAAAGCCCGGCCGCTTAGAGTTCTTCTGCGGTTACTAGTTGCATTAAGCTGAGCATCGAACTAGACTTCGATGGGAGCGGGGTTTATCCCCAATAGAAACCATGGGTGTTAATGTTTGATGGTTTGAAGACAAATGAAATAGCTGGTGCTAGAGTTTGTTAATATCTCCAACTAGAGTTCAAACCCAGCCATCATTCCAGTTGGCTTTTTCATGTTCAAACAACTAGGCCAAATGTGAAGGCTTTGATAATCAGCCTTGACATTTTATTGTAGTTGGGAATAACAACTACTAAAGTAATTAGAGATTCTCAAATAGTGTTAAAATAGATTAGCAGAGAATACAAATGTAATAGTAAAACATTGATCAGATATTATATGAAGACCATGGAATTGATGCAACAATTTGTAGAAGTAATTTTAGAGTTTATTTCAAGAATGGAGAATCATTTGGCGAATGAGCTAGTGCAAATCGCATCTAGGTTGAAGATACTAGAAGGTATATTAGGAAGAACAATTAAAGTGGAAAGAACAGTTTTATCGCCAGTGGTAGATGATCGAAGGGACTATTATATTAACATAAATGAACTCTAGGTCACTCAAGATGATTGGAGATATCCGATTGTGCAATATCTCAAAGATCCATTAGGAAGAGTGGATACGAAGATCAGATTAAAATATTTATGCTATGTTTTGATTGATGAAGAGCTATGTAAGAGAAGACCAGTATGGCCCTTCTTTTGAGATATGGTATTGGAGAGAGAGATCCTTATTGATGATGAGAGAAGTCCATAAAGAACAGTGGGACTATACAAGTTGGTCAAAAAATGCAATTGGTTAATTATCCGAACATGGTATTTTTTGGGCCCAAAGATGCAAGAAGATTACATTCGCGTATAGAAAGAGCTCGCCAAGCGTTGTTAAAAACAATGAAACCAATTCAAAGAATCCTTACAACAGAGATGCAATATGTGATTAAATTCTTGACCATTTTAGGGGGATGGGGTCAATGGATTTGATTGTCAATTTATCTAATCCTCTTCAAGAGGCCGTGAGTAATATTATTAACACCGATTACTTTACTAAGTAGTTAAAGTGATTCATTTGATGATATATTAATTATAATATAAAAATTAATTAAAATCTATGTAATTAATTTTATATTTTATATTTAATATTTTTTTATTGATTTTTGTATGTGAATTAGATATTTATAATCTTATCACAAATTAACTAGAAATGATTTCTCTCAATATATGCAGATGAATGCTCAAGTTTCCAATATTCCAGGCTTGTTCCATGAATAGGAAAATATATAGATGCCGAAGAAAGGACCTAATGAATTTAAAAAAAAATATAAAGAATAAAAGGCTATTGCGATGGGGTGCTGGGTTTCAATGGAAAACGGATTGAGCGCAGTTGGAGAGAAGGAAAATGAGGACATGCGTGGGATAAAAGGAGAAGTTTTGTTTCTTTTTGAAAACTTCTTATAAAAGAAAGGATCCTCACCGGCGGCTTTCACTTTTGGCACATGAGTACAAGGGAATGGATTCACACGAAACAGGCACACGACTTCGGATAAATAGAAAAGAATATACGGAAGAAAAAAATAAAATATATATATATTTTTAAAAAATAATAAATAGTATTTTTTTCTTATCTTATCTTTCATTCTTTTTCTTCCATCACATTCATTCATTTTCTTTTGCTTTCCCATCTCAACCATCCATTCTAATGCATTCTTTTATTAGTCCCATATCTAAAAATCAAAAAAATCCCTTCCCTCCTAACACCTATAAATAAAGTTCAGTGCCTCTATCTTATTTATCTCTCTCCACACCACAACTCTTGTAGGGATCTATGTGACATACAGAAATATCTATTTAATAAATTTTTTATTTATCTTTTTTTACTTTCTTCCATCATTCCAACACATGAGAAGGAGAGTTAGCCATGGAAAGATCGACCAAGAGAGACTTTATTTTATTTTTTTTAGCCATGAAAAGATCGACCAGGAAAAATTTTATTTTACTTTTTTTTTTTGTTTCAACTCTAAGCCCTATTAATGGATTAGGAGTTAAAAATCTTCTCTTTGTATTAGAAACTTTTATCAGCAACGAAAATTAATTTCTTTTTCATCAATTTAATTTTTAACAAATAGGATAGTTTATGTTCCTATATTAAATTCTTGTAATTTTTAATTTCAGCACCAGAATAGTTTATTTTTCTTGCTAAGCACTAGAATAGTTTATTTCTACAATTTAAATTTTAGTAAATAGTATAAAATTTAATTTTAATTAATTTTAAAAATTTTTAATTTAAATCATGTATAGCTAAGCAATTTTTTAGGATTTGCGATGAAGCTAAACCATGATTAAAAGCTTTTCCTTAGGATTTCTTATTTACTTTTATTTTTTAGAGTTCTTCTTTCTTCAAGCTTCTTACCAAGAGACTTAATAGACTATCATTGGATTTCAATCTCTTTATAGTTCATGCTTGATTTGGTGCAAGAAGGATAATACGAAGAAGGCCTATAATTTTGTTAATTTCTTTTCTCTTTTTTCTTGTGAAAAATTTTGATGGATTATTATTGAGTCAAAATCTCTTCATAGTCTATACTTGGATAACACAAGAGAAACAGTTGAAAGAAAATTTTTTTAATTTAGATGAATGTTTGTCCATGCATTATGCCTTAATCAAAAGACATCATAAGAAAAATCTTAAAAAGGCTTTCTAATTTATTGGTCTAGTGGATTCAAAAATCCTAGATCTTTAGATTATTATTCTCTACAATTAATTTACTATTTAGTAGTAAGTAACAAATAATTCTCTAAACTCTTTATTAAAGCTCGTCTGAGCAAGAATTTGAACATAATTTAAACATAATTTCTCATGGGATTAACCCATACTTGCTGGACATGCTACTTTGCACACCGTGTGCTTGCAGTTTTAATTTAAGACATATCAAGTTTTTGGCACCATTGTTGAAAAATTGGCATATTTTAAATTGTGTTCTAAATTCTTATTCTTCGTGCTTTTAGCTTAGTTTTAATCTAACCTTTCTAACTTTCTTATCTTGCCTTGCAGAAAATTGATGAGTGCTAGAAATCAAGTACATTATTTAACTTTTTTCTTTGCCTTTAGCTTATTAATTTGATCTTAGTTTATTATTAGTTTTTAATTAAAACTTGTTTGTTCTTATTGGTTGTGCATAAGCATATCTAAACTACATTAAGAGCACAAACCTAAACAAGATAAGATGAAAATTTCATCATCATTTCTTAGCCCACAAATAAGTTTTTTTATTTACATTCATCCTAACCCTTTAATAAAATTAATTAGATGTCATCCCTAGGGACATTCGAGCTCATTAGGATAAGACATCCGAAAGAGTTGGACCGAATCAAGATTGGCTAGTTGACTGATATCTAGAAAAGAGATTCAGGAACAAGCACCTGAAGAAAGGTGGTTCTTTAATTGGTTCCGTTTGCTTATCTGGTCAATCTAATTGATGTTTAAGGAAAGCAACGGAGTGACTCCCACCGATCTTATCCTTACTTGGCTAGTTGGCTAGTTAGTCTCTGACTTGGAGGGCTCCAAGGCGGTCTTGGCAGTTAGAAGCTATCTAGAATTAAGGTAACCTAGGATAGATATTTGCTTGATAAGTGTTTGAAAAAAAATTTAAAAAAATCTTAACTAATTCTTTTTCTTCTCTCTTCTTTAACTTTTTTTTAAAAAAATGAAAAAACTATATTTAATTTTAACCTTTATTAAAATATTAAAAAAATAAAAAATATATAAAACAAAGTGAATTATCCATTTTTCTTATGGAAAAGGATTTCAGGTCGACTAATTAGAATTAATTTGATTCCTGTGTCAAGCCCTAAAATCACTAAAATGAAAGAAATCAATCAATCTCAAATCCTTAAGGATTTATGTTATCCAATTGGATCTATCCAGCCTTCTTGCATCAGGTTGCCCCAACCTATTGTAAATAACTTCAAAATTAAACCTCAAATGATTAATATGCTTCCAAAATTCACTGGAATAGAGAATGCATATGTATTCATTAAAAAATTTGAAAAGGTTTGTGCAACCATGAGACTGCAACAACTTTCTGAGGATGAGATCAAATTAAGATTAATCAATTTTGCCTTTAAGGATCACGCCAAAAAATGGCTATACAGTCTGCCAAATCAATCTATCACGATCTAGGAGGACTTTGTAAGAGTAATCCTGAAAAAGTACTTTCCTCATTATAAGATAGCTAGAACTAGAAATGAGAGTAACCAATTCTACCAACTAGCTGGTGAATCATTTTGGAAGTATTTTGATCATTTTAAGAATCTCTTGACCCAATGCCGACACCATGGAAAACAGACCTAGAGGCTATGCCAGATAGTTTATGAGGGGCTAGACTCAAATTTCAGAATCATGCTAGAGTCCATGTGCCAAGATCAATTTATGTATAAAAAACCCAATGAAGCCTGGCAATTTCTAGAAGACTTAGCTGAGAAGAGTTTACAATGAGAAACGACTAGGAAATCAGAAAGATCTACACCTTTAAGAGATGGAATGTACCAAGTTCAAACTTTTTTAGCCGTAGAGGCTAAAATCGCAACCCTAACACGTAGGTTAGAGGCTTTAGAACTACAGAGACCGGCTAGTAAAAACCATATGTCTGCATCCATGTGCAACGGATGTAATGCACCAGACCATGTTCTTGAAGAATGTCCTCTCCTAATAAACCCAACTGGAACCATATATGCACAAGTAAATGCTGTATACCAAAAATCAATGAACAATCCTTATACACCCACATATAACCCAGGATGGAGGAATCATCCAAACTTCTCATGGTCGTAGAATCCAAATGTAGGCGGTCCTAGTTTCAACTAGCAAAACCCAAGTTCCAACTTTATATTAAACAACCCACCAGGTTTCAATAATCATGGAAAGAAACTTAGTTCTTTAGAGAAAAGTCTGAAAGTCCTAGCCAATTTCAATATTGACACCAATGTTACATTAAGTAATTTCATGCAAACCACGGGTCAGCTCCTAAATGCTAACATCCAAGCCATAGCCCATTTAGAAATACAGGTAGATCAGCTAGCCTCTACCATGAATGAGCGAGAATGAGGTAGGCTGCCTAGCCAACCCGAGCCCAATCCAAAAAATCAAAATGGTCTACAATCCCAATAGAAAAATCAAGTCAACTAAGTGAATGCTATTCACTCATTAAGATCGAAAAAATAAGTGGATAACAAGATAGGTACATCTGACAATAGAGAGGACTCATCTGCCAAGCAACTTTACAAACAATCTACCTTACAAACTCAAACTCCTGAAATTGATAGTACACCTAGCCCAGTACCCATAACTCCTAGAGCTCTTTTTTCAAATCGATTAAGGTCTAATAAAAAATCGAAACATTTGGATAAAATGTTAGAGGTGTTTAAATAAGTTCAGATGAATATCCATCTGCTAGACATAATCCAACAAGTACCGACCTATGCTAAATTCTTAAAAGATCTTTACACCAAGAAGAGGATCACTAATGTACCCAAAAGAGCATTCTTGACTGCAAGTGTGAGCTCATACTTATCAAGTCACATGCCAATAAAATATAAGGACCCAAGATCTTTGACATGTGTTATTGGAGAAATCCAAATTGAGAAGGCCTTGCTAGACTTAGGGGCTAGTGTAAATATTTTGCTCTATTCAGTTTATAAGCAATTAGGATTGAAAAAACTTCAGCCAACAGAAATCATATTGCAATTAGCAAACCGATCTTTTAGGATTCCTAAGGGAATGATAGAAGATGTTTTAATCAAGGTTGGCAATTTTATTTTTTCTATAGACTTCATCATTTTAGAGATCGAACCCATTTCAAACCCAAAGGATCATATCCCGATTATTTTAGGAAGACCATTTCTAGCAATGATCAATGCCATAATCAGTTGTCGAAATGGACTCATGAAACTCTCATTTAGAAATATGACCATTAAACTGAATGTTTTTAACTTAGAACAGGAATTGAACCAACCCGATGAAGAAAACTTTATCCGAGAGGATGTCTATGAATCCAATGATTTAAGCCATGAGGACATCAAAATTAATCCCAAGTTGAATCAAGAATTTAAAAATAAAATTTGGGTAATTGTTAATCATAGGAATATTTGATCAGAACTAGAATCATCAATTGCATCAATTATTAAGGAAACACCATCACTTGATCGGAAAATATTTCTTGAATACCAAAAGTATGAATATCTAGGTCCATCTGAAACTCTACCAGTAACTATTGAGTTAGACCCAGATCCAATCCAAAAGATGTTAAATCTACTAAGAGAGATTTACGATAAAACTAGTTATGTGGAAAAAGACCATCTCTCTAGAAATTATGGTGAAAGACCAGATGAATTTTTCAACCCTGTATACGATCCAGGATAAAATAATATTTTAAGGTCGAACTTAAGTTTGGCTGAAGACTATAAACTTAGCTCTTAGGAGGCAACCCAACTTCTTAGGAGTAATTTTAATAAAAATATGATTAAAGACTTTAAACTTAGCGCTCCTGGAAGGTAACCCAAATTCTTGCTTTTTAAATTTTTTTTTTAATTTTTTTAGGTTTTACTTCAAGAAAGTCAATGTCAAATTAATTGGAAGGAAGAGCTAAAATTGCATCCTCAAGAATATCTGAAGACGCCTACTAAACCAAGGACGTATCAAATTAGGTATATTCTTTTCTTTTTTATCTATTGTATTTTTTATTTTTCTTACTTTATTAAGAACAATATAGAATAATTTGAGGGGTAAGGGATAAATAAACTTAGAATTTTTACACTCATAAATTTATTGATATTCATATATCTGACTATGCTTTAGACTTAAGCAATATTAGATATTTTAGTAGCATATGATGCACACTTTAGATAAGTTATGGAGTATCGAGAAATTGCATATTGATAAAATTCAATAGAAGATTGAGTTTAAAATAAAAATTTATTTTTGAGCATTTCTAACTTATCCTATTAATATCTAAAGAAAGTCAACTTGTATAGATATAAGTGGGATATGTTGATGCATAAAGTTTCTTCTATTTTTTTAAAAAAAATATCAATTTTTTACCAAATAACTAGATCTCGTTGCCTAAGTAAATAAAGATATTCATATTAAAAAATAGATAATATTAAAATAAAAAAAATAAAAAAATTCATACAGCCAAGTTTCAATCCATAGCCTATTTGACTCGAGTCAGTAAGCTCGAGGGATATTTTACACCTAATGCCCTAAAACCAACTGATTTGGGAGTCATTGGCCTAACACTTGCTACAGGGGTTAAATAGAAAGCTTAAGTGGTTAAGGCATTGCACGGACTGTATTTTCAAAAAAAAAAATGAAGAAATAAATGTACAAATATAAAACCACTAGCTCATCTTAAAGTTAGATAATCCAAGGATAAAGATAGGAGTGGGTTAAGAGAAAGCTTTGAAAAATTTTATTCTTTACTCAATCATTTTATTGCATAGCCTTAATATCCTAATGACATGCTTGAAAATTTTTTAGATAGATATCTTTTACTTCTAAAATTGTTAAATGAACACTCATGGAGAAGGAAACCAGTATTGTATATTAATATTTTTTTTACTCGAGGATGAGTAAAATCAAGTTAGAGGATGTGATGAATATATTAATTATAATATAAAAATATTAAAATCTATATTATTAATTTTTTTTATTTTATATTTGATATTTTTATGATCTTTATAAGAATAATTAATTATAAAATTTTAATTATAAATTAATTAAAAATAATTTTTCAATATACGTAGATGAAGTTCAAGTCTATATTTAGACTTGTTCCATGACATGCAAAAATATGGATGTGAAGAAGAGATCCAATGAATAAAAAAAATATAAAAGAACAAATGGCTATTGGATGGGGTGCTGGGTTTCAATGGAAAAGGACGGGCTACGAGCCAGTGTGGAGGAAAATGAGGACATGCGCGGGATTAAAGGAGAGTTTGTTTCTTTTTGGAAAAAAATGTTATAAAAGAAAGGATGCTCGCAAGCGGCTTTCACCTATGGATTTTTTTTTTGGCGCGAGTTCAAGGGAACGGATTCACACGAAACAGGCGCACGACTTCGGGCAAACAGCGAAGGATACGCGGAAGAAAAAAATTTAATATATATATATATAGAAAATAATTGAATGGTAATTTTTTTATTTTATTTTTCATCATTTTTTTTCAGTACATCCATCCATTTTCTTTTGTTTTCCCATCTCAATTACCTATTCTCTTAGAATGCATCCTTATATTAGTCGCATATTTAAAAATCAAAAAAATCTCTTTCCTCCTAATATTTATAAATAAAGTTCACTTCCTCTATTTTATCTCTCTCTCCACATCATAACTCTTGTAGGAACTCATATGACAAGCGAAAATACCTACACAATAAAATTTTTATCGATCTTTTTTTTCACTTTCTTCCACTCTTTTAACACACGATAAAGAGAGTTAGCCGGAAAAAATCGGCCAGGAGAGATTTTATTTTTTTTTTCTTTTTTCAACTCCAAACCCTATTAATGGCATAGAAGTTAAAAATCTTCTCTTTGTATTAGAAACTTTTATCAGTAATAAAAATTATTTTTTTTCATCAATTTAATTTTTAGCAAATAGGATAGTTTATATTCCTGTATTAAATTCTTGTAATTTTTAATTTCAGCACTAGAATAATTTATTTTTCTTACTAAGCACTAGAATAGTTTATTTTTATAATTTAAATTTCAACAAATAGTATAAAATTTAATTTTAATTAATTTTAAAAGTTTTAATTTAAATCATGTGTAGCTAAGCAATTCTCAGGGTTTCTGATGAAGCTAAATCATGATTAGAAGCTTTTTCTTAGGATTTTTCGTTTGCTTTTATTTTTTAGAGTTCTTCTTCCTTCAAGCTTCTTGTCAAGAGACTTGATGGACTATCATTGGGTTTCAATCCCTTTACAGTTTATGCTTGATTCGGTGTAAGAAGAATAATAAGAGGAAGGCCTATAATTTTATTAATTCTTTTTCTCTTCTTTCTTATGAAAAACTTTGATGGATTATTGTTGAATCAGAGTCCATTTATAGTCCATACTTGGATAACACAAGAGAAGCAGTTGAAAGAAGAGTTCTTTAACTTAGGTGAATGCTTGTCCATGCATTATGCCTTAATCAAAAAACATCATAGGAGAAATCTTAGAAAGACTTTCTAAGTCGTTGGTCTAGTGGATTCAAAAGCTTTAGATTTTTAGATTATTATTCTCTGCAATTAATTTACTATTTAGTAGTAAGTAATAAATAATTCTTCAAACTCTTTATTAAAGCTTGCTTAAGTAAGGATTTGAATGCAATTTAAACATAATTCATCGTAGGATCAATTCATACTCACTGAACGTGCTATTTTGTTCATCGTGCATTTGCGGTTTTAATTTAAGACGCATCAATCCTCATGAGATTAGTAACTCAAATATCTATTATTAATTTTATTAAACATCACATCATATATAGATTAGGTCTTTCGAAAACTATAATAGTGGATGAAGGATCCATCTTCACTGGTCAGAACATGAAGAACTTTATAGAAGAATCTGGGTTCAAGATAATTCATTCAACCCCGTATAATGCACAAGGAAATGGGCAGGCTGAAGTGACAATAAGATTTTAATGAATAATATGAAGAAGTTTGTGAGAGAAAGACCGAGGGTATGGCATGAAGTATTGTCAAAAGTACTCTAGGGATATAGGACTTCAAAAAGGACATCTATGGGTACAACACCACTTGTATTAACTTTCGGTCACGATGCCTTGCTTCTAATGGAGTTAACCGTAAAGTCTGGGCACGTATTACATCAAGATTTGTTGACAGAAGAAGAAGAGTTCGCAATCTATAATGGCCGAATTACTAACTTTAGATGAGAAGAGGTTAAATGCTTTAGAATGAATAAGGGCAAAAAGGGAAAGGTAGCCTGCACTGATGATAAAAGGATTCAGCCAAAATGTTTTAAGAAAAGGGATTTAGTTTGGAAAATTATTCTTCCTTTAGATCAGAAAGAACCAAAATTTAAAAAATGGTCATCGAACTAGGAAGCCCCTTTATAGTACACCGTGTACAATAGGGAGGGGTGTATCAACTGAAAAATATAGATAGGGCTATAGATAATTGAATGATTAATGAAAAATATTTAAAGAAGTACTATCCCATAATATGGAAAATACATAAAGAAACACACATACAAGAGTAGAACTTGGTTAGATAGGCCGATTAAGCAAATATATAAAAGAGAAATTCAGTAAGTTAGGTTGATTGACATTAACACCAATAGTTCATTACAAAAAAGAGATGAAAATTTAAGACAAATAGAAAAATAAGATTTACAACTTCTTAAAAGCCAATTGAAGTGAATCCCATTGATCTAGCATCTGAATTTTTAAAGGTTCCATCTCATCAACTTGCTGTTGTAACTTAGGGAGGCATGTAGAAAGCAGAATGAGCTGTCGCTCTATGTCCTCTAGATGTTTTAGCTTTGGCCCGTGAAGATCATTGTGATTGGCACAATGTTTTTGTAAGATGAAAATTTCAGCCTTAACTTGAATAATCTTATTCTCTAGTTCGACGAGTTTCCTTTCTTTGTCTAGTAGCTAGTTCAATCTGTTGGGATATCAACTACTTTGATACCATTTGTTAAGGATCTAGTACCGATAGATTACGATAAAAAGAAAAATAAAATAAAATAAAAAAATAATCAAGTACATAAATCAATCCAAAGGCTCGCCTCCACGGGACATGCAAAGCTTCACTATGAAAAAAAATAGGTACAAGAGGAGAACACCCACTCTCAACTCACTGTACATAAATCTCTTTCAACTAGAAGCTATCCTTATAAAAGCTCTCTCTGAATTCCAAGGAGATCCTCAGAAGCTACAAGATGCTCTGCCCTCACAGCCTCCTCGTTGGATGCTATGCACCTATTGCTTCTCTCTCTCGTGGGCTACACGTGCTAGATACTCTGCCAAGCTCCTCTCGATGGCTGTTTGAGTCTCTCTATGTGCCTCTCATGCCACAAGTGCCACCTCTCTGCTCCACAGCATCTCAGTCCTTTAAATAGAATGAGAATCCTCTTCTCAGCAGTTCACATAAGTTCTAACAGGGCTTTTTCTTCAAATATGAGTCGAACATGATCTTGATGGAGTCTTGGAATATTTTCTAACCATTAGATCATGATCGCTGCCCTCTATGGTCGTTAGATCCTATGGTTCACGTGCAACTCTTGTAGATCTTTTAGATTAATCACAATTCGAGTCTAAACAAAAAATTTCATCATGTTCTATTTGTTTTCGTCGAGCTAGCTCTGTCAGGAGTCGAGCCGGCTCGAATGCATCCTATCCAAACTTCTACTTTCTGTCTACCTGAGAGAGCTGGTTCGATTACGGTTCAAGTTGGATCGATCTCAGTCCAAGCCGACTTGACCCCATATCCGAACCAGCTCGATTGTTTGATGATTTGATTCTTCTCTACTATGGATCGAATTTTGAGGCATCAAATTCTAACAATCTCTATCTCAACTCGATATTCAGCCTCTATCTGACTTTGAGAGCTTATGATCCATCTTGCTCCCATGCCCTAGGGCATGCCTGCTGTCTCATGGATGGGCAAACATGGAAGTTGAGCTAGGCTGCTCGATCCCACCTCCATCAATGGCTGTGTCCACTCTGACCAAAGATCTGCTTGAAAAAGTCTTCCATGGCAATAAGAACTTCACTCTACGACATCGCC
The DNA here is from genome assembly GCA_006176705.1 of Cocos nucifera. Taxonomy (NCBI): domain Eukaryota; kingdom Viridiplantae; phylum Streptophyta; class Magnoliopsida; order Arecales; family Arecaceae; genus Cocos; species Cocos nucifera. Next base: position 612,243 of record QRFJ01000780.1, read on the forward strand.
TCTCATCCTTCCAAGTCTTCCATCTCGTGCTCGATCCACCTCCACCTAGAGCTCCATCTAATACTGGGCTCCCTCTGGCTCCTGAAGCTCCACCTCGCACTGAACTTTTTGTCAGATAGTAATATCCTCTTATCTTCTTCTTTTTCTCCAATATAATTCTATCGTCATGCATGACCTTCAGGATTCCATCACCAGCTATCCACCTATAGCCGTTTGAATCAAGTCTGCTCAATGAGATAAGATTTCAGCTGAAATTAAGTATGTATCGAACCTTTTCCAATCTTCTCACTGCACTATCATGTGTCCTCTAGTTGACCATTTTGGTGCCTCTGATCGCACAGCTCAATCCATCCGATAGATAAATAGTGCCCTCATTGCTCTACAGAGAGTCAAATTGCTCCTCTCTGCAATAAATATGATATGTGCATGCAGAATCTAAAATTCACTATAGGAAAGAAGTAGATACCTCGTTAGATATCTCTAGGACATCATCCTTTGACTTGCTACTGACCGTCGCTGTAGTAGCTCTCGTTCGATCCTTGAGTTATGGGCAATCCTTGACTCGATGCCCTAACTTATCGTACCTATAGCATCTGATCTTATTTTGGTCCCTTGTCTTGGACCTGGATCATCCTCCTCGCGATCCTCTACCACTCTGTCTACTGCCTTTTGCTCCTTCAAAAATTGCCAAAGCTGAGCTGCCACTATCTAAGCTCGAAGCTGGGTTCTTCCTTCTGAGAATCTTGTTCTGGAGTATCGCTGCAGTGACCTCGTCCATCTTGATGGTGCTTTTTTCCACTAGAAGAGCAATCACCAAGAACTCATACAAAGGAGGGAGCGATGCTAGCAAGACCAACGTTCTGATCTTCTCCTCAACTTTTTCGCCAACACTGAGAAGGTCGGTGAGGATCTTCTGAAAGTTGGATAGATGGTTCCACATGCTCTGGCCCTCGTCCATCTGTAGCTAGTAGAACTACCTTCAAAAGAATAGCGTGTTGGTGAGCGACTTCACCATGTACAATTTCTTGAGCTTCGACTATAGTACCATCAGAAAAGTCTTGCTAAGTATATGAATCATGACATCATCCATTAGGTATAAGCAGATCATGCTCACCACCTGTATCTGGATCCGCTTTCAATCCTTCACCTCCATGATGGCTGGCATCTTGTCATATAAGAGAACGTCGATCAATCCATGTTAGATGAGGACATCTTTTACCCTTGCTTACCATAAGAAAAAATTATCCTTTCCATCAAACATGTTGATCTCCATCTTGATTGTGCTTATTTTTTCTATATTCTTCAATCTCTATCCACTCCTGCAATCTACGCTCTGGTACTATCTGACTCTGATACTAATCTATTGGGATATCAACTACTTTGATACCACTTATTAAGAATCTAGTATCGATAGATTATGATAAAAAAAAATAAAATAAAATAAAAAAATAATCAAGTACGTGGATCAGTCCAAAAACTCGCCTTCATGGGGCATGCAAAGCTTCACTATGAAAGAAAAAAATAGGTACAAGAGGAGAATACCCACTCTTAACTCACTATACACAAATCTCTTTCAACTAGAAGCTACCCTTATAAAAGCTCTCTCTAAATCTCAAGAAGATCCTCAGAAGCTACAAGATACTCTGCTCTCATAGCCTCCTCTTCGGATGCTATGCATCATTGCTTCTCTCTCTCATGGGCTGCACGTGCTAGGTACTCTGCTAAGCTTCTCTTGGTGGCTGCCTGAGCCTCTATACATGCCTCTTACACCACACGTGCCACCTTTCTGCTTCATAGCATCTTAGTCCTTTAAATAAGATGAGAATTCTCTTCTCAGCAGTTCACAAGAGTCATAATAGGGCTCTTTCTCCTAATATGAGTCGAACATGATCTTGATGGAGTCTTGAAATTTTTTTCAACTTTTAGATCATGACCGCAGCCCTCCATGGCCGCTGGATCCTATGGTCCACATGCAACTCTCATAGATCTTTTGGATTAATCACAATCCGAGTCTAAATAGAAAATTTTAATGTTCTGTTCATTTCCATCAAGCCGATTCTGTCAGGGGTTATGCCAGCTCGACTGCGTCTCGTCCGAACTCCTACTTTCTATCTGCCTAAGAGAACTAGCTCGATTACGTTCAAGCTAGCTCGATCTCAGTCCAAGCCAACTTGACCCCATATCCAAGCCAGCTCGACTACTTGATGATTTGATTCTCCTCTGTAGTGGATCAAATTTTGAGATGTCAAATCCTAACACAACTATCTCTTGAAGTCATCAATAACTCGACTCTCTTTATCAGTACTATATGTATCTCATCAGAAAGAGATTGAAGTGATTGAGTTGACTCAATAAGTGCAGATAGATATGCCTTCAATTTGGATAATTCTAAAGAGGATGAAGATGAGCCATTCTTCAATAGGATTTCTAAAGTTCCTTGGGCATCAGATAGTGCACAGGAAGATACAAGATCATTCAAAGATAAATCAGCAATCTTGAGCAATTTGTGATAGGCTTGGATGACTTCGGCTAGGGTATCGCTCTGATATGGTCTAGAAGAGGCTGAAGAAGTTGAGAATGTAGCCAATTTAGCTTTCATACGTGCCAATGTTGCTAATGGAGGATGCTATGGCTGGGAGATGTCCTATAAGACAAGAGTTAGTATATTAAAAGAGGAATAAATACTAAGATTTGAAAGAGTAGCTTATAGATTGCATCGCTAGAGCTATGGGTTTTGTGGGAGGAGACATCAAGGAGTATGTGGCTGGAACTAAGACACTTACAAAGATGCCTTCACTTATAGGAGGAACATCTGAAGGTAGTGGCAGTGATGCATGCTAATTTATAGCTATGGCAAATGCACCAGTCGATCAAGTAATAAAGTGAATGAGTAGAGTATCGTCCCTAGAGAATTGGAAAACAAGTACTGAAAAGCTCTTTCCTATGCTTTATTTAGAAGATCGATTTATGAGAATAAGAAATTAAAGAAAATAAAGAAAATAAAAAAAAAATAATTAAAAGTTTTTAATTAAATAGAGAGAGTGTAAATTATTAGGATTTTAAACTCAAGAGCAATGGATTACTAAGGCAATCGGTTCACCAACTCAGTCAATACAATATTCAGATTTTTAGATTAATTTTATTTCATATGACGGTGGAGTCTCCTAATTTATTCACTACCCTTTGGTCCAGGCATAGCAAAACTATTAATATTTATTAATTATTCTTTGGTCCAGATGTAATTTAAATAAATATTAATGCATTAGGTTTTGTGAAATCCTCTAATTAAAATACGCTACGTCCAAAGCGCACTAAAATTCCTACATGCATATGAATTCTAATTTGATTCATAATACAAGGTATATAATCAAGAAGCATTAACATAGATATACTTGATACGTAACATCTATGTTTATCAGATCAATTAGAAGATGGTCAGTAATCTAAAAGCATTAAGATCAGATTTATATACTCCTCATGAATAAAATTTAAAAATAAATCATACTGAATATTGCATCAAAAGAGTGGCTACACCTTAGCCTTAGTAAAAGAAAATTTAGTTCATAATAACAAGTTCAAAAAAAAATAGTAAATAAAATAAAAAGCATAGAGAAATTAGACTGTTTGATTGCTAAAATTGATTGTCTGCTGCTTTTGATGTGGAGAACTTGGCGAAGAAGAAGAGGCTCCTTGATCGATGTCTTAATCGTCGAAAAAAAAAAATCAAAAACCTTTTTAATTCTCTCACAAACCACTCTTCTTTTTCTATCTCTCTTCTCTCTCTTTCTCTCTCTCTGTCTCTCTTTCCATCTATCTCCGATTTTTTTTTTCTCACGACAATAGTAGGTCTTTTATAGATGAAGTGTTTGATTCTCTTCAAAATCCATCAAAAATTAGATTTAAGACTCCTAAAACAACTCAAATTAAGATCTGGATAATTCTGCCCGTTAGATCTTGATCAAATGGTACAAAAATCACTCAAAAACTCCTTAAAATAATCCAGATCAAGTCGGATTTAATATCAGCCATTGGATCAACCATTGGATCAAATCTGGGCCATCCGATTGCGTTGAAAGAAGCCTTCTGATCTTTAGTTTACCATCGAAAGGAATCTCAGCCATTGGATCTCGATCGAGAGCTACGGATGCCGTCCATCAGCGCCTTCATTTCGGCCGTCCGATCAAGCTTCAGTGAAAATCGTCCGTTGGATCAGCCAGAATTCCCAAATTGCCCTCCATGGACCATGCGCGAGCCCGGTGTTGCGTAGTTGCCGCATTCTTCAACCAATCAGAGCGTGCCTCTTATTGTAAAATTCTCAAAATACCCTTCATATGGTCCACTGTGCGCCGCAAAAAATGCTGACGTCATCCTGACGTCAGCGTTGCATCGACGGTTTTTTTTTTTTTTTTTAAAATTCGATTCTGGGCTCGTTTGAAGTCCGTTTTGCCTGAAATTTTTTTCATCTGAACCAAAAAAATAAGATCTTCACATTGGTAGCCTTCTTTCCTACATAAAATTAATAAAAATATCAATTTTTAAAGAAATAGATTAATTTATTTTATAATTTAATACTTTTATTAGTATATTTTTACCACTTATCACACTCTCCAACTTAGTCATTGCTAGTCCCTTAGCAATATTTTATTTAATACCATGTTTCAATAAGATTATCCATCATAAAGATAAAATCTAGGATTAAAGGTCAAAAAGTTTAGAAAATACTGCTAACTAAGCATTGAGCTTCAGAAGCAAATTTTTCAGTCAATACAATTAAAAACTTTCTTAGAGTACATCAAAGATCTATAGCACTTGTGTTTCGTGATGACTAACTTTAGCATTTTCAGTATTAAATTAAAAGAACAAAAGTATCTTCTCTTATCACCTATTTTGGTCAATTTTCTATACATTCTCAATTTTATACTCATGAATTAAGGTAGCTTTCACACTACCTTTTCTTTTCTTTTCTTTTCTTTTTTTCTTTTTTTTTTTTTACTATGCTGAGCATCCTGGCCTTCCCTTCACCGTTTTACTTAAATTTCCACACTTGACCTAGGTGCAGAGACCCAGTTACTAGGCTTTGGGCAATCCACATATACTCTGTCTTTTGCACTTTATTTATAGGCAGGTAGCTCTTTCCTTAAATTCAAGTTTCTTTGATTAGAATGTATATTAATTACCAATTTTCAGTGATAATTGAATCCTCAGTTGGCCTTATAATCAATACCTACTTTGCCTTGTTAGTGTGCATGTGCAATAAAAAGTGCTAATAAGTCTTTTAATGACCTAAGTAGGCTGCTAAAAGTTGACCAACTAATCTACTTCTTTAACTCATTACATTCATTAGCAAATAATTCTATCTTTTATCACTTATCCAGTTTATCTTGCTCAAGATTTTCTTCTTGACACATAATTTTTTTTTTTTTTAATTATTGTTCTACATTGTCTTAAAGGAGAAAGAAAAATAAAGGATGCAATAAAGGATAGGAAGGAATACACCTGATTTGGTTCAGTCTGGTTCTTTGGGGCTTTGAAATTTTGCTTGAGTTCTCATTGATTTTTCTGCAAAATTGAAAATACACACCAGAGCAGTAAAAGAGCAACAACAAATTACTAAAAAAAAAAAAAAAATGATCAAAACTAAAAAGAAAAGAAACAACCTATCTAGTAGTTCTGATTTATAGTCTTCAGCTTGACTTTCTTTGAGTTCTAAAGTGGATCAATCCGGTGCCACTTCAATTGGAATACTTTCATGTTTGATCGAGTCTTCTTTCAATTTGACATTGCTCGCTTTTATAGTCTCAAACCTATTTTCTACAGAATTCTCATATAATGGATTGTCAATAATGTTCAATTAAAAAATAAGTTTGATTATCATCAGGATGTTTAGTATCTTTGAAAATATTAAAAGTAACTTGTTCATCTTGGACTCTAAGAATTAATTTTTCTTGTTGAACATCTATTAAAGCTCCTCCAGTAGCTAAAAAGGGTCTCCCTAAAATAAGGGGTACATCATAATCTTCTTCCATATCAAGAACAATAAAATCAATAGGGAAAATAAACTTGTTTACCTTTACCAAGACATCCTCCACTATACCTCTTGGATATTTAATGGATCTGTCGGCTAATTGAAGAGTAATAGTGGTAGGCTTTGGTTCTCCTAAACCCAACTTCCTAAAAATAGAAAAAGGCATGAGATTTATGCTTGCTCCTAAATCACATAAAACTTTATCAAAACTACAATCACCAATAATGCAAGGGATAGTAAAACTTCCTGGATCTTTTAGCTTCTGTGGTAATTTATTTTGAAGTATTGCTGAGCATTCTTCATTCAAATTTATTCTCTCATGCTCCTTCAGCTTTTTCTTATTTGTTAAGATTTCTTTGAGAAACTTGGCATACCTGGGCATTTGAGTAATAGCATCTACAAAAGGAATATTAATATGTAAATTCTTTAAAATTTTGAAAAAGTTAGAAAATTTTTTATCTGGATGCTGTATTTGTCTCTCTGGGAATGGTAGTGGCGGCACGTAGGGCTTCACATTTGGATCAGCAAATCGTATACCTGGAGACCATCCATCTGCTGGTTGTTTTGGTGACTGACGAATTTTAGTTGATGGTTCCTTATTTGTAGTTGGCTCTTCAGTCTCATTCTTCTGATGTGGCTCCTCCAGCTTTGTACCACTTCTTAGGGTGATAGCATTGACTTGCTCCCTTGGATTTGTCTCCGTATGTTGCTGGGCAAGGATCCTTGAGGTCTCTCGGAGATTATCTTAGCCATTTGACCTATTTGCATCTCCAAGTTTCGAATTGCTACTGTTTGGTCCTGCCTAAGTTTGGCTTCCAAATTTTTTATAGTTGCTTCTTGGTTTTGCATAAATTTGACCATCAGCTCTTCCATGTTGGACTTCTTTTTAGGTACTTGGAATCTCGGGGGTGGCTGTTGTGCTGCATTTTGATTGCTCCATGAGAAATTTGGGTGCTGCCTCCACCCTTGATTGTATGTGTTGGAGTAGGGATTGTTTTGTTGCGGCCTGAAAAAATTACCAATATAATTAGCTGTATCAGTTATTTTAGCAAAAGGATTACCTATTTGGCAATTGCTCGTATCGTGTCCTCCTCCACATAGGTCATAAGTAATGCTCTGAACATGCATAGCTGTTCCCTTTAAGTTGTTGACTTCGGCTCTAAGGGCTGCAATTTCAGCTAGTAAAGTTGGCACGCAATCTACTCCCTGCACAGCTGCTAGTCTTTTTGGCATCATGCGCTCTGTCTGCCATTGATAGCTATTTGATGCCATCTCATCGATCAGATCGAAGGCTTCTTCCTCCATTTTTTCGATTAATGGTTCCTCCTGCTGCTGCATCAATCATAGATCGATTAGTAGGAGATAAACCATTATAGAAAGTTTGTACCTGAAGCCATACGGAGTAGTTGATGATGTGGACATCTCCTCAGCAGTTTCTTGAAATGCTCCCAAGCCTCATATAGCGTCTCCATATCCATCTGCATAAAAGAAGTGATATCGTTGCGCATCTTAGCAGTTTTGGAAGGTGGAAAGTACTTGGCTAAGAATTTTTGGGCTAGGACATCCCAAGTTGTGATAGAACCTACAGGAAGAGAATGAAGCCAATTTTTAGCTTTATCCCATAAAGAGAAAGGAAATAACCTTAATCTAATAGCATCATCCGACACCCCATTAATTTTAAAAGTATCGCAAAGTTCAAGAAAATTAGAAATATGGGCATTCGGATCATCATGCACGTGTCCACTGAATTGGATAGTTGATTGAATCATCTGGATCATCGTCGATTTTATTTCGAAGTTGTTTGCTCGTACAGGCGGTCTCCTGATGCTCGAAGCTGCATCGGCTACAGATGGTGTGATATAATCATTTAATGGACGATGTACTGGTCGAATAGCTTCATGCTGTCCTTCAGTCGCCATATCCACTCCTAGATTGATGTCGTTAGGATCTTCAGCTGCCATGTTTCTCTCTTGTTGTAGTCTTCTAATGGTTCTTTCAATTTTTGGATCTAAAGGTAGTAAGTTACTATGTCCAGTACGTGTCATGCACTAAAATTTTTTTTTTAATAATAAAAATTAAAAATAAATTTCTAAAGTAAAGCTAGGATCAAAATTTTAATATTATTTTAGACACAATCCCCAGCAACGGCGCCAAAAACTTGATGCGTGCTAATTTATAGCTATGGCAAGTGCACCAGTCGATCAAGTAATAAAGTGAATGAGTAGAGTATCATCCCTAGAGGATTGAAAAATAAGTACTGAAAAGCTCTTTCCTATGCTTTATTTAGAAGATCGATTTATGAGAATAAAAAATTAAAAAAATAAAGAAAATAAAAAAAATAATTAAAAGTTTTTAATTAAATAGAGAGAGTGTAAATTATTAGGGTTTTAAATTCAAGAGCAATGGATTACTAAGGCAATCGGTTCACCAACTCAGTCAATACAATATTCAATTTTTAGATTAATTTTATTTCATGTGATGGTGGAGTCTCCTAATTTATTCACTACCCTTTGGTCCAGGCATAGCAAAACTATTAATATTTATTAATTATTCCTTTGGTCCAGGTGTAATTTAAATAAATATTAATGCATTAGGTTTTGTGAAACCCTCTAATTAAAATACGCTGCGTCCAAAGCGCACTAAAATTTCCGCATGCATATGAATTCTAATTTGATTCATAATACAAGGTATATAATCAAGAAGCATTAACATAGATGTACTTGGTCCGTAACATCTATGTTCATCAGATCAATTAGAAGATGGCCAGTAATCTAAAAGCATTAAGATCAGATTTATATACTCCTCATGAATAAAAGTTAAAAATAAATCATACTGAATATTGCATCAAAAGAGTGGCTACACCTTAGCCTTAGTAAAAGAAAATTTAGTTCATAATAACAAATTCAAAAAAAAAATAGTAAATAAAATAAAAAGCATAGAGAAATTAGACTGTTTGATTGCTGAAATTGATTATCTGCTGCTCTTGATGTGGAGAACTTGGCGAAGAAGAAGAGGCTCCTTGATCGATGTCTTGATCGTCTAAAAAAAAAATCAATTTTTTTTTAATTCTCTCACAAACCACTCTTCTTTTTCTATCTCTCTTCTCTCTCTTTCTCTCTCTCTCTATTTCTCTCTCTGTCTCTCTCTCCCTGTCTCTCTTTCCATCTCTCTCCAATTTTTTTTTCTCACAAAAACAGTAGGTCTTTTATAGATGAGGTGTTTGATTTCCCTCAAAATCCATCAAAAATTAGGTTTAGGACTCCTAAAACAACTCAAATTAAGATCTGGGTAATTTTGCCCGATCAAACGGTACAAAAATCACTCAAAAATCCCTTAAAATAACCCAGATCAAGTCGGATTTAATATCAGCCGTTGGATCAACCGTTAGATCGAATCTGAGCCGTTCGATCGTATTAAAAGAAGCCTTCTGACCTTTAGTTTACCGTCGCGATGAATCTCAGCCGTTGGATCTTGATCGAAAGCTGTGGATGCCATCCATCAGCACCTTCATTTCGGCCGTCTGATCAAGGTTCAATAAAAATCATCCGTTGGATCAGCCAGAATTCCCAAATTGCCCTCCATGGACCATGTGCGAGCCCGGTGTTGCGTAGACCGCCGCGTTCTTCAGCCAATTAGAGCGCACCTCTTGCTGTGAAATTCTCGAAATACCCTTCATATGGTCCACCGTGCGCCGCAAAAAATGCTGACGTCATCCTGACGTCAGCGTTGCATCGACGATTTTTTTTTTTTAATTTGATTTTGGGCTCGTTTGAAGTCCGTTTTATCTGAAATTTTTTTCATCTGAACCAAAAAAATAAGATCTTCATATTGGTAGCCTTCTTTTCTGCATAAGATTAATAAAAATATTAATTTTTAAAGAAATAGATTAATTTATTTTATAATTTAATACTTTTATTAATATATTTTTACCACTTATCACGCAGCATCGATCTCATCGAAGTTGTACTATGAGAAGAAGGAGATTTTTTGCTCCCTTCTTCTTCGTCATCCAAATCAACTTGGATGGATGATGGATTCTTAACTTTTCTCTATCGAAGATGAAGGTCGATGGATAAACTAGGAGGAAGATGATGGGCTAGAGACTTATGTCTTTTAGGCACAGGCAAAGCTAAGGTAGGTTCAAGCTCAGGCTTAGGTTCCTTGATAGGAAGAGCCTCAAAAATACCTTAAGAAGAAGTATAAGTTAGTAAATAATGATGAAGACTGAACGATGGAAATATCAGTCTTATCCTTGAAAGAGGGGTCGATTGCTATTGCTTTCAGTATGCTAGCCACTCAATGTCCAAATAGTATAGCTGGACCAAGTAACCTTTCCATTTTCAGTAGACTCAATGGGTGAGATGAGATTGGCTAGTTCAAATCTCTCAAAAGATTCGGGAGGTCGATGCTTATCCAACCACCCACATAGAATTGCCTATAATAAGAGGACCAATCTAGGTATGAGATGTGTGTCCTAAAAGCCAGATTGGCTAAATACTTTTAATACACTTCTAAGAATAATTTTATAATTTTAATTATAAATTAATAAAAAAGTTATTTTCTATCACAGTGTGTATTTAAAGTATCTATGATATATCCTTTAAGTTAATGGTAATGACAATTCATATTTTCAAGAGCTGAAAATTTAAGACATGAATTTTCATAATTAACTCATAAACTACTTTCGATCGTAAGATCATGAGGATGGTGATCGATCTGAAAGGTTGGTGTACGATCGCTTTCTTAGGATAGATGTATCTTGAGTCTACGGTGTAGAGACATCAGAGCAAGAGTATAGATACTCATTAAAGAACGAGGACACTGAGAGTGATCACCTCGAGCAGTCATAAGAAAGTCTACCTTCTCATCGATGACTGACTCATTGCTACAGTGGTGTGTCTAGTTCTTTGACCTGAGGTGTATCGATAGTTCACCTTAAGGGGGTTATAGTTTGACTACACCATACTCGATCTTCTAATCATTCAGAATCTAACGTGTATGTTGGCTATAGCATGTTCATTGTAGAAATTAGATTGCACCAATAGAAGATCTATCTATCTCAGTAGATGAGGAGTAGTCCTATGATAATCATGAGATTGAGTTCTTAAGCCCATGGCCATAGCAGAGTGAAGATAATAGAAAGAGTTTCTATTAGATTTTCACACTGAACTTGAATCAAATGATTAATTCATATGACGGATATTGGGTTTAATGGGTTTACCTTAATCCTAATCCTATCGGAACTCAAGATAGAAGAAGCCAATCACATAGGTAGCTACACCAAGAGGTTCACTTTCAGTTTTGATGGATTGCCATCATATATTGCTAGGTGTCACTAGTGGATTTTAAGAGCAATTAGAATGATTTAGATGATCGATCATTCTAATTATATGAATGTATGAATCAAAAAATTCTGATCCATCGAAAGATATTTCGATGATGTCGATGATAGAGATCGCAACATGTCTTATTACCATACAAAACTGAATCTAACTAAATCACACAAATAAGGGTTTAGATCTGGATGTCATCAATTGGACTAATCTAATTCAATTAATTTGGATTAGATCTAATTAGGTTCAAAAAAATCATGCTAGCACACGATTGAGTCCAACTTTCTTCTTTTGTAATTATTTTGGTTCGTCTCGGCTGAGCCAAATTTATTTGGACTCACTCAAGAACCTTGTCTTAGTCTGACTGGAGCTTGTTCATATCAAAAAAGGATTGTCTTAATTCATTAGATGGATTTAAGATAACACCTGTCAATTCCTATCACCTGCTGATTCTTATTTTTGGACATAGGTCAACAGTTGACCCTGGACACTTAGACATAGAGTCATATGTCATGCACTTATAGGAGAGCACCTGAGGCTTTTGTCCCCCTACTAAAAGAGGTAAGAGAGAGGGTGCATGCCACCTTAAGCATGCACCCCATATGGATAAGGGATGGGGTTCCATACAGATGGGATTCCAAAATTTTTTGATGGATTTAAATACCTAAGTGCCAAAGAGTTTTATTTTATCTAGTCTTAGCACCACCTATGTGGATTTTTGAGGGACTATCATCTGATTGGATCAAATGAAATCATCCAATCAATCAGATTTAGATCTGACTGAATGAAGGCTTCTAATTGGTCAGGATGATGTGGCACTGCATGGTGCAGTAGGATTTATTTAAACCCTATCTACGCCTAGGGTTAAAAAGTTTTGCACAATTCCCACACCCCAAGACTACCTCTCTCTCTCTTCCACACCCCAAGACTACCCCTCTCTCTCTTCCACACCCCATCTGATCCTCTCTCTCCTCTCTATCCATGCCCAAGGAGTTGGGCATGGATTTAAGTGTCATCCAAGGAAGAAAGGTGCCCAGATCAGGAAGAAGGTAGCACTATTGAAAGAGACGACTGCTTCTCCAAAAAAATTTTTGAAGAACTTCAAGATCAGATCTAGATCTGATTTTTGAAGAATTGATTCAGAAGAAGAAGATCTTCAGATCCTACCTAAGTGGACACCGATAAAGGTCAAGCACGTGCGTGGCTCCTTCTAAAATCTTAGGAACAATTAGGATCATCACAGGATAATCTGATTATCCAAAATAAGATATAAAATTAAATTAGATTTAATTTTATTTTTAATTTTAATATCAGATCTTTAGGATCAGATTCAAGATGTCTTCGATTTGGTTAAGATCATAAAATTTTTTTTAAAAATATTTCTTTAGATCCAATCAGATTTGAACAATCCTGTGCCAGGAAAATAGGATTTTTCCTTCACTAAATGCCTACCAAGACATTTCTAACTATATTTTTGGATCAGAGTTAGAAAATTTGTTTAAAGTCCTCTAACATTCGATCTTCAGCCGCTTTCCTATGTAGTATATTGGTGCGATCTTTCCATCCAGCATACTTGATTCCATAAAATTTTTAACATTTTTTGATGGACTTGCAAAGCTCCAAAAAAGTACCTTTATTCGAAGGGAATGTTGATGAAGCTCCACCTGCATTCTACAAGAAAAGTTGAGCCTTAGCTGATAGGAAAGCTCCACTCTGACTAATCTGAGTTAAGATATTTGAAATTAGTTCCCATTGGATGGTCTTCAAGTGAGCCACCCACCATGTCAAGAATTTTTCAGTAGTTGTCGATTTGGGATCAAAAAGATGGAATTCAAAGGTAGCATAGGATTGGTTGTAAATGTAATCAACAAACTCCATAGTGGTGGAATCGATAATGAAAGTTCAGTCAAATAAATCTTGATTCAGGGAGAACAAAAAAAGGGCATGGTATATGTTGGGGATAAATTTCGCTCCCACCGAAGTCTAGCTCGACGCTCAGCCTAATACAATCTGTAGCCGCCGAAGAGCTTCGACGGACGGGTCTCAGCCGAACTCCTACAGTTGGCCAAACTACTTAGCGCCCGAGCTCCTTGGACTCCAAGCAGCTAGGCTTCCGCCAAGCCCCCGGCGGTCAAGCTTATTCCAACCCGTTCAGCCACCGAGCTTCTTCGGACTCCTAGCGTCAGGACCGAACCGCTCCAGTCGGTCGAACTGCTTAGCGACCGAGCTCCCCGAACTCCTAGCATCCGAGCTTCTACGGAAGCATTCAGATGGCCGAACTGCTTAGCGTCCGAGCTTCTACAGATCCGTTCAAACGGTCAAACTGCTAAGCGGTCGAGCTCCCCGAACTCCTAGCATCCGAGCTTCTACGGATGCATTCAGACGGTCGAACTGCTTAGCGTCTGAGCTTCTACGGACTCGTTTAGACGACCGAACTGCTAAGCGGCCGAGCTCCTCGAACTCCTCAGCTGACGAGCCTCAGCCAAAGTCCAACATCCGATCGAACTCTTCAATGGCTGAGCTTCAGATTCCCAACTGTCGGACTCCTCAGCGGACGAGCCTTAGCTACATACCTCCGCCTATGGGAGCCGAACTCCCTCCAAGCTAAGAGCCCGAGCTCCTCCGAAATAGGCACATGACGAAGGCCAACCCTTCATCCGCCGCAAGTTCTGCAGCATCACCATCGGTCCACCAAGTGATAGCGATCCGCTATGAGGCGGCGATGGCTGTCACCATCCCGTGAGACTGGCTCCGTCGAACCTTGAGTGGCCCGCCAGCATGCGGCTACAGCTGTCACCATCAATCCGCCGCACACGGCACCTTCCCATGAGACTGGCTCTATCGAATCTCGAGCGGCCCGTCAGCACGCGGCTGCAGCTGTCACCATCAAGCTCCGCTATAAAAAGGACCCCTCCAGATATGCTAACTCTAATCTCTCTAATCTCTAAGCTCTCCTCTTCTTCTTTAAGCTCTGAAACTCATTCCGAGCACTCCATTCCTGTTGGCCAGAGCTGACTTGAGCGTCGAAGGGTCCTGCCGGAGCCACTCCCACTGGCTTCGGATGAAACTTTATTTTGCAGGTCTCCGACGGTGACCTCAGCGGCCTCGACTCCAACGACCTCCGACGACGATCAGTTTCTGCACCAATAGAATGGCACTAGAGGAAGGGCTCGAACCTCCGAGATTTCCTTGTTCTTAAAGGAGTGCTCGGCGACTCTTCTTTTTCCTCTCTGGAGATCTCCCCCTTTCTCTCCCGAAGAGAAAATGTCCCCAGGAGAGCTTCGACGCGGCGATCGGCGTCTTATGCGCCAGGTACGCCTGCTCCCATTGTAGTCTCGGTAGCCCAGGCTCCACCCGAAGCCACCACAGATGTAGAGCAGTTCAACCTATCGGATGGGTTCATGGCCCCGCCGAGGTGATACAGGCCATGCGACAACCTTCGATGGAGACTTTGCCAGAAAAATGCGAGGAATCGGCCTAAAGAAAGAGCATTTGGGCATGCCAATCGCCCTTAGGAGAGAAACAGAGAGCAAAAGTTCTTTCGTAGAAGCGGAACAAAGTTCGACGCAAGGAAGGTTCTGTGGGAAAGCGGAATGGAGTTTGCCGCGAGCAGGAAAGTGGAATGAAGTTCGACGGCAGCAAGGCCGAACTTCGCCGGAAGTCTCATCATCAAAATGAAGTTCGGCGCAAGTGAGGCCGAACTTTCGCTCGGGTATGACACCAAGGGAGCCACCTACGAAGAAGTCACAGGAGGTGGAATGAAGCTCGGGCAAGCGACGCCGAGCTCTTCCTCAAACTCATCATCAAGGAAGTTCTCCCCCAGGTTTCAGAAGGAGATGGAATGAAGTTCGACCGCGCTCACGACCTCCCAGCGCAAGCAAGGCCGTACTCCCCCTCGAGCCCGTCATCGAGGAAGCTCCGACAAAGGAGTATGAAGTCCTCCCACGAAAGCTTCCACGGAAAAGCGGAATGAAGTTCGGCGCAAGTGAGGCCGAACTCACGCTCGAGTATGACACCAAAGGAAACCACTACAAAGAATTCACAGGAGGTGGAGTGAAGTTCGGGCAAGCAAAGCCGAGCTCCCCCTCGAGCTCGTCGTCAAGGAAGTCCGGACAAAAGCAGCAGAGGAAGTTCTCCTGCGGAGGGTTTTGCGGGATAATGGAATGAAGTTCGGCGCAAGTGAGGCCGAACTTGACCTCGAAGCCCATCATCGAGGAAGGGGCATTAGTCCTCCCGCGGAGGCTTTCGCAGGAAGGCGGAATGAAGTTCGGCGTAAGTGAGGTCGGAGTGAAGTTCGAGCAAGCAAAAGTCGAGCTCCCCACGAGCTCATCGTCGTCAAGGAAGTCCGAACAAAAGCAACAGAGGAAGTTCTCCTGTGGAGGATTTCGCGGGAAAAGGGAATGAAGTTCGGCGCAAGTGAGGCCGAACTTCACCTCGAAGCCCATCATCAAGGAAGGGGCATTAGTCCTCCCACGGAAGCTTTCGCGGGAAGGCGGAATGAAATTCGGCGCAAGTAAGGCGGAACTCCAGCCCGATTATGTCACCAAGGAAGCCCCCAACAAAGATTTCACACAAGGTGAGACGAAGGTCGGCCGAGCTCACAACCGCCCCAGGGCAAGCGAGGACTCCCTCTCGAGTATGACTCCTAAGGAAGCTCCGACAACTGAGCATAAAGTCCTTCCGCAAATTTTACAACCCCTAACTCCTTGAGCTCGCCACCAAGGAGGCCCCGACAAAAGGACGCGAAGAAGCCCTTCCGAAAGGTTCCACAACTATGCCCCGCTCTTCTAACTCGAATTCTCAGCGAAGTTAAGAGCCAGCTGCCAAGATCAGAAGATTTATGGTCTCCTCCTAAACAAGCGCGGTCGTACTGCGTCTACCATCGCGACCACGGCCACGACGCTGAGAAATGCATCCGGCTGCGAGACGAAATTGAGGAGCTCATCAAGAAGGAGCGACTGGAGAAAGTCGGCTAAGGGCACTGCCGTAACCAGAAACTCCTAGGTCGACCGCCTCACAGCATCATCAATGTTACCCCGGAGAGGAGTTTGGTATATCGATGGTTCGTTGGCTCTCGACGACAAAGCCAAGAGCTTGCTCCAAATCGAGAAGGCCAGCATGGGATAGAGGAGGTCGTCTGGACGGGACTTACTGCTCGAGGGAGGGAGCTCCGAGGAACAACGCCCCAACGACCCCTCAAACGGGGATGTGCTGCCCGTAACTTCCCTTCGGTAAAATTCTTCCCTTTCAATAATGTTATTTCCTGGCACAGAAACTATGATAATAGGGGATGGAGCAGTCAAATAGTTATCGTATTGGGAATTGGCGGGGGACCTCGTGCTAATGGGGCCAAGTCGGAAGCCTTAGAAGCTTGGCTGCAGGAGATAAGATCTCCCCCGAGGAAGGCTCGGCTGTAGGAGATAAGATCTTCTCCGAGCGCGCACTTTGATCTCGACTGCAGGAGATAAGATCTCCTCGAAAGCTCGGCCGTAGGAGATAAGATCTCCCCCGAGCGCGAACTTCGACCTCGGACCTGCAGGAGATAAGATCTCCCCCGAGGAAGGCTCGGACCGTAGGAGATAAGATCTCCCCCGAGCGCGCACTTCGACCTCGACTGCAGGAGATAAGATCTCCCCGAGGAAAGCTCGACCGTAGGAGATAAGATCTCCCCCGAGCGCGCACTTCGACCTCGGCCGCAGGAGATAAGATCTCCCCCGAGGGAAGCTCGACCGTAGGAGATAAGATCTCCCCCGAGCGCGCACTTCGACCTCGACCGCAGGAGATAAGATCTCTCTCGAGAAAGGCTCAGCTGCAGGAGATAAGATCTCCCCCGAGCGCGCACTTCGACCTCGACTGCAGGAGATAAGATCTCCTCCGAGGAAAGCTCGGCCGCAGGAGATAAGATCTCCCCCTAGCGCGCACTTCGACCTTGGCCGTAGGAGATAAGATCTCCCCCGAGGAAGGCTCGATCGTAGGAGAGATAAGATCTCCTCCGAGGGAAGCTCGATCGTAGGAGATAAGATCCCCCCGAGCATGCACTTCGACCTCGACTGTAGGAGATAAGATCTCCCCTGAGGAAGGCTCGACTGTAGGAGATAAGATCTCTCCCGAGGAAAGCTCAGCCGTAGGAGATAAGATCTCCCTCGAGCGCGAACTTCGACCTCGACTGCAGAAGATAAGATCTTCCCCGAGCGCGCATTTCGACCTCGACTGCAGGAGATAAAAGATCTCTTTCGAGGGAAGCTCGACCGCAAGAGATAAGATCTCCCCCGAGCCCGCACTTCGACCTCGGCTACAGGAGATAAGATCTCCCCCGAGGAAAGCTCGACCGTAGGAGATAAGATCTCTTCCGAGGGAAGTTCGACTGCAGGAGATAAGATCTCCCCGAGCGCGAGAAGCTCATCCACAGGAGATAAGATCTCCCCCTAGCGCGCACTTCGATCTCGACCGCAGGAGATAAGATCTCCCCCGAGGAAGGCTCGGCCATAGGAGATAAGATCTCCCCCGAGCGCGCACTTCGACCTCGACCACAGGAGATAAGATCTCCCCCGAGGGAAGCTTGGCCGTAAGAGATAAGATCTCCCACGAGCGCGGAAAGCTCGGCCGCAGGAGATAAGACCTCCCCCGAGCGCGCACTTCGACCTCGGCTGCTCGAGATAAGATCTCTCTCGAGGAAGGCTCGGCCAGAGATAAGATCTCTCCCGAGCGATCGTGGACAACTTCGGCTATGGATCAGATCTCCCCCGAGGGACTGGGCCAACTTCGGTAGTAGGAGATGAGATCTCCCCCGAGCGCCCGCATCAACCTCGGCCAGAGCGCCTGAGTAACCTTGGATAGAGGTAAGGCCCACGACGACCTCGGTGAGAGAGCTTCAACATCGACCTCGGCTAGAGAAGGCTATCATGTCAACCTCGGCTGGGGAGCTTCAACATCGACCTTGGCTAGAGAAAGCAACCGTATCAACCCCGACTGGAAATGGGATCTTCGCCAGGCTTCAACCTCGATATCAACTTCAACTGGAGGCGAGATCCCCCCAAGCTTCGACCTAGACCAGCACAGAGCTCGGAGGAAGACTCCAGCAGTCGCCTTTCCTGCACTTCCTTCCTTCGATTTTCGAACTTCGGAGTGGGGGGGCTAGTGTTGGGGATAAATCCCGCTCCCGTCGAAGTCTAGCTCGACGCTCAGCCTAATGCAACCTATAGTCACGGAAGAGCTTCGACGGATGAATCTCAGTCGAACTCCTACAGCCGACTGAACTACTTAGCGCCCGAGCTCCTTGGACTCCAAGCAGCCGGGCTTCCGCCAAGCCCCCGACGGCCGAGCTTATTCCAACCCGTTCAGGCACCAAGCTTCTTCGGACTCCCAGCATCAGAACCGAACCGCTCCAGCCAGTCGAACTGCTTAGCGGCCGAGCTCCCCAAACTCCTAGCATCCAAGCTTCTACGGACGCATTCAGACGGTCGAACTGCTTAGCGTCCGAGCTTCTACAAACCCGTTCAGATGGCCGAACTGCTAAGCGGTCGAGCTCCCCGAACTCCTAACGTTCGAGCTTCTACAGACGCATTCAGACGGTCGAACTGCTTAGCATCCGAGCTTCTACGGATCCGTTCAGACGGTTGAACTGCTAAGTGGCCGAGCTCCTCGAACTCCTCAGCTGACGAGCCTCAGCCGAAGTCCAACATCCAACCAAACTCTTCAACGGTCGAGCTTCGGATTCTCAACTGTCGGACTCCTCAGCGGATGAGCCTTAGCTGCATACCTCCATCTATGGAAGCCGAACTCCCTCCAAGCTAAGAGCCTGAGCTCCTCCGAAATGGGCACATGATGAAGGCCAACCCTTCATCCGCCGCAAGCTCTGCAGCATCACCATCGGTCCACCAAGTGATAGCGACCCGCTATGAGGTGGCGATGGCTGTCACCATTTCGTGAGACTGGCTCCGTCGAATCTCGAGCGGCCCGCCAGCATGCGGCTACAGCTATCACCATCAATCCGCCGCACACGGTACCTTCCCATGAGACTGGCTCCGTCGAATCTCGAGCGGCCCGCCAGCACGTGGCTGCAGCTGTCGCCATCAAGCTCCGCTATAAAAAGGATCCCTCTAGATACGCTAACTCTAATCTCTCTAATCTCTAAGCTCTCCTCTTCTTCTCTAAGCTCCGGAACTCATTTCGAGCACTCCATTCCTGTTGGCCAGAGCTGACTTGAGCGTCGGAGGGTCCTACCGGAGCCACCCCCACCGACTCCGGATGGGACTTTGTTTTGTAGGTTCCCGACGGCGACCTCAGCGGCCTCGACTCCAGCGACCTCCGACGACGATCAGTTTCTGCACCAACAGTATAGCTTAGGCCAAGTTGAACTAATGAGCTACTAAATTGGGAGAGTATTATTTAACTGAACACCTATTATTCCCGGTTAGCTCGATGACCGAACCGACATGTAAATCTCTAGGAAGAAGGAAGGATTGCCAAAGCAAGTAAGTGGATTTCATTTCATCCTCAGAGGTGGTGGATGAAGGTAATAGGAGCCATGAAGGGCATTGGGCATGTAAAAAAAGAAAGAAGAAAGAATCTTTGCATTAAGAAGGTTCTTCATAGAACTCATAAAAGTATTCAGAGAAAGATAAAAATTGGCCTTCCAAGTGGGCTAACTCAAGACTAATGGGCATAGAAGAGAGAGAGAGAGAGAGAGAGAGAGAGAGAGAGAGAGATAGCTGTAGGCCAAAAATTAGGAAAATAGGTGTAGAGCTAAATTTGAAGCAACCAAAGCGGGCAATCAAAGCTTGTGGACCCCGAAGAGAATTCCTTCAAACCTCAGAATAAAGAACTTAGTAAAAGGGATGAAAGACAAATATGATGGTTTTCGGCCAATGTTACAGCAAGCCTAAGGTGGGCTTTCACTTCTTTAATGGATTTGTAATAGAATAAGAATTTGCAAATCCAAATAAGACAGAAAGCCATCAACTCTTAATATGTCAGAGGGCCACTTTGATCACTATGAAAGTCAATATAAGATAAGTAGCTGGACTTTTTACCTAAATATAGGCCAAAGTTGTCATCCGGAATAAAGATGTCATATGTACCGAAGAAAGATCACCTCACCCCAGCCAGGATCCCAGACATCAAGCTCAATAATGGCTGATGTTGAGGATGATGTGATCATTATTGTAGTGATTTTCAATATTAGTGCAGCTCCATTGGTGTCTGCCATGATGAGGCCATTGGAGCTGAGTGCATCCCAAGCTCTTACCTTGGGGTAGCACTCATCTATTCCGAAGTCTTCTACCACTCCCATTAATGCATCATCAGGAGTGGCCTGAGGGAAGGCATCTTAATTTCCTTCGAGGTTTGCCGGTTATCCTCCCCTAGATACAGTCGAAGAAAGTTTTGTCACCCTAGGGATGAGGGTTTGGATGAGTGATTCCACCTTTTAGATGTCATTGAAGCTTGCAAGAATGTTGTTAAGGAAGCTTAAGAGTAAATGCTCTTTTCTTCTTCTTGAAATCCTTTAAAATCTCAAGAGTTTGGTAGTTGGAAATTAATTTCTTTCTCTTGAATGAACTCTCAAAGTATCTTTTTCTTTCTTCTCTACCTTCTTCAATATATTTGGTTGACATTTAAAGCTCTTAAAATATCCAAACATAGGTTTTTGCCCATTGAAAGTTAGGGACTAGTTGCTGGTTGGAAGCCTTTTGTATAATTCTGTAACTTCTATGAAATTAGCTATTAGAGCTGTCATATGTAGTGGAGTCAACTTAGATCAACTTGGGGTCGACTCAAGATTAGCTTGGAGTCGACTCGAGATAACTTGGGATGGACTCGGGCTTAGATCCATTTTCTCACCTCTCTATCTTTTCTAAGAGAGTTGGCTTGCCTAACTAGGGGTCGACTCAAAGTGGACTAGAGGTTAACTCAAGGTAACTTGGTGTCGACTTGAGATCTAGGCTAAAAAATGTCTTTTTATCTTGCCCTAAGAGAGTCAACTCATAGAACTAGGGGTCAATTCATAGTTTTATGCCACTTGAGATGTTGTATGCTAGAGTTGTCTCTTCAAATCTTTGAATCGGCCCATGGCTTCAACCATTGCTGATCTCATCATGTGGCTTCCCAAACTTGCTTTTCTTAGCCTTTAACTTTGATAATTGCTTGATCATTCTTAAGCTATTCTTTGACTTCCTAAAACTTTCTCAACATATACTTCAACAAATCATCAGTTCTATCATATACCTGAATGATTTGTATTTATCAAAATCATTCATTGTGTCAATATATTGCTCGATCACCTATGGGAATGGCCTGAGGATGTTGATTCACCACTAGATGAATGGCCAAGGAGTGAAGATCGGTGTGAGCTATGTCACAAGTCATGCACTAGATGGTCGTATGTCTTTGGCATTGGTCACACCATTTGATGAAGTTAGCTGCATCATATTGTAAAGTTGGCCAATAGTATCTTTGTTAGAGCACCTTATAAGCTAATATTCTACCCTCCTAGTAGTTGACACAGATCCCCTCATGTACCTGGCAAAATGGATAGTCCACCTTTGAGGGTCAAAGGCATCTAAGCAATGGTAGGGAGTACAACGTCTTTTATTGTTGCCTATCTAGTAAAACATACTGAGGCACTTGGTGCTTCATCTTTCCAGCTTCAGCTCGGTCTGTAGGTAAGGTTCCATCCTTCAAGTAATTGACTATGGGGTCAATCCAGCTTAGCTTATGGGCAGCCTATATGATCGAACCTTGGTCTTCAATGCTAGGCCTTTCTAATTGCTTGATAAAGACCTTTTTTGTTGAGCTTAGGACACCCCTAGGTGGCAAGTCAGGATAGAACATTAGCTCAGGCATTTTTTTATCTCAGAATTTATTGTACCTCCAACTGCTCAAAGGCTGACAAAATGTCCTTCAACTTTTGTGGATATTTTGCCATTGTTGATCGTTAGGCCTTGTACCCGCCATGAACCTATCCAACAACTAGTGAGCCAGTACCTCTCTACTTTGAGCTCCTTTGTGATATTGAGACCAACAATCAAAGCCTCATATTCATCCTCATTATTTAAGGCCTTGAAGTCAAACCGGAGGGTGTATTCGGCCACAATGAGTTGGAAGATCTCCATCAACATGGAGTATCCAATGGTTCTCAGTTTGTTCCTCTCCAACTTGTTCCATAGTCAAGTCCTCCTTGAGAATGGTGTACTTGATGAGAAAGTTGGCTAGAACCTGAGCTTTTATTGCCAGTCGAGGATGGTAGCGATATCAAATATCACCAAGCTTGATTGTCCACCCACTTTGCCATTCTTCTTAAAGTGTCAAGTCTCTGCAAGATCAACTTTAGTGGCTGGTTAGTCAAAACAACCATCGAGTAGGCCTAAAAATAGGGTCTAGGTTGTCTTGCCAAAATGATGAGGGCATAAACTATTTTCTACATGTTAGAGTACCTCGTCTCTGCAACCTTTAAGATCCTGCCTGTGTAGTAGATGGGCTTTTGGATTCTATCATCTTTTCAAACTAACATCGAGCTAATGGCAATAGAAGATATAGCCAGGTAAATATATAGTATGTCACCTTTGCTTGATTTTGATAATAGTGGGGGTGCCCTAAGGTACTTCTTAAGCTCTTTGAATGCTACTTGGCATTCTTCTATCCAACTAAAATCTTTCATATGCCACAAAACTTTAAATAAGGGGAACGTCTCTCAACTAACCTCGAGACAAACTGGCTGACAGCTACTATTTGCCCAGCTAGGCACTGTCTCCTTTCTTGCCTTTGGATGCTGCATCTCCAGGATTGCCCATATCTTCTCCAAGTTTGCTTCAGTGCCCGATTAAGTTACCATAACCCTAGGATTCCCAAGGTCATGCCAAAGGTGCATGTATTCAAGCTGAGCTTCATCTGATGTTGCCTTAATATGACAAATACCTCCAAGTTGACGATGTGGTGCTTAGCTTCTATGCTTTTCACCAGCATATTATTAATATAGACTTTTATATTGTGGCCAATATGATCTTTGAACAACTTATTAATAAGACATTGATAGGTTGCACTTACATTCTAAAGTCCAAATGGCTTGACTTTATTGTAGTACAAACCTTTCTTAGTGATGAAGATCATCTTTTCTTAACTTTGGGAGCTATCTGAATATCATTATATCCAAAGAAAGCATTCATGAAGCTCCGTAGCCTATGGCCTAAGGGGGCATTGACCATAAGCTAATTGATTCTTGATAATGGAAACCTATCTTTCTAGTAGGCTTTATTCAGGTTGGTGTAGTCAATGTAGATCCACCACTTGCCATTAGCCTTATTGATCATGATGATGTTGGCCAACTAATTCGGATAGTTGACCTCTTGGATAAACTCCAATCTTGGTACCTTTCAACCTCCTCATCAATCGCCTATTGCCTCTCTAGGATGAAGCTCCGCTTCTTTTATCAAATAAGTTAGTATTCTAGGTTGACGTTCAATCTATGGACAATAACATCAGAAGATATACTAGGCATATTAGAGGCCGATCTGATGAAAACGTCCGAGTTAGCATGGAGGAAGTTGATCAATCAATTTTGGAGATCGATACTCAATTGTGAGTCGATCTAGACTATCCAAATTAATAGGATCCTCCTCTTTCAGTGGGACAGAGATGAGCTACTCCACTGGTTCACCCTACACTTCTCTAAACTTGTCTTAGAGGTTGGACCCTCAATCGGCAATGATTCCAATGGCTTCTTCCCCTTGATAGTGGCCATAAAACATTATCATACTAGCATCTTCTCCTCAGATTTCACCAACCCAATGCCTCATTAGGAAGTGCACTAGCAAATGATAGATAGAGACAATGGCCTGGAGTGCATTTAGGTTTGGTCGATCTAAAATTGCATTATAGGCTGAAGGCACTTGAACCACTGAAAAATTGAGTTGGACAATGACTTGACGTGGAGGGTGATTTCACCTTCTATGGCCATGGAATCACTAGAAAATCTGACCAACGGAGAATCAACTCTCCTTGGTTGGTCAGTGGGTAGTTTCATTCTTTGGAAGGAATCATGGATTAATATGCTAGCCAAGCTTTCATTACCTACTAATATTCTCCTTACATCATATTTGGCTACTATCAATGATATTACAATGACATCATCATAAGAAGTTTGGGCTCCTCGTAGGTTATCATCCTAGAAGGTGATGATGTCCTTGGTACATTGCCGTTTGGGTGTTGGTCGTTCAATTTGGCTTCTTGCCCCCTTGCCATTAATGTTGCTACTTTGAGCAGTGAATCCAGAGATCACATTGATTATACTAACCATTGGTCGGTTGTTACTTCCCTTCTCAGGCTAGCATTGTTCTTACTCTTCTGCTCCTCAGTTACCATGATCCTGAACATATCTACTAAGGTGGCTATGTCGATTTAGGGCTTCGATCTCATCTTTTAGTTATAGGTAGTCTTTGATGTCATGGCCATGATCCTAGTGGAACTTGCAATATTTTTTCTTATTTTATTTGATGGTTGGGGCCTTCATTAGTTAGGACCGCTACAGCTATCCTTGGCCCTTGATCTCCATCAATATTTGAGCTTGGAGAGTGGATAGAGGGATGTAGTTGCTGAATTGGTGAGCCGGGCTCCTCGATCTTGGACTCTTGGGCTGACGAGGGGCCTCTCCTTCAAATCGAGCATCGTTCGACTCTTCCCAAGGTCTCTTCTTTTTGGTAGACTTTCTGCCTTTTGCTTCTCACTATTCTACCACTACCTCCTTGGCCTGTGTGTACTTCTATGCCTGCCCATGCCAAGAACTTGGCATAATCTTATAGAAACATTTTGTCTAAGAAAAAATGAGGTTGGAATTTCTAAGTATCCTCTTCAATGCGAATATTATGATCGCTTCATTCAGGTCACAAATCTCCTATATGGTTGCATTGAAGTGAGCCACATAATTTGAAGAGATTCCCCTTCCTTTTGTTGAATGGAGAAGAGGTTGTCTGATTTTTGTTGTTGTTGATGAACTGCATCCCAAGCTGCTCAAACAAGTGGATCGTGCATGGTTGGAGACTAGAATACCACACCCGAGTAGTTTTCCTAAGTGAGGTAGGGAAGGCTAAGCAATATAGGATTTTGATAGCCTCTTGGATCAACATGAGAGCTATGAAACTCTTCATGTGATCAAGCGGATTAGTTGATCCATCGTAAGGCTCTAACTGTAGTATTTTGAACTGTGCTAGGATAGGTTCTTTCGTGATTTGCCAAGAGAACAAGGGTTGCAAGTTGAAGCTAAGCCTATTCTCCCATCCTTGGCTCTTTTCTTGCAGAGCGTCAATTTATCAGTTGATTTCTTAGAGCTTCCGATCAAGGTCAGCCTCTCGTTAATATGTTTCAGATCACCCATTGCGCTAAGAATGGCTTAAGGTCGAATCTTCTTTGGAGGACTTCATGGAGGGGCGGCATTTTTCACACCTTAAGAATCCAACGGTGATAATGGGGATTCCTACTGGGATGCCCTAAGTGATGAGATCGTCGGCTTGGCTATGACTTCCTAGGACTCTGAGGGTTGATTGTCAGCTATGTCAGGACAGCACCACTTAGAGCCAAGGTTGATCCATTGCTACCTGTTGCAAGTTCAGGACGACTATCATCAGGGCCTGCACTTGCTGCACCAAGGTATCGAATTATTATTGATCTACTATAGAGGCCAGTTGTGAAGTATTGGCTCAGCATGTTGAATAGGCAGGCCAATCCATTATGACAAATTTTGCCTGTGGGAGGTGGTGGATGTGTTCTAAGCTCTAGTCTTCATCATAATTTCTTCCTCCCACTCTCTCTATTCCACATCAGGGATAAGGATCCTTCTTTTAGTATCAATCTATTGCTGCAAAGTTTTAATCAAGGTCAAGGTCATGTCAAATTGGATCTAGTCGGTGAGCACCTGAGGTGAAGAATGACACCTTCCTCCAAGGGATATTAGAAACCAAAGAGAGAAGTCCACTCGTTAGAGATTCTCCAATGGAGGGCCCTTCGATGTCTTAGTCAGTTAGAGTTTTGGAAATAGTCGAAAGAGAGAGAGAGAGAAAGAGGATAGTGATATCCTGATAGGGCTGAAATCGGATCAGATGCCGGCATATCCATATCCATATTTATTTTGTCTGATGAATACAAATACTGATACTGATATTATTCGAATATAAAAAAAATTATATCCATATTTATTTTAAACAGATATGAGTATAATTTGGATACTAAAAGTATGGATATAATTATGAATTTAACTTAAATAATTAAATTTTATGACTATAGAATTAAAAATATTACTAAATAGATGATAAATCAAGTTGATAACATATTTATATAGTTATATATTTCTCTTAAAAAATAATAAATGCTTTATAAAATTATATAGGATTATATGTAGATTCGAATATTCGGATATGGATCGGATAGTTGTCTATTCATATCCATATCCATTTTTTTTGGATGAAAACGGATATGAATATGGATATTAGTCGGATCCTCAAATTTCTATCCATATCTGAATTGATTCAGATATGAAAATCGATCCAAATGGATAGTATCCATATTACTTTCACCTTTATAGCTTGAGAATGAGAATTCAGATATGAAAATCGATCCAAATGGATAATATCCATATTACTTTCACCTTTATATCTTGAGAATGAGAGAGCTTACCTAAGAGTCCCCTTCTTTTCCTATTATATAGAGTGAAGGCCACTACATGTTACTAAGATGATTTAGCCTATGATATTTGGTAACGGGTCTAGATCTCTTGTGCCCATATCATGCACAACTTCCTTGAGGAATCATTAGGCATATAAGGGTGAGAATGTCAACCCACGTGCACAGGGGCAGGGGAAAAAGCCTGGATTGCTCATGATCAATTGATCAAGGCTTTTCTGAATAACCTAATTGGTAAGAATTGAATTGTACACCTCGATTGACCTCACCAGCATGACACTGAGTGGTTCCTAGGGCAATGGCCCTAAGTGGTTCCTAAGGCAGTGGCCAAGGTTAGAGGGTTGGATATGTCACTATAATATTTAAATTTAAAAAAAAAATAGTGCCATCTAAAAAATCTTTAAGTAAATAATGAGTTGGAAAATAACATAATTATATTCTATAGTTATCCAATATTTTTCACTATAATAGATATGTTCATTAGTTATTATTTTAGTATTATCAATCATAAATTATGCTGTATGGCACAAATTTCGCATCATAACTAGCAATATAGTTTTGGTGAAGATCCATTACGATGAAAATAATGTTATTATTAAAATCATGGGCTATTTATTAAACTTAAAAAAAATATTATTTGAGGGGATGTGCTGCTTATTCCTTCTTGATATCGCATGAAATTGCGAAGAGCATTTATAGCGGAGCATTTAAGAGTTACTCTATAGATAGACTTGAGGCTTTCCTCCAATCTCTCAAAAGATATTTTGTTTTCTAATGTTTTAGATATATTCACACAAAAATTATATGAATGGTCAATTCTTTAACACCCCCTGTCCCTAAAAAAAAAAAATTAGAAATCTTGACTTGAAATTCCTCATTTCTTTTTGTTAGTAATAATAATAATAATAATAAAAATCCTAACCAGACAAAATATTTTTGGTGGGGGGCTTAAGTAGGGTTTTAGGGCATAAGAGGCAGAGGTCATCCTCCTCCCTCCCTGCCCTCAAAATGCCGGCAGCTTCTCTCGTTCGAGGAGCCACCCTCCTACGTTTCTCCTTCCGGTCGCCTGTTTCTTCCTCTCTCCTTCTTCCTTTGAGGCCTCCAATTCCAAGGATTCAACGACCACCTAGGATCTCCAGGTAATCGAGCTCCTCTTTTCCTTTCTCTTCGTGCTCTCTTCCATTCATGGCTGAAGCTTTTGTCCTCCTCGATTGAAGTTCCCGCAGAGCACCACTGGTTCTGATCTCGATGCTCCCCATCCACAGCGCCCTCGCATCGGCTCGCCTAGTCTCCAGGCTTCCAGTCGAACCAAGCGCGTGT
Organism: Cocos nucifera; assembly: GCA_006176705.1. Taxonomy (NCBI): domain Eukaryota; kingdom Viridiplantae; phylum Streptophyta; class Magnoliopsida; order Arecales; family Arecaceae; genus Cocos; species Cocos nucifera. The sequence goes on from QRFJ01000780.1 coordinate 640,587, forward strand.
TTAGAAGGTAAAGTTGGCACCTTTTTCCCTTGATCTCCATTTTCTCTCTAAATAATGGGCTGTTCATCATTTGGATTTGTTAAGATTAGAAGCATCCATAGTTTTCTCTTTATCTATTTATTTTTTTCTTGGCTCATTGGGTTTCAAAGTGAGGAACTTATAAATAATAACTAGAAAGAATGTCCCCAAAATCTTATTTTTACCTGTTTTGGGTAGGATGGGAGAATTAATGGAGCTGTAGTTATTGTTTAAGGTGAAACCAATGAAATGATCTCATTATCAGTTTCTCGTACGGGGGGTATGTTACGGATTGTAGTTTCAGAGTCTTTTAGCCATATTAAATTACAGATTGCATTTCAAGCTATTCTATTTTGAGGAGATGACATTGATGTTCTCGGTTTTAGCATGGGTGGAAGTCGTGATCCAGCAATATAAGTGGTGCTGGATTGTAGCTGATGGAATATATAAAATTTACTTGGATGGCGCACAATTGGAACTTCGAAATTTGTGTTGGCATTACTCCTTTGGTCACTAAGCGTATTAGTCTTACTCTAACTTAGGCATTTGCTTGAACATGACCTTGGAAGCCATGAGGTAATAGCTTGGAGCTATGGATATTTTTGTAATTTACATGGTGAGGATTGAAGCAAGACCTTTAGGCATATGGTTTTCTTTTGGCCTGAAAGGAACCCTAGTTTATAGGAATATAGCATGACATAATGAAAGTGTTAGAGGTGCAATAGGATGAGGGTTTTTGATAGTATCAATGAGATTGGTTAGTTATTTGAAGGAAGTATCAGTTGCCCTTTGGTGATTGTGCTTAAGCAAAGTTTGTCACAGTTTGACTTTTAATGGACTTAGAAAGGGCATGTATGGGAGGAAGGCATGCCTGGACACTCATTTATTGTGTATAGGGAGCTCAAGGAGAAGGGTGTGATGGACATGCATCTTGAAGACAAGTGAATGGAGCACATTAGCGTATTACATGAACACAAATATAGAAAATTGGGAAAATTCTCATATCTTATCTTTTGCTACCAGCCTTCGTTGGGAAGGAAAGGTCACAATTTGTAATGAAAGCCAACCATTATTGGACCTAGAGTATGTGAATATTTCATTTTACCAAATGGTGATTGTTTGTAGGGATTTTTGGTGCAATCGAGGAACAAGCATCTTTACTCCATATCCACTCTTATATGTATTGGTAAATTGGAGAAGGTCATTGATTTTAAGGGCACTTTGTTTACTCATAGAATGGGCAGTTCAGTGCACAAGGCTCCCACCATTGTAAAGTCTGGGAATGATCAGATATATGCAGCCTTACCCCCATATATGGAGGCTATTTCTATGTTTTGAACTCTCGACCTTCTTGTCACAATAGAACAACCTTACCATTATGCAAATACTCACCCTCTATTTTGTTTGTACTGATGGCTGGGCTAAAATTTTTGTACTTAGTAGATCCTAAAGCATGAAAATGGTAGTCCATTGTTTAAATGGATCCATGATACTTGAGCAAGATTCATTTCATTAAATATTTATCCAATATTCACCAGATAATAGGAGGTAGGTGGAGGAGACTGTTGAGATTTTGTTCTTGATTTTGGCAATATCGGTTGAAGTTTTGGAGTTTTGGCTAAAAAAGAAGAAAAAGATCCTAAAGTCAATATTAGGTAAAATTGTTGGTAAACATAAATTAAAGATAATTTCAACTTGTCAAATATTTTTGTTAGAAAACATCTTAAAGGATATCTATTATTGGCAATATTTGGGTGTATTATTTGATTTTTTGTAAACTGTAACTAATGATTAATTATAAACTAGAGAAATAAAATATCAAATTGTCTAAGTGCAACACATCCCAATTGTTTGATAAGACATGATATATTGAACAACTAAGTGAAAAATGTCTTCACACTTTATAAAAGTGAGAATATTCCCCAACTTTTATTCCTTTATTAAAAAATGATATTATCCTTTGTTTTCTGCTCCGCATCCCAAGTTTATATTAAAATAACAGGGATGCGAGTATGGTGCAAATTCAAACCTTTGGTTCAAGCATGCAAGCTCAAGTTAGTTTAGTTGGCATTCTCTTTTCTCCATCCTTTTCTTCTTATCCCTTTGCTTCACCAACATGAGCCACCATACTCTTTCATCCTATTCTCCATTCTTTCCTCTCCTCCTCTCCTTTCTCTATAGGGCTAGGTCTAAGACATGTGCTCCCAATCACCTTGACACATCCTCTAACCCCACGCTCCTTTTGAGGACACCTTCAACTGCTACATAGTTATTGGACCAAGAGCGACAAGGAAGAGGAACAAAGGTCTATCAAGTATGATTGTCTTAGTTGATGATCACCAAAGAGGATGGGATCAACTATGGATGTTGATCCCATCTCCAACATGTTGGAGATCCCTCGACCATTGCTTTGAGGACTATTGTGGGATTATCACCTACGTTGTTGCATGGCGGTCCAATTGACAATCTTTGGCATGGGTCAAGTCAAAGTTTTTGGAAGTCCATGACAATGGAAGTATATTTGCATTAAGATTAAAAAAAAATTGTATTCCTATGCCATGATTTGATTCCCATGATTATTTCTTTAGTTGTGGGTGAAACGTATGTTCCTTAATTTAATTATGAAATGTATGTGAAAGAAGTTAGAGGATTTGGAATCATATCCCAAGTTGTTTTGAAGGAGAAGAGGGCCATAAACAATGTATTGTATTAAACTTAATAAATGTTGTAATAGTTTCAAGGGCCTTGTATTTTAAATTCAAATATTGTTATTTGTTCCTATCATTATTAACTAAATATAGTATAGAATTTAAACTTATAAAGCAATTTGTTATTATGCTATTTATTTCAATTGTAAGTACGAACAATAGCTATTGTAATAGTCATTATTTTATTTTTATAAAACAAATCCAATCAAAAGCTTATTTGTACAAACACAATTTGTTGCATGGAAATTATTTGATGGAATATGTTAAAGAAGCAAAATTCTTGTGCCCGGAACATGAGTTATTAACAACTTGAAATCATTGGGACCATTGGATATCACTCTAGCCAACCATTTGATGGACTAATAACTTTTTTTTTTTTTTTAAATATGGATGTTTATGTTCACATGCATTATGGTGAGTAAATTTATTGAAAATTGCTAGCCTGTTTTTAAAATTCAAGAAATTGTTGATAAATTTACAAGGTTAGCTCACAAAGATAATGGGTCTATATAAATTTATACAATGTTTCGAAGTGTGGTGCATGAGGAGAAATATGTCTATGTAGTCCAGTGACTGTACCGCATGCCTTATATGCAATTATTATATACAGTTTTCTTACCATTTTGTGAGCATATATGTGGTACGATTAGCATTGTGTAGATGTATATGCAGCCTACTTTTCATTTTGTGACCACGTACGTGGCCCTCTTAGCATTGTGACGCCACATGTAAGCCACTCTTATGCTGGACTATGTAAACAAGGTAGGTTCAAGCTAATTCTTGGGTTGGATGTGGGTTTCAATCATGCTGGGTACATGTATATTAATAATGTCACTGTGCTAATTATGCCAACACTGTTGCTACTAAGAATTAAATCTCAAATAGTAAGCACTACTTGCTAGATAATGTTGTGATTAGTATTGTTTATAAAGATATTGCTTTTATTTATTATATTTAATATATTTATTTTTTAAATACTTGAAATACTAACTGCATGTGTGCCCATATATGTAACGTGCGTGACATGAGCTATGTGATTCCTTGACCGCCTGCATACGGCAGCCATCTTTTAAAACATTGAATTTGTCCTAGAGAGATTGGGAAAGATACTTGTTGGGTTTTGAAGTTTAAAACACTGGAAAGGAAATCTTATCTCAAATCTCATAAATTTGTGTTTGCTTTTTTTACAAACTTGAGGAGGCCTGATGCAGGACAACTTGGGGATGACCTGCTTAGGTGTTGGTGGAGCTAATGGTTTATGATTTTCAGGGTTTTGCTCTCTTTGGTGCTTGATTTCCAATCTTAGGGAGCAGGATTGAAAGAAGGATATTGTGTATGAAGGGATATATGGAAGTTTTCTAGGATGGCTCAAAGGTTTAGAGAACAGAGTTTGATGTTAGGAATAGGGCTCTTAAGGTTCTAAGGTTAAAGCTGGGGGTTAAATATTGACCTGTAATCAAATCCCAGGCCATGGTTAAAGAAAGGGATTCGATGAAGAAAGAAGATAAAATAAAAGAAATAGATAGGGAAGAGGGAGAAGGAAGAGGAGACAAAAATGCAGTAGAGAGAGTAAGAGGGAAACAAGAGAGAGGGCATGGAAAGAGAGAGAAGGATGATAAGAGGAAAGAAAACCACTTTCTTTCTCAAGAATGCAAATCATAAAATGCATGATTTAAGTTTATGTTTAGCTTTCCCATATCATATAAACATAGAGCCTGCCCTAACTTAAAGACCAAGTAATCAAATAAAATGAAAAAAGGTAACCTTGAGAAAAGGTAACTTGTAGGCCAAGTGACATAATGTCAGAGTTACTTGAAGGAAAAGTAACCTAATATCTATTAGCCTAACTAGATACTCAATAAATACAATCTTATCTATAATCACACCTGGAGCATCAAATAACTTTGATGCTCCACCATGATCCATTGATGCTCCTAGCAACTAGGTGAGCACTTAAGTCATCAAGTCAAATCAACTTATATGGATTCATGTTCATAGGATGTGACTATAATTTTGCATTGGCCATCAGTGTACTGCAACCCTTCTCCTTTATGAGGGTGTGGGATCGGCTATGTACAAAACATAAATACAGTTAAGGCTTAGATCATCATGGTAGAAAATTTATCACATGCTCTGGGTGCTTGACTTCATCAAGGCCCATTCTATTCTGCAAGCCCCTTGCTCCCCCATAAAAAATTTCTCAAAACTTCAAGTATCTTTTAGGCATTTAGAGAAAAGGCATCACTTGTTCCTGAAGTTTCTTAAAGCTGGCATAGTTCCAAATTTATTGTTGTTGAAATACATTTTTTCGAAATCATAATAAATGAAACAAACTAAGATTAAACACAAAATGACCCATATGTGGACCAAGTAACACCACATAGATCAGTTTGAGCCCAAACTACAAAAGTTTTGACCTCAATCCCAGCAAAATCAAAATGGTTCAGTTCTAGTTTTATAGTTTTCGCTGAGATATTGACAATAATCTTTAGTTGGTTTGCAGTTGTCCATAGTTTTCAAGAGGTTGTAGTAGCTTCTTTTAAGTCAGGGAACCATCTTGTCAGCTTAATATGCTTTTTTCTCTGTTTTTTGCACTTTCTTCTTTGTGACCATGTTCTTTAATCACCATGGGGACTGTTGAAAACCTGTCTGATTTCAATTTTGTTTCTTACCACCAATCAAATATATCGCCCCAATGACCCATAGCTGAAGCTTTTGGTTCTGCAAAGGTATAGTTTTTCCCTGCTGAAAATATTCAAAATGAACATCACTTGTGTAATTGCTTGCTTGGTGAGACATTCATATCCTCTCTTTCCCATTAATGTATGTCAAAGATATGAGCGAGATTTCTCCATTCCATCTATAGCAAATTATTAAGAAAGCGATCAATGCGACAAAATAAAATCTGGGTCAGCAAGAACAGGCTATTTGCTTGGTTTTCTTGAGTTGATCTCTAAGGTTGTGAATGCTGGTCAGCATGCATGATTGTTAACCTGGAGGAAACATATAATTGATGACCAGGGCAGTTTTGAGGTCATCATCGAAGATGTGTTTGGTGAAGTTTGCAAGTACAAGTAGCTACTGCAGGTGAAATGATTTCCCTAAACAAGGTATGCCTACAGCATCAATTTTTGTTTAGCCCCTAATTTTCTACACTTTTGTTATCTACTAGAAGGTGTCAGCATGCAATGCTTATAGAATTTCTACAGGAAAGGTTCGATGATAAGAGTGAACACTAGCACAACCTTATGTGAAGTGGTTTTTGATAATTTACTCAACTCCTCTGTGGACAATGCGTTGTTAAGAAATTGAATCAATATTAATAGAAGTAGCCTCATTTTCATTATTAAAATTTTCTTATTAATATATTTTGTGGTGGATCATACTGTAATAGCAAGCAACTTTGCTAGTTTCTTCTTATTTTTAAATCCATATAAGCATAAGAGTCATGTCATGTTATGCTAGGTACTGTGCTGTTTTCTGGCTTTTCCATCTCTGATATGCATGCTTAGGTTTTGTGTGTGCAGAAGTAGTGGCAAAATGAAGCGATCTTTCTTATTGGTATCTTCTATTTTGTTGATTGACAGGGAAATTTGCTAACTACCTAAGCCCCATCTAGTGATGTGGAAAGGCAAAACCTTGACCAAAGGCATCACTATTATTTTCCTGAAACGAGAATAACTTTTGAGGTGCATCAAGCATTTGATTTTGTTCAGAGTCTTTAGTTATTCACTTCATATGATTACAGATACTTCTTTGAAGCCATCAGTTATATGTTGGATCAGAGAGTCAATTATCAAACCTTGCAGACCTCGATGTTTAACACTGTTTTAAAACTTAGGCATCCATGCCTTTTCCTGTATGGGTATATGTTTCTATTGACTTTGTTGATTGGGCACATTGGATGACCATGCAATGGTAAAGGGCCGAAGTCAGGTTTTCTTACCGGTAGCTGTATTGACTGACTGCTTTCTTTTGTTTTTATGTCACTTGGTGAATATGGTCTTCCAACTAACAGAGCACATCACATGATCATGCGTAGCTGCTTTCAATGGGAAATGTTATGATATATCTTGCTGAAATAATTTGCCCCAACAATTTTACCAAGCCAAGGTAATTGCAGGGTTGTAAGATCTTTCTTTTTGCCTGCTGGAGTTTCTCTAAGATTTGATGGTTTTGAATTTAAGATGGTCATGTTTCTCTTGCTCTTTCTGATCGACCACTTTGGTAGCGTGAGAGATACGACTACAGCATGCTGGTGGATGGCAGCCTCCACTCGCATTGTTATTGTAGGTGGATTTTATCTGGAGGAAAGTTGAAGGCATGTGACGAGGTATTGATGGCTAGGTTTATTTATTTGATTTGTGGACGGTAGAAGTGAATTTGCTGGTGTATAGACGTTCAAAATTGGATATGATGACTTTTCAGGTGATGCGCCGCTGATATCCGTCTGGCCTATAGGTCAGATTTGGTTTCACAAATAAGAAATAAATTTTCCATATTTTATCTATTTTTTTTAGCTCCAATGCCTACTATTTCTTAATTTTCTTGTATACTTCCCATGAGTTTTATTCTAATTTAAGTGTTTGTCGAAGGTGTAAATTCATCGGTTACTATGAAAATATCATATAAATCATGGATGGAACGTCTTATTTGGATGCTTTTATTGACCATAAAATTGATAAGGCCATGTTTGGGTGTCGTATCTTAAAGTTCCGAGTGATGAATCTAGTAAATCTAGTACATAAAAAGCTCGCTCAATTGAGGTTAAGCTTCGTAATTTTCAATTAATTATTCATCTTTTCTACTGTCAATGGCACTTGCGTCTTGTAGTGTTGTATTTTAAGCCGATATGGCGCCATACGGTCTATATTTATAAATGAATAATATATATATATATATATGCCTCCAGTTGGATCGGTGCAGACCCTAATGCAGAGCTGAAAAGGTAAGGGACGGAAATGGAAGACATTAGGTTGAGCTAGCGTTGTTTTTAAAAGAAAATGCTGGCCCTTTTTTTTTTTTTTTTTTTTTTTTTTTTTTTTTTTTTTTTTTTGTGGATGAAGTGAAGTGGCTTTAAGAAAAAAAAATAAAATAATGCTTAATGAGGATGAGGATGGGACAAGAAAAAGAAACTTCGTGATTGTAATCTATGCGAAATGGTGTTTGAAAATCATAAAAAAAAAATTTCCTCTCTTATCAGTAAAATATATATATATATTTTTTTCTCTTTGTTTTCTATTGGCAGAATACCTCACATTCTCTCTCTCTCTTTCTCTATGACACAAACATTTCACATATCCTCTCTCTTATCTCTTTTTGATATAAACATCTCTCATTCTTACTTTTCCATCTTTGGCAAAACATGTTTTATTCTCTCTCTCCTTTTCCTCGCTGGCAAAATAATTCTTTTTTCCTCTCTCTTCGATGCAAATATCTTTTATATCCTCTCTTTCTATCTCTCTCTCTCTAAAGCAAATACCTCTCATTTTCTCTCTCTCCATTTTTTTCTCTTCGGTGCAAATTCTTCTTATCTCTTCGCTTTATATCTCTCTTTCTAGCTCAAACACCTCTTATTATCTCTCTTTGTCCCTTTGAAACTTTTTCTATCTCCCTCTCGTCAGAATCGTTGTCCATTTTCTCATTCTCTCTTCCTCTCTCTCTCTTATCAGAACCATCCACTTGAGATAACCTTCTTTGTCTCTTTTCATCTTGCTATTTGTTGGAATCTTTTGTTCTTTACTAATTAAGTGTAAAGTATATTTTAATTATTATTACTTATTACAAGCTAAATATTTTATTGGATATATAAAATATATACATAATATTTTTTTAAAAGAATATGAGATAATAAATAAAATTTTATAATATAATATATTTTATTTGTAGATGATCATATAATATTTTAGTTATTAGTGTACATCGAGAAAGACAAGTAATGCAAGGATAAATATAAATTTTATATAATAAATATAAACATGCCTAGAAGAAATATAAACTTTAAGGATTGCTTTCTATCTTTTATGGAACTATGGTAGGATAAACATAAACTATTTCAGAATAAACACAAACGTCATATAATAAATAGAAACTAGATATAATAAATACAAACTCTGAGGCGATAAACACAAAGTACCCAGAATAAACATAAACTCCTTGGAATAAATACAAACTATCTAGAATAAATATAAATTGCATGGTAAAGGGGATGACCCATCGAACGTGCTCTGACACAGGGATCGTCCCATGGATCATCCTCTAGCATAAGAATCGTTTTCTTTACTATACAGTTTGTATTTATTCTGGATAATTTATATTTATCATCTTGGAGTTTATGTTTATTATATCTAATTTTTAATTATGATACAATGGTTATATTTATTCTAAGATAGTTTATATTTATCCTGCCATGGTTCTATAAAAAGCAGAGAGCAACCTTCAAGGTTTGTGTTTATCCTAGGCATGTTTGTATTTATTATATAGAGTTTGTGTTTATCTTCCACTATAAGAATTTTGACTATTAGTGATGGCTAAATGCCATCGCTAATAGTCCATATGCCGTTATTAATAATCTTGCCATCGCTAATACCATCGCAAAATTCAATCTAAAAAATACTTATCACTAATTATCATTATTAACGATGATAACTATTACCATCACTAATAACTAAACAGCGACGGCATTAGTGACAAAGATGCTGTCACTAAAAAATTTAATTTTTATTAATTAAATTGATAAAAATCTATTAGCGATGGCATTTTTCTCACTAATGCCATCGCTAATAATTTTTATTGTTTAAAAAAAACTTAAAAACTATTAGCGACGATAATTTTGTTGCTAATGCTGTCGTTAATATTTTTTTTTTAATTTTAAAAAATTATTAGCTACGGCAATCTACCATTGCTAATAGTTTTTAATTTTTTTAAAAAATATAATCAAATAATTTAAAATCTACTAATAAATAATAATATTTTTAAAAATCTATTAAAAAGATAATAACTATTTAACATAATCATAAATATAAAATTAATTATATTATATTAAAAATATAAATTATATAATTTTATATTGAGATATTGCTTTATAAGTATCAAAATTATATACAAATAAAAAAAAAGGGTAACGTCCTCCTCATCCTCCTGCTGATCTTCAGTAGTTGGTGGATGAGAACCATATATCCCAGCATCTTAAAATGAAGAAAAATAAAATATTATTCATAAATTTTGATATGGAGGTATATCTTTCAATACTCTCCTCCGATTCTCGAACAAATTGTTCCTACACGTTCTATTCTATGATACGGAACTATAGACACCCTGGCTCCTCAATTGGATGGTTAGATTGAATTTTTAGCCTTTAGATCCTCTTTTGCAACTCAAGCCTAATTTAAATATGTAAAGCTTCTAAATATGAAAACTTGAAATAAGTAAAAGAGTATACTAATAAAATTACTTGATGAGATGGTTGGAACAACGAGCCCAGCTGATCGTTCAATCATGGATCTTGAAGATCCTCCACGACCACATCGTGGATAATATTTTGGATGCTCTAAGATCGCTGGCTCAGAAGCCTTTGCACGACCTTCTTCACGTGGACATCACTCCAAATCTAGAACGTCGAGGCCTATGAGGATGCCAAAGAGGATTGAGTCGCTAGAGGGTCAAAGCTATGGCCGAATTCTATGACCCGACTCCTACTCACCCCTCCTATGATCCTAAGCTATCCCTTAAGGTTAAGGATGGGCTAAATGGATGGGTCATCATTATACCGCGCAATGACGTACTCCGCGTAATCCGTCTACATAGTTCAAAAATATATTAGTTTTAATATACATATCAGATTCTATAAAAACTTAATAAATATAGTTTAAAATTCTTACCGTGATCTATCGTGATCTAGAATCTAAATAATCATCAGTCCTTCTAGATCGATGTGTGGCCTCCCATAACTGCTGCTAGCTTGGTAGATGATCTAGTTGCTGTGTATATAATAAGTAAATGATAAAATTAAATTAATTAAGGCATACATATAAGAATTTTTATAGTTTTAATGAAGAGTTTTGGTATAGATTTCTTAACAGTCTATCAGCTACAACATGTGTGTCGATGGAGTCGCCGGTATGCCTGATTGGATCCTGCTGGAAAGTCTGATTCTATCAAACCCTTTGCCACCTACTGGCATACTCCTCACTGCTCCACTGGGGCACATAGAATAATGATGTATCAAAATTATATATAAATAAAAAAAATCAAGTAATGTTCTCCTCATCCTCTTCTTCTCTAACAACTAGTAGATGAGAGCCGGATACCCCAACATTCTGAAAAAAAGAAAAATAAAATATTATTCATAAGTTTTGATACAAAGATGTATCTTTTGATATCCTCCTTCGATTTTCGAATAGATTATTTCTACACATTTTATTTGATGATACGGAACTATAGCTACCTCCGACCCATCAATTGGATGATTAGATTGAATTTTTAGCTCCTAGATCTTCTTTTCCAACTCAAGCTTAGTCTAAATATGTGAAGCTTCTAAATATGAAAACTTAAAATAAGTAAAAAAATTTACTAATAGAATTACCTAATGTGATGGTGGAAACAATGAGCCCAGTTGATCATATAGCCAAAGGTCCTGATATATGATATATAATATTATTTTAAAAATTTATATATTGATTAATTTTTTTATAACTCTTTTCTTCGCTTGTACTGAAAATCAAAAGTAAATATTATATTTTCATGTTATAAACTTACATATTGATCATAATTAAATAAAATAATTATTATAGCAAAAAAATAAGTTGTTTAAAATTAAATTACCTGATATGCATTTTTTTCTTCAATGATAATATTATCTCATCTTTATACAAGAAAAGAGAAGTTAGTTTTTTTTAAAAAATAATGAGAGAATATAAAGTAATGAGAGAATGTAAAGTATAATGAATGATTAAATAAATAAATAAAAAATGGATGGAGTGGAATTCACTACAAGAAAATAAGATTTTAGCAACCAAAAAATCAATCATTAAAAATAAAAAATCGATCGTTAATAATTTAGTGATCGATTTTATGATCGAATATTTTTAGTCGCATAAAGTCTGGTTGGAAAATATTAAACTAAAAATTTAAATAAGAATTGATCAAAAATTTGATCATAAATTTTTAAAAAAATATTTTTTAAAAAAAGATCGATTGTAAAATGAATTGCTAAATTAATTAAAAAATATTAAACTAAAAATTTAAATAACAATCGATCAAAAATTTGGTCATAATTTTTTTAAAAAATATTTTTTGAAAAAAAAATTGATTGTAGAAAATATTTATAAATTTTTTAATTTATATATCAATTGCTAAATTTAAATATAAAAAAATTTAAATTTTTTTTGATACAAAATAGCTCACAGAGAAGTACCAGCCAATCCAAACAATATAGCAAGTAAAATATATATCCAATAATATCAATTCTAATTCAAACGACATAAGATTTTATATTGATACATACCCGACATGATGAATTTCAAATTAAAACATAACGAAACCAAAATTGATATTAGCAAAACTGGTATTAAATCCATCAGATTTAACACATCATATGGGAATAAGAAAAAGAAATCATAGCATACCTCATGGTAAATGTATCATTTGTTTATCATATCTCATGTCAAGTGTATCGTAATCATAGCAAAATAAATAAGCAAGCATAAAAATTTAGCAAACAAAATCGATCGATTTCCATTAGGTTTAGCATATCATATGGGAATAAAAAAAGATGCCATAATATATCTGCGGTGCTATTTCCTTCAATATCTATTAAGTTTGGATAATTATTAGTGAAAACTAGAAGCCAACCAAAAGAATTCGCTACGATAATCAAAATCGATATACACGATCAAAATATCGATTTATATAGAATAAGCGACATACTACCTCGTGCACATATACTTATTTAGTACCTTACCTGCGTATATTAGTTTAGTATTCCTTCAAAATTACTGTTAATGTTACTTGTATCAAGACCAACCTAATATATAGAGCCTGTGAGATAATAAGTGTCATAAGAGATTATAAAGAATTTTGTTGTCATCTAAAAGCATTTCAAAAAATTAAAGTAAGCTAAAGTAATATATTTCACAAAATATATGCACAATCCTCAACATAACATAAACTCAATGCCACCCCCCCGATGCTGCTCTCCTCTCGATCCCTCTATGCCCCTCCCGCTCGTCTCTTGATAGCTTGAAATTTATCAAACTTATAATTATCAATTATCAATGTACCATTACTTATTAATAATTTTATGTAAGAAATTATCAATCAAAATATCAAACAATATCCTTTTAATTTAAATATAATATAACAATAACAACATGAATTGAGAATAATTATTTGAATATATTTTATCAAAAATACAAAATTAAAAATGAACAAAATTATAAAAATCAAATCAAATCAATCAATCAAAATTCTTGGTTCGAATTTGGTTCGTTACCTTTCTTATTTGGATCAATTTTTATTTTTTTTTTATTAATTTTGGGTTGGGTCGGAAAAAAAATAATCAAAGAATTAAAATTTAAAAATCAAAAAATCAATCACAAAATCACACGGCCGCTGAATCAGAGACACAGGCTTTGATTTTTTTTTTCACAGGTTATTATATAGAGTGGGATTCCATGAGGGAATAAAATGAAGTCAAAAATTTTTTCTCTTCATAAGGGCGCGGATCGGAGCCATAGGCTTGAACTGGGATGTCATGGGTTGGATGTAGGGTGAAAAGGGTGGTGGGGTTGCGATGGCATAAGGGCGGTGGTCGTTGGTAGTGAGCGAGTTGCCATGGGTCACAGTGGGATGGAAACGGCCGGCTGGGGTGGGGGTTGTGGGGTCGAGCAGCGGCCAGCAGGGTTGGGACGCCTGAAAATGTGGTCCTGGGGTTAGGGGACCGAGGTTCGGGTTAAGTGGTTGTCGCGCTGGGACGTTGGTGGCTTAGCGGGCGAAGGTTGGGCGATGTCGGTGGGGGAGGGGTGGCCACAAGCATGATGATGCAAGCTAGGAGCCAAGGGAGCTGGTGTTGGACGGGCCGACGAACGGTCGGAGTGGCTACGAGACATCGAAGGAATGAGGTGGAGAGGAGGAAATGAGGGTTATAGTGGGCAAGGGGTTAAAAGATAGGTGAAATAGAAAAAATGAGCACAAAGCCCCGTTGTTTGATGGTAGTATTTAGTCACAAGTTTTTCGGAAAACTTAGCGATTCATCGTAAAAATAAAAATCTATCGTTAATATTTTTATCAGATAATTAAATTTTTTCATAATTTTAATTAACGACAATAAACTTGCCATCGCTAATGCCATTGATAAAAAATTTATTATTAATATTTTTTTATTTTCTCCAAATATGATATAATTTTAAAATTTAAAATTCATCTTCATCATTTATTATCTAAATAATTATTGTTAGAGTATCATCACAAAAGACCATCTTGATCCGATAGCTCTAGTTATATCGATTAATAAAATTTAATTTTGATGATCATGAATGACCACTTGATGATCTAATAGATAGAGACTATTGATGGATCCAAAAATTTATAACAATGATCTTGATGATATTTATAATATATTATTAAAATTTTACTTCAATTGGACATCTCTATAATGGTCAATTTAGCAAAGAATGATTTTGATCGTTAAATAAAAAATGAGTGATCAAAAGATCAAACAACATCCGATTAAGAAGATTTTATAGATAAATGATTTTTGCTACTAATTTAATCATTTGTATGGTGATGATCATAAAATCTAAACCATACATATATGAACCATCTACGTTAAGTAGATCTTACAAAAATACAAGTATATTACTAAAGGATTTTAAGAATGAATATCAAGAGATATATTATTTTGGATCATTCATATATGTGTGGTTTAGATTTTATGATTGCCACCGTATAAATAATTAAAGTAGTAACAAAGATTATTTATCTAAAAAATATCTTGATCGGATGTCATTTGGCTTTTTGATCACTCATTTTTTATTTAACGATCAAAATAATCTCATGCTAAATTGACCATGATAATGATGTCCGATTAAAATAAAATTTTGATAGTATCCTATAAATATTATCAAGATTATCGTTATACGTTTTTATATCCATTGATGGTTTTTATCTATCAGATCATTAAGTGATCATTTATGACTATCGAAATTAAATTTTATTGATCGATATAGTTAGGGCTATCGGATTGAGACGATCTTTTATGATGATACTCTAATGATAATTATTTAGATAATAAATGATAAAAATAAATTTTAAATTCAAAAATTATATCATATTTAGAGAAAATAAAAAAAATTATTTTTTGCAATGGCAACTATTTTGGAAATAGTGTCGTTGCTAATGATTATTAGAGATGGCAACTTCGATCACTAATACTTTTTTCGCCATCACTAATAAATTTAATAAATAATTTTTTTTCTTTTTTTATAATGGCAATATCCATCACTAATCTGCCATCACTAAATATTATTTAGTGGTATTAGCGACGGCAAAAGTCATTACTAATAATTATTTTTCATCACTAATAATTTAATAACTAAATTAAAAAAAATAAAATTATTTTAGTATTAGCAATGGCCTTTCGGCATTACTAATAATAATCTTTCATCGCTAATAATATTAGAACTAATATAAAAAAATTAGTTTTTACTAGTGACGCACCTTGCTATCGATAAAAGCCAAACCTGCCATCGCTAATATTTTTTTAATTTTTACGATGGAAGATTATTTGGTTGCTATTTATCATCGGTAAAAATGTTATTAGTGAAGGCAAAACACCATCGCTAATAAGTATCTACCATTGTTAATAATAATAAAATCTAATTTAAAAAAATAAAATTATTTTTTATTAGCGATGATAAAACATCATCGCTAATAATTATCTACCATCGATAATAATAAAATATAATTAAAAAAATAAAATTACTTAATATTAGCGATGGCTATTTGCCATTGCTAATAACTATAGTGATGGCATTACCGTCGCCCGTTGTCACTGCCATCGCTGATAACTATTAGTGATGGCTAAACTTCCATCGCTAAAATTGTTGATAAAAAAGATTATTAGCAATGGCAAAATTATCATCACTAATTTCATCACTAATACTCATTATTAGCGATGGCAAAAATGCCATCGCTTGCCATTGCTAATGTTCGTCGCTAATACTCTATTTTTTTTTAGTGTTTGTATGGTTTGTATTTATTATATAGAGTTTGTATTTATCTTCGCATGGTTTGTGTTTATTCCATCATAGGTTAGTGTTTATCCTCCTCTCTTATTGTTTATCCTAGGAGGACCCTTGGATGACCTAAGGTTTGGACCCAAGTTTGTATTTATCCTGAGTTGTTTGTATTTATTACCTTAGAGTTTGTGTTTATTATATCTAGTTTTTGTTTATTATATGGTGTTTATGTTTATTCTAGGATAATTTATGTTTATCCTGCCATGGTCTCATAAAAGATAGAGAGCAACCATCAAGGTTTGTGTTTATTCTAGGCATATTTGTATTCATTATTTTGAGTTTGTATTTATCTTCACATGGTTTGCGTTTATTTCACTAGAAGTTAGTGTTTATCCTCCTATATTTATGTTTATCTTGGGAGGTATCTTTTGATGAGTCGACTCGCCCACTTCATGAGTCAACTCATTTGGATAATGAGTCGACCCATCTAGATCATAAGTCGACTTGCCTGCAAGTCCTCAAAATCACTTCTCTATATCCTTTGAGAGAGCCAACTCACCGTTAAGAGTCAACTCACCTATATAAGTCCATGAGTCAACTTGCCTGGATTATGAGTTGACTCACCTACCTATGCCAAAAATAAATCCTGTATTTTTCTGAGAGAGTTGACTCATAAGGTTCATAAGTCGACTCATAGGCATGCTACTACTGCATGCTGGTTCCAAAATGTGCCAAAGTTGACTCGTCTAGCTCATGAGTTGACTCAACTTCCTCAATTTGACTTTTCTTAAATAATTCAACTCCAAACTTTGATTCTTCTTAGCTCAAATATTTTTCAAGTGTTTTCAAGACTTTCCAAAAGTAATTTATTTCTACAAAAATATTCTCATGGCAAACTTGAAAGATATCATATTAAATTTATGTTCTAATATTTTGTGATAATCAAAATCATTCTTAGGGTCAACACATGGTTTGTGTTTATTCTATCAGAAGTTAGCATTTATTCTCTCCTTTTATTGTTTATCCTGGGAGGACCTTGGGATGACCTAAGGTTTGGACCCCAAGTTTACATTTATCCTGGGCAGTTTGTATTTATTGCCATAGAGTTTGTGTTTATTATATCAAGTTTGTGTTTATTATATGATGTTTATACTTATTTTGAGATAATTTATATTTATCCTACCATGGTCCTATAAAAGGCAAAGAGCAGCCTCCAAGGTTTATATTTATCCTGCGCATATTTGTATTTATTATATGAAGTTTGTATTTATCTTCGCATAGTTTGTATTTATTCTATCAAAAGTTAGTGTTTATCCTCTTATATTTGTATTTATCCTGGGTGGTTTGTATTTATCGCTACAGAGTTTATATTTATTATATCAAATTTTTATTTATTATATGGCATTTATGCTCATTCTGGGATAGTTTATGTTTATCCTGCCATGGTTCCATACAACACAACATTACAACTTCCTAAGTTTGCTCCACCAAAAATTAATTTATCTGCCTCTCTTGTTGTCTATCATGAGGGGACAAAAATTGACATTAGCATTGGTTTCAGGATCCCAGGCGCGCAATGAAAACCACTCCATATACATAAGCATAAATTGACTTCGAACACAATTTCACCTATGAAACAATAGTCATGTAATACCAAAACTAAATAATTATCTGACCTATCAATAAACATGATAAAAAGAACCTGCAAACAAGTTTAAACAATTACAGAGTCCAAACTCAGATATATTCAAAACTATTGCAGCAATAACAATTCCACCTGTTACAGCAAGATTCACTTGTTACAAAATATTTTTCATACATAGAAATAATAGTTCCATTGAAGCAATTAAATTTCCATTGTAGAAAAGAGGTTTCATACAAGTTTATACACAATACAACCCAAATGTTTTGATAGAATACAAAAAAGTTACAAATATACAAAAATAAAGAATGGAGCCAATACACATATGCTCAAAAATCTAGCACAAAGCAAACTATGATGATGCTGCCTCACGACCATTCATGATCACCTGCACAGTATATCTAGCATGCAACTTTGGTACATGAGTATTGGTGATTGTGATCGAGGCCTCCATCGCTATACTTTTCATAAATGCATAACATAGATAGCACAATTAGACATGCAAAATAGTTGATGGTTACAGTCAATATATCAAACAAATGATATGCTGAGTTAGTTGGCATGGATATGTGTTGGCAGCATATGGGGATGAAAATTGGAAATAAGATTTTTCTAATAACATAAGTGGCATAATGCATTATTTGGCATGGTGCAGTAGTTCGCACGAGCTATTTCTTGCATAGTCTATTAGTTGGCACAAACATAATTCGGCACGAAACATCACTTGGCATGAAAAAGCTTAGTTGGCACTTGCATAATTTGGCATATTCCATTATTTTGGAATAAATAGCATCATGCCTCTTATATGTATCATGCAAAGACACTAGCAAACTAAATTATTAGAATAATTACCTGGTATGGTATCCTGCTGTGGGCAGTCAATATAATGGAGTGGCCAACTAGGCCATATCAACAAAGTAGATATCTCGTGCCATCTCAGACAACCAGATCACCAACAAATATAAGATTGAAAATTAGCCATATTGTTAGCAATGCATGAGAATGCACAACATTCCATAAATATGGTCATTACTCATAAATCTTCTAGTGACTGCTCTGCACTCCACACCAATCACGAACGTATAATGTCTGAAACATGTACCTTTTAGATCCATGATAAGCAGATGCTAGTGTATCAATAAGCATATGGGTACAAATATCTACTTGACTTTAGCCAAAAAATGAGGCATGAAGTCTCACACAGCTTTATCAAAAACTTTCTATATGCTTAGCAATATGCTCTAAAAGAAGAAAAAAATTGAAACATGCATTGAAGTATACAGTGCTAGACCAACACATAAAATTATATGAAGAATACAAAGATATTACCATAAAGAAGGGTCGTAACATAAGATAAACTCCAAGTGCATTGATGGATTGATCAATGCACGCTATTGTAAGAGGGAACAAAAAATGTTTATGACCTACATAGTCCATTGCAAAAAATATGAATTAACTTGCATATATATTTTTTTAATTCAACAATTACATACATAATACTTACATCATCATCAATTAAATTCCTAGATAGGATGTCATGAATCTGCCGCTGGTTGATAACACTGATGCCATCACTCCAAACCAATGACCTATATGATGAAATTAGTGTTAAAACTAGAGAGAATCATTTCAAAAGATATCGAAATTTTATAGACAAGAAGTACATACCGATCAATTTTTTATCCTAGAAAATCTAGGACATACCTACATTCCCTATCATCTAGAAGCTGCAAGCCGGAGAAGTCATGGCTAGCCTCAAAGAAACCCCTAATATCTCATGAGTATGTCAGATGTGAATGAAGTACTAATGTTCTACTAAATTGTTATATATATGTGCCCTAGAAGCCAGAATTGGCTGACACTTGTAATACACTTCTAGGGGCAAAATTATAATTTTGACTATAATTAATGAAATAGGTTATTTTCTATCACACCTGTGTATTTAGTGTTTGTGATACATCCTTTGAGTTAATGGTAATGATAATTCATATTTTCAAGAGTTGAAAATTTAAGACATGAATAATCATTATTAACTCATAAACAGCTTCCGACCATAGGATCATCACGAGGATGGTGATTGATCCGAAAGGTTGGTGTACGATCGCTTCTCTTTAGTAGATGAGTCTTGAGTCTACGGTGTGGAGACACCGGAGCGAGAGTACAGGTACTCGTTAGAGAACGAGGGCACTGAGCGTGACCACCTCGAGTAGTCATTAGGAAGTCTACCTTCTCGTCAATGACTGACTCGATGCTGCAGTAGT
The DNA here is from genome assembly GCA_006176705.1 of Cocos nucifera. Lineage (NCBI taxonomy): Eukaryota > Viridiplantae > Streptophyta > Magnoliopsida > Arecales > Arecaceae > Cocos > Cocos nucifera. The sequence goes on from QRFJ01000780.1 coordinate 660,454, forward strand.
GTGTCTGGTTCTTTGACCTGAGATGCATCGGCAGTTCACCTTGAGGGTGTTATAGTTTGACTACACCATTACTCGGTCTCCTAGCCATATGGAACCCTGAGGTGTATGTTGGCTATAGCATGTTCATTGTAGGAACTGGATTGCATCAAGATAGAATCTATCTACCTCGGTGGTAGAGGAGTAGCCCTATGATGATCATGAGAATCAAGTCCAGAAATCCATGGCCATGGTAGAGTGAAATAATAGAAAGAGTTTCTATTTAGATTTTCACATTGGACTCGAATCGAATGATTACATCATATGACAGAGACTAGGGTTTGACGAGTTCACCTTAACCCTAATCTGATCGGAGCTCAAGATAGAAGAACTTGAATCACACAGGTAGCTGCACCAAGAGGTTCGCATTCAGCTCTGATGGGTTGCCACCATATACTGCTAGGTGTCACTGGTGGATTTTGGGAGCAATTAGAATGATTTAGATGATCGATCATTCTAGCTGTTCGAATCAGAAGAGTTCTGATCCATCGAAAGGAGTTTCGATGATGTCTATGATAGAGATCATGACATATCCCATTACCATACAGAACTGAACCTAACTGGGTCACACAAACAAGGGTTTGAATCTGGTGATCATCAATTGAACTGATCTAGTTCAATTGATCTGAATGAGATTCAATTAGGTTCAAGAAAATCGTGCTAGCACTCGATTGAACCTAACGTTCTTCTTTTACTATCATAAATAAGTTGTCCTGACTGAGCCAAAGGAGTTTGTGCTCAATCAGAGGCCTTCATATGGTCTGACTGGAGGTTGTCCAAGTCAGAATAGGTTGTCTTATTTGTAAGACATTACCTGCCATTTTTGGTCACCTGCCATTTCTTGTTCTTTGACTTTGGTCAAAAGTCTATCTTTGACTGATCAAACGTTGACCATTGACCCTTTGACTTTTGACCACATGTCATGCACCTATTGGAGAGCTGGTGGGGGCCTGTCCCCCTGCCAGAACCTGGCAAGGAGAAGGGCGCACGCCAAGGGTGGCGTGAGCCCAAGTAGGAGGCGCCTAGGAGTCCTTGTTGGACAAGGACTCCACCTCCCTTTTGGATTCCAATCAGAGTTCTACTAAGAATCCAGTTTGACTGGTCTTAGGCGCCCTCTAAGGAGGAATCCAGGGGTCTCTATTCCAACCAATCAGATTTAGATCTGATTTCACAAAGGGTTGTGATTGGTTGAGAGGAAGAGGAGTTGGATCATAAGAGGTCTATAAATAAGACCTTGCACCCAACCCTAATTAAGAATGCAATTCAATTGAGAAACCCCATGCCCCAAGGCTGCCTCTCCCCTCCTTCTCCACGCCATAGTCTCTTCTCCCCTTGCTCTCCACGTCCAAAAGAGTTTTGGATTTAGGTTGGTGCGATTCAGATCAAGAAAAGGCGATCAAAAGCAAGAAGGCTGCGCTGCTGCAAAAGGACGACTGCAGATCTTCAAAAGAGTTTTGAAGATCCTCCAGATCAGATCCAGATCTGATTTTTGGAGGTGTGATAGAGAAGAAGAGGATCTCCAGATCCAACCCAAGTGGATACCGATAGAGGCCAGGCGCTTTCGTGGCTAAGATCCAGAACCTTCTGCTGCAATCAGGATCATCTACAGGATAATAGGATTACCCAAATCAGGTAAATTAAATTTGATTTAATTTATCTTATTTTATTTTATTTATTAAAATAATAAGAATCAGATCTGAAATATATCAAGATCTGATTGAGATTAAGAGAAAATTATAGAAATATATCTCTTGATCTAATCAGATCTGGACGAATCTGGACCGAAAAATCAGGATTTCCCTTCAACTGGTATCAGAGCCATGGTTCTAAATTGTTTAGATCTAATTTTAATTTTATTTTAATTAGAAAATAAAATGATTTCAGATGTCACATGAGATGTGATCAGATCTAAAATCAGAAAAATTAAAATTAAATAATTTGGATCTAAGATTAAGAAGATATGCATGACTAGTTCTAGAATAGAATAGTTCTATAGAATAGTTTTGCATGTCTTTGATTTAATCTGATTAAATCATATTTTAGATCTTCTTATTTACTATTTTTTGATATTATAAGTGTTATAATAACATCTGATAAATAGCAAATAAAAATTATTTAATTTTAAATATCATATGAGATATGATAGATGCATGACTAGACTAGTTGTAGAATAGTTCTACATAATTGTCTAGATTAGAATTTATTTTGATTAGATCAATTTAAATCTAATTTTTTAGATTATTATGTGATAATTTAGATCTGAAAACATGCATGATTATGATACATGAGATGTATGCAAAATATGCCATGATTAGATCTACTTTATATATGAGATATATGATATAGATCTGATATTATTTTGTAGATTTTACATGTTCCTGATTAAGGCTTTCCTCTTGGCCGTCCGGTCATAAGAACGAAGAAGGATTTAAAGGCCCTCTCTTCCCATTCGATGGGGTGTTCTTATGACGTGTAGGGGTGCTGCGTGTTCGTCCTTAATCAGAAACCCAAAACTTACTTTCTGCAAAACCCTAGATCCTGAAACCCTAAGGATTTATTGTGCATATTTTGTTTATGAACCCAACTTAATTAAGAATTAAGTTTATGGAATATTAATTAGGTCTAAAATTGAGAATTTCAGATCTAAGACATATTCATAATACTGGGTTCGGGCTTGGGTAGCTCAATTAGGTCTAAGCGGTTGATCAAACCGAATCAAGAGTTGGTTAGAGGGGATCAACAATGCTTAAATTGACCAGCCTAATAGGATTAAGTCTGGGTCAAGATCGAGTCACGATCAAGCAAGACCTAATTAGGCTCAAGAGGTTAGAGTCTGGATTGTAGGCTAACCCAATTGGTTCTGACTCAATAATTTGGTGTCTAAGGTAAGTTTGGCACAGACGACCGACTGGTTTTTAATTGGAAGCTACTCGACCTGAATGCGTTCTTGTGCGAGTTAACGGCATATTCCTTCCACCGATCTCACTTACCTGGCCATATCTGTTGACACAGTTCTGATCTGAGGTGGTCAATAATCCGAGCTGACCCATGCCACTAGGTTAGTCATAATTGTTATGACTAAGCCAAGTCTAGTTTAAAGAGACCTGAATCAATTCTCCCTAAGAAAAGATTAAGTCTGAGGTCTTCCACCATTGTAGATGTGCGGGCCCTTCCCGGCGTTGATTGTTCTCGGCTGGATACAGTGGCTCAGTTGCACCGAGAAGACGCAACCATGTCTATTAGGCATTGGATGCTATGGGCTGGAGGATGAGTTGGGCTCAATATTCCAGATACGGTGAGAGACCCAATTAGGAACCCAGTCTATGCAAATGGTGGGTCTGACTTAACTAAGGAGTGGATCAATATTTCGGATACGGTGAGATTCATGAATTAGAGACCAAGTTTGGGTGCACCATGATTAGAGAATCATTGAACAAGAGTTGTTCACTCATTGGCTAACCCATCACCAATAACTGTTAGGTGAGGTGATGAGTCAGTTGGTGAGACCGCACCACCCACTAGAAATCATCAATCATGGAGATTTTCGCATCTCTACAGAGGGAGTGTAGGGATTCGAGAAAATAGTGGGAGCTAATTTGTTTAAAAATAAAATTTTTAAACAAATTGGTCAAGTCAAAATTATAGTATCTAACTAGAATCTTTGACTTTCTACAGAAATATGTCTGCGTCCAACCCACTGGCACGTATCCTAGACACACATAGACTGACTGGACCCAATTATAAAGATTGGCTCAGAAACTACAAAATTATTTTGGGTTCCGAGAAGTTAACACATGTTTTGAACCAGGATCCTCCCACCTTACCAGCTCGTCCATCCACTGAACAGAGAGCGTCTCTGGAAAAATGGATTGTCGAAGACAATAAGGCTAGATACTACATGTTGGGCTCGATGTCTGATGAGCTCCAGCGCCAACATGAAGATATCGGGACTGCTCGCCAAATGTTGGCTCACCTACAGGAGATGTTTGGTGAACAGAGTCACGCAGCCAAATATCAAGTCACAAAATGACTTTTTAAGACTAAGATGCATGATGGGCAGTCAGTCCAAGATCACTGTCTGACAATGATCAAGGACATGGAAGAGCTTGAGAAGCTCGGTGTGAAGTTGGACTTGGACCTGCAGAATGATATCATTCTGCAATCCTTGACTGATGCATATGGGCAATTCATCATGAATTACCACATGCATAAACTTCAGAATTCCTTGGCCGAGTTGATGAATATGCTGATTACCGCTGAGCTTTCTATGAAAGGTTCTAAAGGCTCAGTTCTTGCTATGGAACGGACTTCTTCCAAAAGAAAGTCTTATGGAAAGAAAAAGAAGTCTGTGAAAAAGCAAAAGATGGAAGGATCAAAGAAGAAGAAGGCAGAACCGAAGAAGAAGGTCGATGGCAAAGGAAAGCATTTCCATTGCAACAGCGACGGCCATTGGAAGCGGAACTGCCCTATTTACCTGGCCACCCTAAAGAACAAGAAGGAAGGTCCTTCTGGAGGTATGCTTGTTATTCGAGCAAAACATGAATGCCAAACGATCTAGGGATAGTCCAAACGACAGATATCTATGGCACCTGAGATTAGGTCATATAGCAGAAGATAGGATTAACAAATTGGAGAAAAATGGGCTGTTGAGTCCATTGACTTTTGAGTCATATCCAACTTGTGAATCTTGTCTTCAAGGCAAAATGACTAAACTCCCTTTTGTTGGACATGGGGAGAGGGCCACAGATCTCCTTGCCCTAGTACATACTGATGTGTGCGGCCCATTCGATGTGCCGGCTAGAGGCAATTTTGTTTACTTCATTACCTTTACCGATGATCTGTCTAGGTATGGGTATGTGTATCTTATGAGACATAAGTCTGAAGCTTTTGAAAAGTTCAAAGAATTCAGACATGAAGTAGAAAAACAAATTGGAAAACCCATTAAGGTTCTTCGATCAGATCGAGGAGGTGAATACCTTAGTCGGGAATTCCTAGACTATCTTAAGAAAAATGGCATAGTCTCTCAATGGACTCCACCAGGAATACCTCAACTCAACGGGATTTCAGAATGGAGAAATCGAACTCTATTGGATATGGTTCGATCCATGATGAGCTTCACAGACCTCCCTGATTTCCTTTGGGGACACTCATTATTAACTTCAATCTATTTACTGAATAGGGTTCCCTCTAAAACCGTTCCTACCACACCGTATGAGATATGGCACAGTAAGAAACCAAGTCTAAGTCATCTCAGAATTTGGGGTTGTTCGGCTTATGTCAAAAGACAATAAGCGGACAAGTTAGAATTTAGGTCCTTTAGAGCTCGATTCATAGGATATCCTAAAGAGTCATTAGGATACTATTTCTACATTTCAGAAGACCATAATGTGATTGTGAGTCGACATGCCATCTTTCTTGAAAAATAGTTTATTCAAGATAGCGGCATTGGAAAGCAGATTAAGCTTGATGAGAAAGTCTCACAAGTGGAAAGAGCTAAGGACCAAGTGGAACCAAATCAGGTTAAGCCAATAAGAACACTACCTCCTCCACCTCGTAGATCGGAAAGAGTTTTCCGTCCTCCTGAAAGATACTTAGGTATTATTTCAGAGGACGTAGAGGAAATGTTCCTCATAGGTAATGGTGCTTATGGAGATGATCCCAAAACCTACAACGAGGCGATATCAGATATCGACTCCGAGAAATGGCTTGAGGCAATGAAGTCAGAGATCGACTCGATGCACTCAAACCAAGTCTGGACCTTGGTAGATCCACCAGAAGGTATAGTACCTATTGGGTGTAAATGGATCTTCAAGAGAAAGATTGGTGCAGATGGGAATGTGGAGACATTCAAGGCTAGACTGGTGGCAAAAGGTTATAGTCAACGTGAAGGCATTGACTATCAGGATACCTTTTCTCCGGTAGCTATGCTAAAATCCAACCGCACATTGCTTGCTGTTGCAGCCTATTTCGATTATGAAATATGGCAAATGGACGTAAAAACGGCATTCCTAAATGGATATCTTGAGGAAGATATCTATATGGAACAGCCGCTAGGTTTCACATCCAGTGATACTGATCACAAGGTTTGCAAGCTGCAAGCAAGGTCCATATATGGACTTAAGCAAGCATCTCAGAGCTGGAACACTCGTTTCAATGATGTGATCAAAAAGTTTGGTTTCATCAAAAATGAAGAAGAACCATATTTTCAAAAGGGTCAGTGGGAGCGCTGTTGTCTTCCTCATCGTGTATGTGGATGACATCCTCCTTATTGGGAATAATATTCCCATGTTGACATCAGTCAAGATGTGGTTGTCCAAGGAATTCTCCATGAAAGACCTAGGTGAAGCATCCTTTATTCTAGGAATTAAGGTCTATAGGGATAGACCGAATAGGATTCTAGGACTTTCACAGAAGATGTACATAGAGGAAGTACTAAAGAGGTTTAGTATGGAAAACTCTAAGAGGGAATTAATACCCTTCAGACATGGTATTGATCTTTCCAAGAAGATGTGCCCCAGCACACCTGAGGAAATAGAATGCATGAGCAAGATCCCTTATGCTTCTGCAATAGGGAGCCTCATGTATGCCATGCTATGTACACGACCTGAGAAAGATTACGTTGAGGTCAAGAGAGTCAACTCCACAGATAATGTGGCAGACCCACTTACAAAGCCGTTGGGCCAGCAGAAGATCGAAGCCCACCTTGAGAAGATGGGACTTAGACTTGTAGCCAATTGGCTTTAGGACAAGTGGGAGATTGTTAGATATATGTGCCCTAGAAGCTAGAATTGGCTGACATTTGTAATACACTTCTAGGGGCAAAATTGTAATTTTGACTATAATTAATGAAATGGGTTATTTTCTATCACACCTGTGTATTTAGTGTCTGTGATACATCCTTTGAGTTAATGGTAATGATAATTCATATTTTCAAGAGTTGAAAATTTAAGACATGAATAATCATTATTAACTCATAAACAGCTCCCGACCATAGGATCATCACGAGGATGGTGATTGATCCGGAAGGTTGGTGTACGATCGCTTCTCTTTAGTAGATGAGTCTTGAGTCTACGGTGTGGAGACACCGGAGTGAGAGTACAGGTACTCATTAGAGAACGAGGGCACTGAACGTGACCACCTCGAGTAGTCATTAGGAAGTCTACCTTCTCGTCAATGACTGACTCGATGCTGCAGTAGTGTGTCTGGTTCTTTGACCTGAGATGCATCGGCAGTTCACCTTGAGGGTGTTATAGTTTGACTACACCATTACTCGGTCTCCTAGCCATATGGAACCCTGAGGTGTATGTTGGCTATAGCATGTTCATTGTAGAAACTGGATTGCATCAAGATCGAATCTATCTACCTCGGTGGTAGAGAAGTAGCCCTATGATGATCATGAGAATCAAGTCCAGAAATCCATGGCCATGGTAGAGTGAAATAATAGAAAGAGTTTCTATTTAGATTTTCACATTGGACTCGAATCGAATGATTACATCATATGACAGAGACTAGGGTTTGACGAGTTCACCTTAACCCTAATCTGATCGGGGCTCAAGATAGAAGAACTGAATCGCACAGGTAGCTGCACCAAGAGGTTCGCATTCAACTCTGATGGGTTGCCACCATATACTGCTAGGTGTCACTGGTGGATTTTGGGAGCAATTAGAATGATTTAGATGATCGATCATTCTAGCTGTTCGAATCAGAAGAGTTCTGATCCATCGAAAGGAGTTTCGATGATGTCTATGATAGAGATCATGACATATCCCATTATCATACAGAACTGAACCTAACTGGGTCACACAAACAAGGGTTTGAATCTGGTGATCATCAATTGAACTGATCTAGTTCAATTGATCTGAATGAGATTCAATTAGGTTCAAGGAAATCGTGCTAGCACTCGATTGAACCTAACGTTCTTCTTTTACTATCATAAATAAGTTGTCCTGACTGAGCCAAAGGAGTTTGTGCTCAATCAGAGGCCTTCATATGGTCTGACTGGAGGTTGTCCAAGTCAGAATAGGTTGTTTTATTTGTAAGACATTACCTGCCATTTTTGGTCATCTGCCATTTCTTGTTCTTTGACTTTGGTCAAAAGTCTACCTTTGACTGGTCAAACGTTGACCATTCACCCTTTGACTTTTGATCACATGTCATGCACCTATTGGAGAGCTGGTGGGGGCCTGTCCCCCTGCCAGAACCTGGCAAGGAGAAGGGCGCACGCCAAGGGTGGCGTGAGCCCAAGTAGGAGGCGCCTAGGAGTCCTTATTGGACAAGAACTCCACCTCCCTTTTGGATTCCAATCAGAGTTCTACTAAGAATCCAGTTTGACTGGTCTTAGGCGCCCTCTAAGGAGGAATCCAGAGGTCTCTATTCCAACCAATCAGATTTAGATCTGATTTCACAAAGAATTATGATTGGTTGAGAGGAAGAGGAGTTGGATCACAAGAGGTCTATAAATAAGACCCTGCGCCCAACCCTAATTCTAATGCAATTCAAAAGAGATTTCCCATGCCCCAAGGCTGCCTCTCCCCTCTTCCTCCATGCCTAAACTTCTCCTCCTTCTCCTCTCCACGTCCAAAAGGGTTTTGGATTTAGGTTGGTGCGATTCAGATCAAGGAAAGACGATCAAAAGCAAGAAGGCTGTGCTGCTGCAAAAGGACGACTGCAGATCTTCAAAAGAGTTTTGAAGATCCTCCAGATCAGATTCAGATCTGATTTTTGGAGGTGTGATAGAGAAGAAGAGGATCTCCAGATCCAATCTTGAGTGGATACCGGTAGAGGCCAGGCGCTTGCGTGGCTAAGATCCAGAACCTTCCGCTGCAATCAGGATCATCTTCAGGGTAATAGGATTACCCAAATCAGATTAATTGAATTTTATTTAATTTATCTTATTTTATTTTATTTATTAAAATAATAAGAATCAGATCTGAAACATATCAAGATCTGATTGAGATCAAGAGAAAATTTTTGAAATATATCTCTTGATCTAATCAGATCTGGACGAACCTGGACCGGAAAATCAGGATTTTCCTTCACTACATGCCTCTATAGCTAAGTTTCTCTTCCTTGATTTATTCTTATTGATTATTTATTCTCGATTATTTGTGTTTGCTTCAAGAATTTGCATCCATAATATAAATTTCCTATAGTTTTCATATTTGTGCTCAAGCACATGTCTCCAATAAACTAGATGAATTATATTTTTTTAAAGCAAAAGATAAATTTTATCATTGAATCTAAACTAGAATGCTTAAACAACTTGATGGTGGTATCCCATGAATAGGGAGACCCATATGGATGGCTATGGAAAAATTATACAAATGAATTTAAATGGCTTAATTGAAATAGATAAATACTTCAACACATGACTCCCATCCTCACTTCAGTCCCTTTTTTAAGGATACGCACATCTTTTAAACACAAGTATGAAATTGAAGAATTCCACTCAAAAACTATATGAAAGTGGTGAAATATGTCCACTTTATATAGTTGTCATGTTAGTATTTTCGGATAATATACCGCTGATATAGTTGTCATGACAACTCGGCTATAGTTATTAGCTGGATTCAGGATGAGATGAAGCATCAAGGAGTACATCCACTGCTCTGAGATATCTAGATATCTCTATGTCACCTCCCCATGATGACTATTCGACATGTTTGCTGAGAGGCGAATAGTGCAATAGATTGGGTTGCTTCCTTCATCCACCACACCAAAGATTGGATATGGCGCCAAGGCAATGAAGAGCATTGCATGATATTTTGTATGCTGATTTCTTGGGCTGCTCTCGTACCAGAATGGTATGATCACCCAATTATTATAAAAAAAAAAAAGAGGTCGGATTTGGTACCATGAATAAGAAATGGACTCCTACATATTGTTTTCTACTTTAGCTTGGGTTCCTAATATTTCTTTACCTTTTTGCATATAGTAACACTTCCAATAATTTTTTATTTTGATTTAATTATCATAATAACTCATCAATTATTATTCTCACCTGAAGATGATTATCTATCTATTTGAGTTAATACTTGGTCTTAGGATTTCAACATGTCAAGATGGCTATGATCTACTTGTGGAAAGATTAAAAGGTCTAGAATTTCAATATACTTTTGTGCCAAACTACAAGATTGATTACTTTCCCTTAAAATGTTTAGGTTTGAATTCTGATAAATTGAAAACAATCTAACTAGTTGCCACTTTTTTGTGAATATAGAGAAAAGATTGGAAGGTTACATTGTCAATTGTCATAACTCTTTCAATTACTAGGAAACTCTAGTTGATCATGTTAGATAATCTAAACTTTTATGCCTAGATCATACTTCTATATTCATGCAAAATCAAATAAAAACATACATTGCACCATCATCTCACCAATATGATGATCACATAGCCTACGGAGTATTTGATCCTTCTTTCTCGAGCAGTTGGTCTTCTCTTTCCTCATCCTTCACCTTAATGTGAATAATTAATGAAAATCATCACGCCCTCCTAAGAGTTGAAAAAAAAAATCAGACCATCTCTATTTATACCTGCACTTATCTTATTCCATCAGAAGACTTAATCCTGATTAAAGTATAAATTTTATTCTAAATCTTATCAGGAATAGAATTCTTTAATTAATTCGGCTCACCATAATTGATTCAGGATTTGACCCAATGAGTTAAACCTGACTAAGTGACAATTAGGCCACATTATGAAGTTAAATCTAACATTTTCCCACTTGGCCTATATTATCATTTAAAATTAACTCTTTGATTTTGCCAAAATATTTTAAAAATATATAATTATTTTTTAATTTTTTAAAATAATAATTTTGAATTAGAATTTTAAAATTGATCCGACGAGTGTGCACTTATTTTATAAAAATTTGCCTAATTATTTATTCCTTAAAAGATCCTTTATACTTTGATTAAATAAAAATTATTGATGCAAAGCATGGTAGTTATACATCTCAATTGACATACTCCCTTCCATGTATTATGACATTAATAATTCTCACTTAACCCAGTCTTATATATTGGAATACATAGGCTATCAAAAATCATAATGTCTATGATAATGGTCCCATTGTTATATCATATAAATGATACTTCTGTTTATTTTAATTTTGACAAAAATCAATCATAATGTATACAAACAATAATTAAATAGAAGTAATAGCAGTCATCAAATCATTAAGAAATCTCAAAATAAGTATCTATTATAAATTAAATATCTCAATAATAAATATTCATAACTTTTACATGTTCTTTGAAAATTTTAGGCACTAAACCTTTCATCAAATGATCAATTATCATGCAAGTAGTACCAATACAATCAATAAATACCTGATGACTACTAATCCCCTCATTTATACCAAGATATTTAACATCAATATGCTTATTTGCATTGATCATCTTGCTACTATTAGAAAAAGAAACTGCAGCAAAATTATCATAATAAATTCTTAGTGGCTTGAAAATAGAATCCATAACTCCGAGCCCTGAGATGAATTTTCTCAATCATAAAGCATGTGAGGAAGCCTCATAGCAGCTTATATATTTAGCTTTCATAGTAGAGTAGGCAATAATGCATTATTTTATGCTCCTCAATGAGATTGCTCTACCAGCTAATAGAAAGATGTAACATGATGTAGACTTTCTCCTATCAAGACAACCAGTATAATCTACATCTGAATAATCAATCATCTCCAACTGATCAGTCATTCTATAAGTAAGCATGTAGTCTTTAGTTTTCTAAAGATATCGCATCACCTTCTTGACAGCTTTCTAGTGGTCCATACCTGGATCACTCTAATATCTACCAAGCATTCTCAAAGCAAAATTGATATCAAGATGAGTACATACTTAAGCATATATCAGACTACCCACTACAGATGCATAGGATATATCCTTCATCTGATTTCTCTCAATCTCATTCCTAGGATACTAAAATTTACTGAATTTATCATCTTTAACGATTGACACTTCACTTGATGAGCAGCTTGACATTTCAAACTTTTCTAGGATTCTAGTAATATAATTTTTCTGAGATAAACCAAGAAACATCTTATTTCTATCACGATGGATTTCTATATCAAGAATATAAGAGCATCTTTCATATTAAAATATTTAAAAAGAAAATTTTTAATTTCATGCAAGAGATCCAAATCATTGCTGGCTACTAAGATATCATCTACATATAGTATCAAAAATAGAAACTTACTTTCATTCACCTTCAGATATATATATTGATTAGCAATGTTTTCTTTAAATTTGAAAAAAATAATGATATGATTAAACTTTAAGTACCATTGCCTAAAAACTTGTTTAAGATCATATATAGATTTTTTTTAATTTATATACCAGCCTTTTATTTTCTTGCACTAAAAATCCTTCTAGCTATTTCATATATATCTCTTTCTTTAAATCTTCATTCAAGAATGCAGTCTTAATATTCATTTAATATAGCTCTAAATCAAAATAAACTACTAATGTCATAATAATTCTGAATAATTTTTTTTTAAAAATAAAAAAAAAATATTTTATAATAATCAATATCTTCTTTTTGAGTGAATTTTTTTGCTACAAATCTAGCTTTATATCTCTTGATATTACTTTTGAAATCTTGTTTGGTCTTAAAAATCCATTTACAACCTACAGACTTAAATCCTTTAGGTAATTTGATAAGTTTTCAAACTTGATTCTTATTCATGAATTTCATCTCATTTTTTATGGCATCTAATCAAAGTTTAGAATCATCATTTTTCATAATATCCTTAATTAAAATTGGATCATTCTTTATTCCAATATCATAATCACATTCTTATAGATACATAATATAATCATCTGAAATAGCCAATCTTCTAATTCTAATAAATCTCCATAATATTTCAGATTCAATATTATTATTATGATTATTTTTAATTAGATCAGATTCATTAACAGTCTATTCAAAAAGTGGTGTATCAATCATTTGTTGATGTTCTATAATTTCAGGTTGAGCAGCCTTAAATGAAATATCTCTAGGTGTTACTGTAATAGGAAGAGATTCTCTTATTTTCTATAACACCGTATTATATGGTGTACCACTTTTACTATTTTCACCATCCTCAATGAACCTAGTAGTTCTAGTTTCAACAATTCTAGTGGTGTATGATGGATAATAAAATCTAATTTTTTTTACCTTTCTGGATACCCTATAAAATAACAACTAACAGTTTTGAAATCTAATTTCTTTTCTTGTGGATTATACAATTGAGCCTCTGCTAGACAATCTCAAATATGTAGATATCCTAAACTTAGTTTCCTACCCATCCATAACTTAAAAGGAGTTTTAGGAATGGCCTTATTAGGTACCCGATTTAGGATATACATAACAGTTTTTAAGTTTTCTCCCCATAAATTCAAGGGTAATGAGAATTTACTAACCATACTCCTCACTATGTCCATCAAGATGCGATTACGCCTTTCAACCACACCATTTTATTGAAAATTTTCTTGCATAGTATACTGTGCTACAATATCATGTTGTTCAAAAAATTTGGTAAAAAGTTCAGGATTACAACCAGATTCATCATATTTATCATAGTATTCATCATCCCTATCAGATCTCACAACCTTAATTTTTATGTTCAATTGACTTTCTACTTCAACTTTGTACACCTTAAAGACTTTCAAAGCTTCAGACTTTTAACAGAAAAACATAACCATAACATAAGAAATTATTGATAAAGATAATAAAATATTTATACCCTCCAAAATAAGATGTAAAATAGTCATAAATATCGGTATGTATCAATTCTAAGAGTTCTTGACTTCTAGTGGCTTTCTTTTTATGACTTTTAATTTATTTATTTTAATGTAATTGACGTACATACCAAAATCACTAAAATTTAAATTTGGTAAAATGCATTTCTTAACCAATCTAGTAATCCTTTCTTTTGATATCTATGCCACAGTATTGAAGAACTCTCATTTATAATACCATATTTTATTCCAACATTGACATTTAAAATAAGCAAAGATTGTTTAAAAAGATAAATCCAAATTTAATTTATATAATCCATTACATAATGTTCCAGTACCAACAAAAATAAAATTTTTTATTAATTTAAAACTTGAATTTATAAAAGTAAATGAAAAATCTTCTGAATCAAGTTTTGATAAAGAAATTAAATTTTTAGATACTGAAGGAACATAAAAGACATCATGTAGATCTAATTAAAATCCAGTATCTGTAATAAGTCTACAGGTCCCAACTGTAATAACCTTGGACTTTATTCGATTTTTCATAAAAATCTACCGCTCTCTGTCAATTGATTTTCAGCTTGAAAGAAATTTCTACATTGAATCAAAAACATAAATTGCAGCACCCAAATTAATCTACTACGTATTAGAAGGAACATCATGAAATTAGTTTCGAAACAAACAGGTGATAAGAGAATATCCTTCTTTTCGAACCATTTCATTCTTTTTTCACAATCCTTCTTGATATGTCTCTCCTTCTTATAGAAAAAGTATTTTAATTTATGAGAATCTTTTATTGGTAGATTGTTGGATCCTTTATTTTCTTTCTTCATCTTTTTTTTCTTAGGACGCTCCTGTCAAACTATATGAACAACTGGGATCCCTTCCTATTTTAATCTCTCTTTCTCTTGCATACACTGGGAGATGAGTTCATGCATTGTCCATGATTCCTTGTGTGTGTTGTAGTAAATCTTAAATTGAATAAACTTAAATAGAAGAGAATTGAGAACAAACTAGACAAGAAAATTTTTAGATATTGTTATATTCAAATCATTTAATTTTTCAGCTATATCACATATTTTTATAATATGCTTTCGCACTCCAAAAAATTTATCATATTTTATATAGATTAATTTATTTATTAGGGTACCAGCTAAGGCTTTACTTGATCTGATAAATTATTGTTCTATAGAGGAAAGATACTCAGAGGTCAATTTGTTATCCAAAATATATCTCCTAATGTCTCTCGCTATGAAACTTTTAATAATCATGAGAGACAACCTATTAGAACACTCCCATATTTTACATAATTTCTTATGTTCAGGAGAACTAGTAGAGGTAAGTGGATCTGGCTGAGGCTTACGAAGGGTCAAATCAAAATCTAAGCATCCTAAGACAATAAGAAGCTGCTTGTGCCAATCAAAATAGTTCGATCCATTCAGTATAAAAATGTTAGATAGATGCCACGAAAGTGAAGCAAAAATCATGGCTGTAAATAACAAAACATGCTTACAATTATCATTATGATATAGATTTTATAATACAATTCTGCTAATAACACTTATTATACAACTATAAAATATCTTTGAGCAAGAATCATAGCATATAATTAGTATTGCAACTAATTTAATCATAAATTTAAACATAATAAACAATGCCAAACATGCATCATATAAATCATAACTAACAATAATATGAAGTATATAAGCAAGAACATTAATTATGGCATATATACATAATTCATGTTTAAACTATGACCCATCAGATTAGTTATTTTTTTAGTGGTTTAACTAACTATAATTACAAAAATTTATGGTTATTCCCATCTTTGGGTGTAGAACTTTTCATTTTTATGCAATTCAAGTTAATCAACCTTTTACTATTAATTTTATATCAAATTACAGTCACCTTTGGATTTACTGTAATAGATACACTTTTATTTAATTTTTGAACTATAATAAGAGAAAATCAGTAGCCCTCAGTGACTCGGCTACCCAAGATCCATATAGTGCTTCGGATCCTTTGGGACTATGCGAAAATACACTTGAATAGTATAATAGTGGGCAAAATTATTAATTAAATAATTTAATTATTTAAATATTTTATTTTATATAAAAAATTTAATCATAATATTTTTTAAATCATCATAAGTTCAATGATTCAAAAATCACTCAAATCGGATAAAAAAATGATCAAATTATAGCGATTTTATCAACAACCTTATTATTAAAGGACTTAACCATAAATTATAGAAATATATGGCTTTTTCTGTAAAACAGCAACTTTAAAAAATTATTTAGAAAATTGGTAGGAACTTTAATATAATTTATTAATTTATTAGGGACTATTTTGCAAAATTACCCTAAGGGACTAAATTGCAAAACTGTCCTGAAGGCCTTTTACAAAATTTAAAATTTTTTAGGGGCTTAATTACAAAAATGGCTTTAAAACAAGATCGGGTTAATGGGTTTGGTTTGATCTAAAACTTAATGGATCAAGATCCGAAATCCGATAGGCTTTAATGGGTTTGGATCTAAGTTGGAATGGGTTTGGATCTGGATCCAATAGGATCCAAAACCCAAACCCCAATAGAGCCTTCCTTCTTCCCCAATCTTCTGATCAAAAACCCCAAACCTCCCATGGTCGTCGCCTCCCCTAGCGCCGGACGGGCGACCGAACGCCCACCCCTTGCCATCTCAGCCACCGGAGAGGCCAAGAGGGAGGGTGGCGTACCGGGCACCGCCCCCACCATCACGGTGGAAGCCACTATTTTGAAAAATATAAAACATTGATTTTAATTTTTTTAAAATAAATCAAAATTTATCGAAAAAAATTTTACATGAATACGAAGCATGGATCCTGGGCTCTAACACCACATGTTAGATAATTTAAACTTTTATGCCTGGATCGTGCTTCTATATTCATGCAAAATTAAATAAAAATATATCTTGCACTATCGTCTCACCAACACGATAATCACGTAGTCCGCAGAGCATCTGATCCTTCTTCCATGGATAGCTGGTCTTCTCTCTCCTCACCCTCCATCTTAATGCGAATGATTGATGAAAATTGTCACACCCTCCTGAGAGTTGGAGAAAAAAGACCAAACCATCTCTATTTATACCTGCACTTATCTTATCCCATCAAAAGACTTAATCCTGATTAGAATAGGAATTTCAGTCTAAGTCTTATTAGGAATAGAACTTTTTAATTAATTGGACTCATCATAATTGATTCAGGACTTGACCCAATGAGTTAAACTTTACTAAGTAATAATTAGACCATATTATAAAGTTAAATCCAACGGTTCATGTCTGCATTTTATTTATTATCTATCTTTTTGGTGCCAAAGTGGGTTCCAAGGAACCGAAGGAATCAGAGTATCCTTTTCTGGAAAGGTACTAGATCTTTCATTGAAGATTTATGTCTAGCAAATTGGAAGATTTATACTTAGTAATGTATAAATTGTATTTTAAAATTTGATATTATTCTTTGTAATGGGTCTATAGCAACCATCCATCAAAGCCTCCCTTCTCTTGATGCTGCAGTGTTAGCTATTAGTATAATGTAATATAATAGAGAAAAAGAAGAGATTACTTCTATTTAGATTGTAGAAAAAAGGAACTCTCATAATATTTGGAATAAGAAGAAAAAGTGACTCTGAAAGTATTAACTATTTTAAGTAACAGTCTTATATACAATCATAAGTTTCATTAGTAACATAGGCACTGAAAAGACTCACATGGTATCATAACATCGTCTTTGACATTTTCCTTGATACATATTTTATGTGCACATTGTTAAGTTGCATAATTTTAACTCTCTTTGTCTTGATATCCATGAGTTCTCAAAAAAATTCAATGAAAAAATATTACATTTCAGTTTGTGGTTTGCTTGAATATATTTGCTTCTAAAGATCCACCATAATAAATATTGAAGGACATCAGTCTTGCATAATAACATGTTTCCTTCGTCTAAAGAGTCTTAAATGCTTTATCAAGCATTGATTTTCACCACCAAATGTCTGTATAAAAATATAATTCAAAATTCAAACCCAATATACATAGACATATATAGTAGGAGTTGTAATTTTTCCATTTATAGACTTTATGAGGGATAATTTAATGAATCATTTTTAAGGCTTATAAGTTTGATAAAAAAAACTAAGCCATACCAATCAATAAATTTTCTTTTTACAAATATCTTTTAAAATTCCAGAAATGACATTATCTAATTAGAAGAAAAAAATATGAAACCGTTCTCTTTTCAATTTAATCATGGTAGTTTCTAGAATTAATGAGAAATGTTTCGGTAGTTTATGTATGTATATCCATTTAGTTACTTCAAATGAAATTTATTTGTAGCTGTATGATTTTGTGCTTACGGAATTTCTCACCAGAATGATGTGCGCCATCTATTGAACACCATTTTAAAACTCCAGGATGAAGCATCCGTTGGAGCGGGACGTCTCTTGAAATCTAGCAACTAAGCATGCACTGAATTGAGCCGTTTCTCAAAACTTCTCTCTCGAAACCTCTACCTACATCAGCATGCATCCACTAGTTTGAGCGTTGTTTTGAAAGCTCGAGCCAAGTGCCTACTGAGTTGAGCCCTCTCTTGAAACTTCTAGCTAGATCGGTATGCCTGCCAAATTGAGATTTCTATTCAAACCTCTAAAGAAAGAACAAGATGTTGCCATGAAACTAAGTTCGAACTCCTCGAGACTTTAGGTTTGCTACGGGATGCTTTCGCTTGTGAGCCAAGGATACTCTCGCTTATATGGGATGGTAGCTTCTCTCTCCATAAGGTGCCTTTGCTAGGGATAAAACCATGAGGTCCATCAAATGTAAGCGAGGTCAAAGAGAAAAATACCTCATGCAATGGCGAGCGGACCCCAATCGATGCCCAATGGCACCCACCATGGGGCCCCCTATCCCCCATGAGGCGCTTTTCTAGGGATAAAATCATGAGGTTTGTCAAATGCTTATCTAACTAGACCTAGAATTGTCAACGGGTTGGGTTCAAGCCTGAGACCTACAGATATTTATCCAATAGGTCCGGATTTGGTACTAACATCAGACCCGTTTATCCAAATCCGATAAACCATAATGTAAATAGATAGGATCTAGATATATATTTAATATCCAGTCTTGATAGATCCACAACCCAAATAATATATATATGTGTGTGTGTGTGTGTGTAATATTTTGAACCATTAGATCAGAGATCCAACGGTCTAAAATTTTCAAAGGGCAAAGAAGCCCTAGATCCCTCTCTTAGTCTCTCAGTCTCCCTCTCACCCTCTCTCAATCTCCTCAACTCAATGGCGCCTCTCCCTCTCCTCCTCTCCCACTCTAGGCGCCTGCCTCTCCCTCTCTACCATGAGATCCGCTCACTGGTAGTCGGACGCCGACACCAAGATCATGGATGGAGGAGATCTAGCTCGTCTCTCTCCTACGAGATCTGTGCCCCCTCCCTCTGCCTCGCATCATCTCCGCCACCATCCAGGCTGCCACTCCCCCTCCATCGCTGCCTTCCATGGCTCCATCACTCCACGCCCCTCCCTTTGCCTCACATCATGTCCGCTACCATCCGGGCGCGAGATCTGCACCCTCTGCCTCGCATCGTCTCTGCCACCATCCGAGCCGCCTCTTTGGGTCCTGAAATCGAGTTCAGATATCCTGGATCCATTAAAATCTAGGTCTGATACTTCAAAGCCATACCCATCGGATATTCAGGTCTAGATCCAGTATCAGTAAGTAAGATCGGATCTAGATCTGAATATCCAGGTTCCAACCCAAATTTGATCCATTGATAGGTCTAACTAGACCATTTGATCTATGTTAGAGACCCTATCAAGTAGAAGTTTCTCCTACGTGCCCTATATATGTTAATAAGCCTGGAAACGTTGATCTTTTTGATGCTCCTATTATTTGTTCTATATCATCTGTCGGTGCAGAAAACTATGGATGCTGGAATTAGCTGAAGTTGAGGAAGACGAGGTTACTATCGGAACCTGCGAAATAAGTTTAGACCAGAGGTGGGGTGACTTCGATAGGATCCTTCGATGGTCAAGTCAGTTCTTTACCCACAAAAATGGAGCACTCAAAAAATTTTAGCAGAGTTTTGAGCTTAAAGATAAAACATATCTGGAGAGTCCCTTATATAGATGGAGCTCGTAACAAACTGATGATGATAGCTGTAATTGCTTGGCAGTAGGCCGTTCGGAGCCACGTAGAGTTTGTTACGAAGGATAGTGTCCATTGTCGTGATGTGTCAGTCTGTTGAGATTTAATAGTTGAAGTTCGGATAGAGCAGCTATTGGCGATGAAGAGTTCTTATCACAACAGTTCTGGAGAAGTTCAGACTTCTCTGTCTGCATATCAATTGGTATGCATTGAGCCAGGAGCTAAACCTACAAAGATGACAAGGTCTTTCTGAGCGACAGTAAAAAATTCGATTGGAAGAAGCCTGCTTGGCGATTGGATGGAGTTCGACTGGAGGGAGCCCGGTAAGCAACTGGAAGAAATTCGACTGGAGGGAGCCCTTTGGGCAACTAGAAGAAGCTTGGTTGGCAACTGAAAGAAGTTCGGCTGGAAGGAGCTTGGTTGGCGACTAGAAGGAGTTTGGCTAGAAGGGGCTTGGTTGGCGACTAGAAGGAGTTCGGCTAGAAGGGGCTTGGTTGGCGACTGGAAGGAAGTTCGATTGGAGAGGTCCCTTTGGGTGACTGAAAGGAACTCAACTAGGGACTTCAAGATAGCCTGCATGAATAAATTGGAGACGAGGTCCTTTTGTCTAGCTTCAATCGATAGGTATCTGGGAGGTCTATGTTTGGTTGAGAAGCTCATTATAAAAGATATTTGAGTGGAGGGACTTCGGTTGAAGGAAGCACGATCGAAAGGAGTGCGTTCAAAGTAAGTCCATCTAGAGGGAACGCAACTAAAGGAGCTTGGAAGGAGCGCGACTAGGAGAATCTAGCTTGAAGGAGTCTGGAAGGAGCACGTTTAGAGGAGTCCGACTTGAAGAAGTCTAGAAAGAGCGCAACTGGAGGAATCCAACTTGGAGAAGTTCGGAAGGAGTGCGACTGGAGGAATCCAGCTTGGAGGAGTCTGGAAGGCATGCAACTGTAGGAATCCAGTTTGGAGAAGTCCGAAAGGCATGCGACTTGAGAAATCCAGTTTGGAGGAGTCCGGAAGGCATGCGACTATTTTCAACTATTTTCAAAACTTGTCACCAGCCAAGGTCGGGAGGGTTGAACTTTGGTCCTATCATTTATTTGGAGTTTAAAAATAAGATTAATTAGTTAATAATTCAATCTTACTATTCAAGATCGTCTGTCCGAGCTTCATCATGCCTGTGATAAATTATGCGGTCTGGGCTTGTCATTTAGAGGATCGGCTAGTTCCTTCAAGATGGGAATCAGCAGTTAAGGACTTCAGCAGGGGTTATTTTATCCCCAACACTAGTCTCCCTACTTTCGAATTTGGATTTCGAATGAAGAAAGTACAAAAAAAATTACTACAATTGAAGTTCTTTTCTAGATTCTCGTGCTCGTGGGATGGAGAGTTTTGGCATTTACTATGCTGACATCGAAGCTTCTTCAATTTGAGGTGATCCGAAAAGATGATTTTTCAAAACTCTCACTAAAGCTCTGCCCAAGGTACGATGTAATTAAAATTTTGTCAGCCATCGACTCCTTGTCATGATGAGTGGGACATGCATTAAGCGGAGATCGATTGGAGAAGACCTGTAATCATAACCACCTCTGGCCTTTCAGGATATTTAAGCCCACCTTCCTCTTTCAGGACTTTATTTCATCCAAAATCTTCTCCTTCCTCTGGCTTTCTTCTTTCTTCTGCTTGAGAGTTTCAGCTTCTTCCACCATTTTCTCTAGTTTCAGGCGTCTTTCCACTCGATTTTCATCGTGCTCATCGTCTCCCTATTCTTTCCAATCGATTTAGGTTAGTTTCAAAAACCCCTTTTTTGATTATTCTTGTGTCTTTTGCATCTTGCCTGTTTGGTTTCTTCGGAGAGGTTTTGTGCCTCATTTTTCCTGACTTTCGAGGGTTTTTCAAAGCTTAGTTCGATCCAAATATCTTCAAAAACTTCTCGGTCCACCAATTCTAGGAGTCTGTTGGGTTTGACCTTCGAAAATTGAAATCCCAGTGAGGAGGTTGAACTTAAAAATATGCTCCATCCGACCTTCATACCTGTCACCATTCCTTGTTCCTTATCCTCAGATGATCTTTTCTTAATTAGGATCCAATACGGGGGTTCCTCTCAAATACGAACTCGAACTTCCTAGACCAAGCGATCAGACTTGTTCTCCTCCTTTAGGTCATTTTTGTTTGTACTTAGAGGCCTTTCATGCTGAACTGAGATTTTCTCTCCCACCTTTTGTGATAGTCCTTTTTCGTTTCTTGAATATCTCTTTTGCTTCTGTAGTGCCGAACTCGTTTAGATTTATAATCGGGTTCATCTTCCTTTGCATCTCTGCCAAAGTTCGTCAAACCATTTTTCTATTTCGAAATTATTATACCTTCAAGTGCCATCCTTCTACAAAAGACTGGTGGTACTTCTCATCTCGGTTTAGCAAAAAAGGGTTGCTGAAAGATGCCCTTTCCTTTATCCATAACTGAAAGAAGAAGTTCTTCTTCGTGTCTTGTCCAACTCTAGTGTTAGGGCTTTCTTCCTGGGGTCTTCTTAGAGAGTCAGTTCGCCAAGCTCCTAGCTTAGATATGGGTGACCTTGACTCTGCCAATAAGCTCAGGAAATACTGGGCTCCTCTTCTATCTAAACTTCTGAAAGATCAGACTCTGTTCAATATGGGTTTAAGTCCTCTCGATCCTGTCGGTATATTTTCGCATCTTGCAAACTTTCATGAGGTTTCGCCTGTATATGTTTTTAATTGTGATCTCTTCTTTATTGTAGAGATGGATGCCCAAGTAGTTGAGATGCTCACCAAGGGGCTTCAAGCCCGTAAGAGGAAAGAAAAAGCACCAAATGAGAGTTCGAAGAGGGCAAAGATTGATGTTTCGAGTTTCGCGACTCCCACCAGTGCTATCACTACCTTCGAGGCCACCGAAAGCATCGAAGTTGCCCCCATCATCGAGGTCGACACTGTTTATGGGATTTCAATGCCTCCCACATCCTTGAACCTTCCTAACGAAGACTAAGCTCCGGAGCTTCCTGCTGAAAAGGAGAAGGAGGAGGAGAAAAAGAAGAAAAAGAAGAAATCGACCATTATGAAGGTATTGTGCAAGGTTCATCCTGGTCAGTCCAATGAGGATAGTGATGACCTGGAAGAGGATCCCTTCAGCAATCTGAACATCATACGGGATTTGGTCAACAAGTTTGCTCTATCCAAGGTGGTAGACCGAATGGTCGATCTCAGATATGCACAGCTCACTTGGGATTTCCTCAGGACCTTTCAAGTAATCATCTTGTTACCTCTCCTTTCTCTTTTCTCTTCTTATGCGCGCATAACTTAATTTATTCTTTGCAGTCGAGTCATCAACTACTCGCTCATATCAAAATGGTGAATCATTTGAAGTCGGAAGCACTGAAGGCTCGGGAGGACCTCCAAGCCAAAGTTAATCACCTTCAGGAGGAGAAGACTATCTAGGTTGATCGCCTCACGAAAGAGAAGGTGGCCAAGGTCGGAGATCTTCAGGAGGCGCTCAGGAAGGAAGAAGTCACTTCAACGGGGTTAAAGGCCGCTTTGGCTTTAGAGGAGGAAGAAGGCTGAGGCCAAGATCGTCGAGTTGAAGGATCAAACTTCAAGGCAAATCTTGAAGGCAAAGATTCGGATGGTGGAGGAGTTCAAGATTTTCTCTGAAATGAGGGACCTAAATGTTGTATTCAGCCAAAAGGCCTTCCAAAAGGGATTTGAGCTATGCGAGGATTAAGTGGCTAACAAATTTTCTGAGCTTGATCTCAGTTTCTTATATGAAAAAGTTCTTAGGGAAGTGACGGGCCTATCTGCTATCGCAGCAAACCTTTCATTCACCGAGCCTGCTTCTGCTGTACCTCCAATCTCGTCTGCCCCCTCCACTATCGAGGAGCCTGCGTTAACTAGGGCTGCACCAGACTTCGTCATCCCTCTAGAGGTCGACTTTTCATCCACTAAGCTAGCTTCCACCATGTCTCCAACTTCATCTGCTCCCTCCACTGCCGAGGAGCCTATCCCAACCAAGGCCGCACCAGACTTTGCCATCCCTCCGGATGTCCGAGACCTTCCATTTTGTATTTTTCTTCTTTATTTGCCTTTTTTCTTGTACTTGAAAAATATTTTAATCAATGAAATCAAATTTATTTTTATAGTAAATTTCTTTCTTTTATGAAAATTTACATTGTGATGTCCTCGTGCTTCAAGTGCAGTCTCCTATCGAAGCCTACCCCTTATCTCAGGGTGTTTTCCTGAAAGCTCATGCAAAAAACTTAAGAAGGGAGATTCATCATTTGAAGAAGATGTTAAGGAAGGTAGAAGATGAACTTCAAAGATTGAGAAAAAGTCATTCGGAGGCCATGGTTGAAGTTACCCATCTTCGAAATCTGTTGGGGGTATCAACATGCTTTGACACCACTTGTTATAGGTCTAGTACCAGTGGATTACGATAGGAAGAAAAAAGAAAACAAAACAAGAATAATCAAGTATGTGGATCAGCCTAAAGGCTTGGCTCCACGAGACATGCAAACTTCACTATAAAAAGAAAGAGATACAAGAGGAGATTATCCAATCTCAACTCACGTATAAAATCCTCTCAACAAAAAGTTATCCTAAACAAACTCTCTCTTGGAGACCCCCTAAAACAATCGTAGTCCGCTGCCTAGCTATTTGCCCGAAGCCCTTGCTCCTACTATCTGCTGGAGCCCTTTTCTCTGCTCTCTGCATCTCAAGCTCTCTCAAATTCACCATGCCATGGCCACTTCCTTTAGCTTTCGGTCTGCTACTTATAAAAGACACGGATACAGTCCAAAACCCAGTAAAACATAGAGAAGGAATCCCTGAACCCCGTAAGCCGCGATAATTGCCCGGTCCATGCTCTCTGGAGTGTGGACTGCAAAAAAATCCTACGCTCTCACGATCGTGAGGCCGCCTGGGCCTAGGCCATGGTAGCACGCGTGCCTACCTAGGCTCAAGTTGTGCGCAGTAGGATGCCCGCACTGGGCCCTGCGTAGGGCCATGCTCGTGCGCGCCGGTGCTGGGCCATGCTCGCACTCCCGCATTGGGCCGCACCCATGTGCTGGCTGGCCCACACACCAGTGCATGCTTGGGCCGGCCCCCATGGGCCCGCATGCCTAGGTCACACCTCCATGGGGAAGTCGACTGTGGGCCCCACTTCATCGATCTGTTCGATGCTCCTTAGCACATATCTTTGCTATCTGATCTTCGATTGGGATGTTCTTGAGCTCGTTGGACTCTATTCGTCATTCTAAACCTCGTTGTGGCTTAATGTAGAAGAATTCAAGATATTTTTCTCAACAATCTCCATCTCGATTTGATATTCGATCTTTACCTATCCGAGAGCTTGTCTAGCGCCCCCATGCCTTGGGGCAATCACCTACTGAATATAGATGGACAAACATGGGAGTCGACCCAGCTCGCTCGATCCTACCTCTATCAACTACTGTAATCCACCTGACCTAAGACCTGCTCGGGGTAGCCTCCTATGGTAATAGAAACTTTGCCTTATGACATCGCATGTCGTCCTTCCGAGTCTCTCATCCTATGCCCGATCCATCTCCACCTGGAGCTCCACCTCGCACTGAGCTCCCTGACATGAGGTAATGTCCTTCATACTTTCTTCCTCTTAGTACCACTCTATTGTTGTGCATGACCTTCAGGATTCTTTTATCAGCTTTTCATCTAAAGCTGGTCAAATCCAGTCTGCTCAGTGAAATTAGATTCTTCTTAAAGCTGGATATGTATCGGACCTCACCCAACTTCTTCACTATTCCATCATGGAGTTTCATGCTGACCATCCTACTGTCCTTGATCTCATAGCTCGATTCATCTAACAGGAACATAGTGCCCTCACTAGTCTCTAGGAAGTCAAACATCTCCTCTCTGCAACATACATGATGAAAACAAGCAAAATTCATAATCCACTAGAAGAAAGAAGTAGATACCTCATTAGTAATTAGAAGGATATCATCACTTTCTTCTATATCGCTATTGGCCATCGCCACAGTAGCCTTCGTCCGATCCTTAAGTTATGGACAATTCTTGACTCGATGTCCCAACTCATCGCACCTGTAGCATCTGATCTTGCTTTGGTTCCTCATCTTGGATCTGGATCGTCCTCTTCGTGATTCTTTGCCGCTCCATCTACTACCTCCTACTCCTCCAAAAATTGCCAAAGCTGAGTTGCTATCATCTAAGCTCGAAGCTGGATTCTTACTCCTAAGAACTTTATTCTGGAGAATCACTGCAGTGACTTCATTCATCTTGATGGTGTCCTTTTCTACTAGAAGAGCAGTCACCAAGAACTCATATGAAGGGAGAAGTGACGTAAGCAAGATCAATGCCCTGATCTTCTCCTCAACTTTTTCGCCAATACTGAGGAGGTTGGTGAGGATCTTCTGAAAGTTGGATAGATGCTCCCACATGCTCTGGCCTTCATCCATCCATAGTTGATAGAACTACCTCCAAAGAAAGAGGATGTTGGTGAGGGACTTCGCCATATACAACTCTTCAAGCTTCGACCACTGCACCATCGAAGAAGTCTCACCAAGTACATGTATCACCACATCATCTGCTAGATACAAACAGATCGTGCTTACCGCCTATATCTGGATCTGCTTTCAATCCTTCACTTTTATGGTAGCTGGCATCTCGTCGTACAAGAGAGCGTCGATCAAACCATATTGGATGAGGACATCCTTTATCCTTGCTTGTCATAAGGAGAAATTATTCTTTCCATTAAATCTGTTGATCTCCACCTTGATTGCACTTATCTTCCCATGTTCTTCAATCTCTATCACCTTTGCTACAATCTACACTCCAGTACCATTTGAGCTCTGATACCAATTATTGGGAGTATCAACATGCTTTGATACCACTTGTTACGGATCTATTACCAGTGGATTGCGATAGAAAGAAAGAAGAAAATAAAACAAGAATAATCAAGTACGTGGATCAGCCTAAAAACTCGCCTCCATGGGGTATGCAAACTTTACTATGAAAAAGAAAGAGATACAAGAGAAGATTATCCACTCTCAACTCACGTATAAAATTCTATCAACAAAAAATTATCCTAAACAAACTCTCTCTTGGAGACCCACTGAAATGGTCGTAGTCCACTGCCTAGCTATCTGCCTAAAGTTCTTGCTCCTGCTATCTGCTGGTGCCCTTTTCTCTGCTCTCTGCATCTCAGGCTCTCTCAAATTCACCATGCCATAGCCACTTCCTTTAGCTTTTGGTCTGCTGCTTATAAAGGCCATGCATATAGTCCAAAACCCAATAAAACACAGAGAAGGAATCCCTGAACCCCATAAGCCATGATAAATGCCCAGTCCATGCTCTTTGGTATGTGGACCACAAAAAAACCCCTATGCCTACACGATCGCGAGGCTACCTGGGCCTGGGTTGCACCCACGTGCGCTGCGCGCAGCAGGACGCCCGCGCTGGGCCCTGCGCAGGGATGGGCCGCACGCCCGTGCTAGGTCGTGAGCCCATGCTAGCCTGCGCACCCACGCTGGGCCACACCCACGTGCCAGTGCATGCCCTATGGGCCTACGTGCCTGGGTCGCACCTCCATGGGCCTGCCGATCCTGGGCCCCATTTCGTCGATCCATTCGATGCTCCTTAGCATGTATCTTTGCTATCTGATCTTCGATTGGGATGTTCTTAGGCTCGTTGGACTCCGTTCGTCGTCTTGGATCTCATTGTGGGCTTAATATGGGAGAATTTGAGGCATTTTTCTCAATAAAATATGCATAAGGAGGATTCTATGAGCTTCATAAATTGGAAGCGGGTTCTAACTGAAGAGCTGGAGCGAGTGAAGAAGCTTGGCAGTGAGAAGGCATGGGCCTTGATATCCAAGGTCAGCTTCCTTGAAGGTAAGCTCAACACGGCAAAAAAAAAGTTCAGCTATTGGAAGGAAGCTCATCATGGTCTTCTGATAAGGCACAGTATAATTGGGATTGATCAAAGAGATTTTTGGAGCTTCAAAAATAACTTCACGACACCGAGGCTTGGCACAATAATTATAGATTAGGCTAGATGGAGAAAATGTCCATACTTGAACGTGAGCTTAAGATGGCCAAAGATGAGGTGACTCATCTTTCAAAGCAATTAGCTGATAGTCAGCAGGCTAGTGCAAGCGGAGAGTCAGAGCAGATCGCTTTCTTGAGGAAGACCATAATTGATCTTTTCGAGACCATTAGGAAAGAAAAGGTCAAAGTACAACGATTGAAGATTCAGCTAACTTACGAGCAACAAGCTATTAAAAATGTGGAGGCTAAGTCAGCAGTCCTGAGTAGATAGTTGCAAGAGTCTAAGAATTATTGTTGTCGAGCTAAGAAGTTATTCAGGGAGTGCTTGTTGAAGAGGAAGAAACTAGAAGTTGTTAACTTGAAGCAGTCTCTCATGATGGCTGGGCTTGGTAGCCCAAAGTTTGAAGAATCTAGGCCTTCTTAGGACTTCATCCTTCTCCCCTTTTATTTTTTAACTGGTCTTGCTTTACCAACCTCCCTATGTTATGAACTCCGATTTTTAATGAAATGAGTTTTTCTTTAGTTGTTCTTCCGTGCTACCCAAGCTTGATTCTATTAGTTCTTCATTTTTTTTGCTTTATCTATTGAAAAGATGTCTTCCTCCTATCTTAGATAATTGGAGGTCTTCATCCATATCAGGATGAGGTCCTCCTCCTATTCTTGATATGGTTGGCTTTTATTTTCGTTAGGACGAGGTCCTCCTCCTATCCCTAACAAGGCCATTAGGGCATGAAAGAGCCGTTGAAAGGGCCTCTCCCCTCCTCCTATCTTATATAATCGAAGGTCTTCCTCTATGTCAAGATGAGGTCCTCCTCCTGTTCCTGACATGGTTGGCCTTTATTTTTGTTAGGACAAGGTTCTCCTCCTGCCCCTAACAAGGCTATCGGGGCATGAAAGGGTCGTTGAAAGGGCCTCTTCACTCCTCTTATCTTATATAACCAGAGGTATTCTTCCATGTCAGGATGAGATCCTTCTTCTATTTCTGACACGGTTGGCCTTTATTTTGGTTAGGACGAGGTTCTCCTCCTATCCCTAACAAGGCTATTGGGGCATGAAAGGATCATTGAAAGGACCTCTTCCCTCCTCCTATCTTATATAATCAGAAGTCTTCATCCGTGTCAGGATGAGATTCTCCTTCTGTTCCTGACATGGTTGGCCTTTATTTTTGTTAGGACGAGGTCCTCTTCCTATCCCTAACAAGATCATTGGAGCATGAAAGGATTATTGAAAGGGCCTCTCTCCTCCTCCTGTCTTATATAACCAAAGGTCTTTTTTTATATTAGAATTGTATTGGTTCAACCTGATTTGGTTCCATTTGGTCCTTAGCTCATTGCTCTTGTGAGACTTTCTCTTCGAGCTTGATCTGCTTTCCAATGCCGTTATCTTGAATAAACTATTTTTCAAGAAAGATGGCATATCGACTCATAATCATATTGTGATCTTCTAAAATATAGAAATAATATCCTAATGACTCTTTAGGATATCCTATAAATCGAGCTCTAAAGAACCTAAAGTCTAACTTGTCCACTTGTTGTCTTTTGACATGTGCCGGACAATCCCAAATTCTGAGATGACTCAAACTTAGTTTCTTACCATGTCATATCTCATACGGTATGGTAGGAATGATTTTAGAAGAAATTCTATTCAGTAAGTATATTGCAGTTAACAAATAGTGTCCCCAAAAAAAATTAGGGAGGTCTGTGAAGCTCATCATGAATTGGACCATATCTAATAGGATCTGATTCCTCTGTTTTGAGATCCCGTTGAGTTGAGATGTTTCAGATAGAGTCTATTGAGAGACTATGCCATTTTTTTTGAGATAATTCAAGAATATCTGACTAAAGTATTCACCTCCTCGATCTGATCGAAGAACCTTGATGGATTTTTCAGTTTGCTTTTCTACTTCATGTCTGAATTCTTTGAACTTTTCAAAAGTTCAGACTTATCTCATAAGATACACATACCCATACCTAGATAAATCATCAATAAAAATTATGAAGTAGACAAAGTTGCCTCTAGCCGGTACATCAAATGGGCCGCACACATCAGTATGTACTAGAGCAAGAAGATCCGTGGCCTTTTCTCCATGTCCTACAAAAGGAAGCTTAGTCATTTTGCCATGAAGACAAGATTCATAAATTGGATATGACTCAAAAGTCAATGGACTCAATAGCTTGATTTTTTTCAATTTGTTAACCCTATCTTCTGCTATATGACCTAGTCTTAGGTGCCATAGATACCTATCATTTGGACTATCCCTAGGTCATTTCATGGTATTCACATTTTGCTCGATATTAAAAATAGATACATCAATATGTAACTGGTAAAGATCGTTAATAAAAAAATCACTTACAATTTTATTTCTTTCATAAAGAATATTATAATGGTCTTTAAGAAAACTAATTACATAGCCTTCTAGTGCTAGGCATGAAATAGAAATCAAATTCTTACTTGTTGTAGGCACATAATAACAGTCTTTTAAAACTAAGTCTAAACCAGATGGTAGTCGAAGAGGATATATTTCCATGATCATGGAAGCAACTCTTGCAATATTTTCAACACGTAGGATCATCTTACCATCCCTCAGCCTCCTGCTATCCTTAAGATCCTGCATGGAAGTGCACAAATAAGCACTAGAACTAGAGTCAAGCATCCAACTAGATGTAGAAAAAATTGTAAGGTTAGACTTAATAATGAGCATACCACTAGAAGGATCGATCTCTTTCTTATTCTTCAAGGTGGCCAGGTAAGTAGAACAGTTTCGCTTTCAATGGCCGTCATTGTTGCAATGGAAATACTTTCCTTTGTCAGTGGTCATCTTCTTCAGCTCTATCTTTTTCTTCTTTCCTTCTTCCATCTTCTGCTTTTTCACAGACTTCTTCTTCTTTCCAAAAGACTTTCTCTTGGAAGAAGTCTATTCCATAGCAAACACTGAGCCTTTAAAAACTTTCATAGAAAGCTTAGCGATAACTAGCATGTTCATAAGTTCGGTCAGAAAATTTTAAAATTTATGCATATGGTAGTCATGATGAATTGCCCATATGCATCAGTCAAAGATTGCAGAATTATATTATTCTGCAGATCCAAGTCCAACTTTACTCCGAGCTTCTCAAGCTCTTTCAAGTCCTTGATCATCATCAGACAATGATCTTGGACTGACTGCCCATCGCGCATTTTAGCCTTGAAAAATTATTTAGTGACTTGATATTTGGCTGTGCAACTCTGTTCACTAAACATCTCTTATAGGTGAGCCAACATTTGGTGAATAATTTTGATATCTTCATGTTGATGCTGAAGTTTATCAGACATCGAGCTCAACATGTAATATCTGGCCTTGTTATCTTCATCCATCCATTTATCCAGAGATACTCTCTGTTCAGTGGATGGACGAGCTGGTAAGGTGGGAGGATCCTGATCAGTACATGAGTTAACTTTTTAGAATCCAAAATAATTTTGAAGTTTCAGAGCTAATCTTTGTAATTAAGTCCGATCAGTCTATGGGTGTCCAGGATTCGTGCTAGTAGGTTGGATGCAGATATTTTTCTGTAGAGAGTCAAAGTTTCTAGTTAAATATTATAATTAAGACTTAACCAATTTATTTAGGAATTTTATTTTTAAACAAATTAGCTTTCACTATTTTCTTGGATCCCTATACTTTCTCTGTAGAGATACAAAAATCTCCATGATTAATGATTTTTAGTGGATGGTGCAGTCCCACCAACTGACTCATCACCTCATCTAACAATTATTGATGATGGATTAGCCAATGAGTGAACAACTCTTGTTCAATAATTCTCTAATCATGGTGCACCCAAACTTGGTCTCTAATTCATGAATCTCACCATGCCCAGAATATTGATCTACTTCTTAGTTAAGTCAGACCCACCATTTACATAGATTAGATTCCTAATTGAGTCTCTCACCATATCTAAAATATTGAGCCTAATCCATCCTCTAGCCCATAGCATCCAATGCCTCATAGATATGGTTGCGTCTTTTTGGTGCAACTGAACCACTATAACCAACCAAGAATAATCAACCCCGGAAAAGGCCCGCATATCTACAATGGTGGAAGATCTTAGACTTAATCTTTTCTTATGAAGATTTAATTTAGGTCTCATTAAACTAGACTTGATATAGTCATAACCATTATGACTAACCTAGTGGCATGGGTTAGCTCAGATTATTGACCACCTCAGATCAGGACTGAGCCAACAAATATGACTAGGTAAGTGAGATCGATGGAAGGGATATGCCATTAACTCGACAAGAACGCATTCAAGTCGAGTAGCTCCTAATTAAAAATCAGTCGGTCGTATCTGTCAAACTTATCTTAGACACCAAATTGTTGAGCCAGAACCAATCTAGTTAGCCTACAATCCAGACTCTAACCACTAAGCCTAATTAGGTCTTAGCTTGATCGATCACTTACGTGACTCGATCTTGACCTAGACTTAATCCTATTATGTTGGTCAATTTAAGCACTATTGATCCCATCTAACCAACTCTTGATTTAGTTTGATCAACCGCTTAGACCTAATTGAGCTACCCAAGCCCGAACCCAATTTTATGAATATATCTTAGATATGAAATTCTCAATTTTAGATCTAACATATATTTCATAATCTTAATTCTTAATTAAGTTTAGGATTCATAAATAAAATATGTAAATAAAATCTTAGGATTTCAGGATCTAGAATTTTGCAGAAAGTAAGTTCTTGATTTTTGATTAAGGACGAATGCGCAGCACCCCTACACATCATAAGAACATCCCATCAAATGGGAGGAGAGGGCATTTAAATCCTACTTTATTTTTATGACTAGACGGCCAAGGAGAATGCCTTAATCAGAAATATAAATTTACAAAACTAGTTAGATCTATATCATATATCTCATATATAAAAATTGATCTAACTTTATACTTGTTTTGCATACATCTTATGTATCTTATCATACATATTTTTAGATCTAAATTATCTCATAATTATCTAAAAAATTAAATTTAAATTGATCACATTAAAATAAATTCTAATCTAGATAATTCTGTAGAACTATTCTACAACTAGTCTAATCATGCATTCATCATATCTCATATGATCCAAAAATTAAATAATTTTATTTTTTATTTTTTAGATCTTATTATAATATTTATAATATTAAAAAATAGAAAATAAATAAATTTAAAATTATAACTTAATCAAATTAAATTATGATTAAGCAAGACTATGTATAGAACTATTCTATTTTATAATTAGTCATGCATATTATACAACTTAGATCTAAATTATTTAATTTTAATTTTTTTTATTTTAGATCTAATCACATCTTATGTGACATCTAAAATTGCTTAATTATTAGATTAAAAATAAATTAAATTTAAATCTAAATAATTTATAGAACCTAACTCTGATACTAGTTGAAGAAAAAATTCTGATTTTTTGAATCAGGTTTGTTCAGATTTGATTGGATCAAAAAAGATATTTCAAAAATTTTTGATTTGAATCTAGATCAAATTTGAGATATTTCAGATCTAATTTTATAGATCTAATAAAATAAAATTAAATTAAATTAAAATTGATTTAATTTTATATCTTGTTGTTGGGTAATCAAATTATCCTATGATGATCCTGCTAATTGCCTGAGATTCTAGATCTAGCCACGTAAGTGCCTGGCCTCTATCGGTATCCACTCAGGTTGGATCTGGAGATCTTCTCCTTCTTTATCATCTCTCCAAATATTAGATCTGGATCTGATTTGGAGGATCTTCAAAACTCCTTTCAAAGATCTGTAGTCGTCTCTGTGGTAGTGCTGCCTTCTTCCTTTCTCGTCACCTTTCTCTTGCTTGGATCGCACCGAACTAGAGCCCAAATCTCCTTGGGCATGGAGAGGAGAGAGAGGATTAGAGGATGGCATGGAGGTGAGAGAGGGGCAGTCTTAAGGCATGGACTAAGAGAGAACTCTATTAAAGTTAGGTGTAGATAGGATTTATATAGACCCTGCTGCACCATGCAGTGCCACATCATCCTGACCAATCATGTTGCTTCATGCAATCAGATCTAAATTTGATTGATGGAATGACATCATCTGATCCAATTAGATGAGATCCCCTCTAATTCATCCTTAGATGGTGCCTAAGACTGGTCAAAGTCTATAGGTTGGCGCCACTTAAGTAGAATCCTCGAAGCAACCTGGAGTCCCATCTATATGGGACTCTAGGTGTCCCTATCCATGGGCGTACACCTCCCTAGGCATACACCCCCTTCTTTTCAAATTCCAGCAAGGGGACAAGCTCCTATCTGCTCTTCAGTGGGTGCATGACATATGGCCAGATGTTAGAGTGTCAAAGGTCAACGTTTGACCAAAGTCAAAGGACAAGAATTAGCAGGTGATGGAAAATGATAGATGTTGTCTCAAATTTATCTCATAAATTAAGACAACCCTTTTCTAACTTGGACAAACTTCAGTCAAACTAAGTAAAGATACCTGAGTGAGCATAAATATATTTGGCTCAGTCGAGATAACTTTTAATGATAGTAGAAGGAGAATGTTAGGCTCAATCTTGTGCTAGCATGATTTTTTTGAACCTAATTGAATCTAATTCAAATCAATTGAACTGGATTAATCCAATTGATGATATTCATATCCAAACCCTTATTTGTGTGACTCAGTTAGGTTCAATTCTGTATGATAATGGGATATATCATGATCTCTATCATCGTCATCATCGAAATACCTTTTGATGGATCAGAACTCTTCTGATTCAGATAACTAGAATGATCGATCATCTAAATCATTCTAATTGCTTCCAAAATTCACCAGTGACACCTAGCAGTATATGGTGGTAACCCATCAAAACTAAAAATGAACCTCTCAGTGTAGCTACTTGTGTGATTAAGTTCTTCTATCTTGAGCTCCGATCAGATTAGGGTTAAGGTAAACTCGTCAAATCCTAATTTCTATCATATGATTTAATCATTCGATTCAAGTCCGATGTGAAAATCTTAATAAAATCTCTTTCTATTATTTCACTCTGCCATGGCCATGTGCATATGAACTTGATTCTCATGATCATCATAGGGCTGCTCCTTATCTACCGAGGTAGATAGATTCTCTCTTGGTGTAATCCAATTCCTACAATGAACATGCTATAGCCAACATACACCTCAGAAGCCAACATACACCTCAGAGTTTTGAATGGCTAGGAGATCGAGTCATGGTGTAGTCAAACTATAACATCCTCAAGATGAACTGCCGATGCACCTCAGGTCAAAGAATTAGACACACCATTGCAGCTTCGAGTTAGTCATCGACGAGAAGGTAGACTTCTTTATGACTGCTCGAGATAGTCACGCTCCATGCCCTCGTTCTCTAATGAGTACCTGTACTCTCACTCCGATGTCTCTACACCATAGACTCAAGACTCATCTACTACAAAGAAGCGATTGTACACCAATCTTTCAAATCAATCACCATTCTCATAATGATCCTACGGTCAGAAGTATTTTATGAGTTAATAATGAAAATTCTTATCTTAAATTTTCAACTCTTGAAAATAAGAATTATCATTACCATTAACTCAAGGGATGTATCACAGACACTAAATACATATTTATGATAGAAAATAATCTATTTTATTATTTATAGTCAAAATTATAATTTTATCCATAGAAGTGTATTATAAGTGTCAGCCAATTCTGGCTTCTAGGGCATATATATCTAACAAGATATTCAAGTCTTCACAAAACTTGATAAATTTTATTCCAACAAACTATCGTCTATTATCTATTATAAGAATCCGAGGTAGACTGAATCTGTAAATAATTGACTTCTAGATGAAGTCCTGCACCTTTACTTTCATGATTTTTGCTAGGGGTTCAGCCTCCACCCATTTTGTGAAGTAATCAATTGCCACCAAGAGGAACTTTTGCTGTCCGAATGCTATGGAAAAGAGCCCGAGTATGTCCATTCTCCATTGTGTAAATGGCCACGAAGCGCTCAGGAGGGCAAGCTTAGAGACTGGCTGTCTTTGAATATTTGCATTCCTTTGACATCGATTATATTTTCTGACGTACTCTATAAAATCATGATACATTGTCGGCCAATAGTAGTCCTGCCGAAGTAGTTTGTGACATAAGAATCTAGCCCTTAGATGACTTTCGCAGATTTCTTCATGCACTTTCCATAATACAAAATCGGCCTCAGAAGATCTGAGATATTTTAAGAGTGGTAAAGAATACGATATTTTATATAACTTGCCTTTATATAAAACATACCAGAATGCTTGATTTCTAATTTTCCGAGCTTCTTTTGGATCATAAGGAAGAACTCCATCCTTGAGATAAGCAACTAGCAGGTTGATCCAGCAGAGCTCATGGTTGACTTGCATTATGGACTGCGGTTTCTTCGAACTTGGATGTTTCAGAACTTCAAAGAAGACCTCCTTAGGTAGTTCAGTTGGAGTCAATGTGGTTAATTTAGAGAGAAGATCGGTCCTAGCATTTTCTGATCTTAAAATCTACTTGATGTCAAAACTGCTAAAGGCAAAAGTAAGATTCTTCACTTTCTCAAGATACCTCATCATGCTTTCCTCTCAGGCTTCCACAAACTTGTCCTACCATCAATTGAGAGTCACTGTAAGCTTGGAGTCGATCTACTTCTAGTTCTTTAGCTATTCTCAATCTACGATCAGAGCTTCATATTCTATCTCATTGTTTATTGCAAAAAACTCAAAACGCAGTGCATATTCAGCAATAACTTCCTCCAGATTAACCAAGATCAGTCCAGCACCTATACCTGAAGTATTGGATGAACCATCCACATACATCATTCAGAAGCCTTCAGGAAGGTCTGCTCTTTTTTCAAGAGAGCTTGGCTACAATCATGGAATACTGATTTCATTCTACTCAGGTTCAGTCTCATCCGAAATAGTATATTTCACTATACAATCTATCAATATTTGAGCCTTGATTGACGGTCGAGATTGAAAGTTGATGTCAAACTCCATAAGCTCAATTGCCCATTTTGCAATTCTTCTGGAGGCATCTGCTTGATGAAGAACTGTCTTGATTGGTTGATCAATAAGAAGAGTTATAGTATGCCCTTGGAAATAAGATTGAAGTCTTGG
This sequence comes from Cocos nucifera, assembly GCA_006176705.1. Classification (NCBI taxonomy): domain Eukaryota; kingdom Viridiplantae; phylum Streptophyta; class Magnoliopsida; order Arecales; family Arecaceae; genus Cocos; species Cocos nucifera. The sequence continues at coordinate 697,567 of QRFJ01000780.1, forward strand.
GTTGCAATCAATAGAGCATAAGTTAGTTTTTCTAACTTAGTGTACCTGATTTCAGCATCCCTCAGGATCCGATTTATATAGTAGATCAGCCACTGAACTTTTGTCTCTTCTTTGACTAAGACCGCTGCAAGGGCCGCTGGGAAGACCGCCAGGTACAAAAATAGTTCTTCAAAAGGTTCGGACTTTGCCAATAGGTAAGATGAGCCGAGGTAGTTCTTAAGTTCTTCAAATGCTTGTTGACATTCGGCAGTCCAGCAGAAGTTCTTTGGCTGTTTGAAAACTTGAAAGAAGGGCATACATCGCTTGACCGACCTTGAGATGAAATGGTTCAGAACTGCCATCTTTTCTGTTAGGCACTGAACTTTCTTTATGGATTTTGGGGCAGTCATCTCTTAAATGGCCCAAATCTTCTCCGAATTTACTTCGATTCCATTCCTCGATACCATAAATCCTAAGAACTTTCCTAAAGTCATGCCGAAGGTGCACTTGATTGGGTTCAACTTCATCTTGTATCTCTGGAGGGCACTGAAGGTCACCTCAATATCGGCTATATGATTTGTTGAAGTTTAGCTCTTGACAAGCATGTCATCTATATAAATCTCTATATTATGGTTGATCTGCTCCTTAAAGATCTTATTCATCAAGCACTGGTAGGTTGCTCCTGCATTTTTTAGTCCAAAAGGCATAACCCTATAATAATAGAACCATGATCAGTAATAAAAATGGTTTTCTCCTTATCTTTCAGTGCCATCCAGATTTGGTTATAGTCGGAGAAGGCATCCATAAAAATGAGGAGCTCATGGCATGAAGTTACATCCACTAGTTGATCAATTCTAAATAGGGGGTGACTTTTTTTTGGATGGGTCTTGTTCAACTTTTTAAAATTTATGCACATTCTTCATTTATCGTTTGCCTTTTTAACAAGGACTACATTGGAGACCCAGTTTAGATAAGAGACTTCTCGAATGAATCTGGCTTCGAGGAGCTTATCGACTTCTTCCATAATTACCTTCTATCTCTCTGGAGCATAACCATGCATTTTTTCTTTCACCGACCAATATTTGGGATCGACGGCTAGGTGACGTTCCATGACTTCAGCATCTATTCCAAGCATGTCTGCAAAAATCTAAGCAAAAATATTTGCATTTCTCTGTAGAAAGTCGATGAGCTACTTTCGTACCTCTTCTTCTAAATTGGAGTCAATCTGCATAGTGTGCTCTTTGTTTCCATCATTCAAAGAAATTGAGATAAGATCTTTCATGGGTTCCCCCCATTCTTCAGTAAGATAGTCCTGGACATCCAGTCCATCAACTGAATAAGGGTCAGATTGTTCGCCTCTTTGTAAAGTAATTGAGTAGCAATGCCTTGCTAGAGCTTAATCTCCTCTGACATCTCTAATTTTATAACTTATTGAAAATTTTATTTTTAGATAATAAGTTGACACCACCGTCCGAAATACATTTAGACCAGGTTGGCCGAGAATTACATTGTAAGCAGATGGAGCTTTCACCACTAGAAAATCCACCTGAGTCCTAGATTATCTTAGGTATCGTCCTACAGCCATAGTTAATGTTATTATCCCTTCAACTAGTACAGCATCGCCAATGAAGCCTACCAATGGATAATTTATTGGTCCTAATCGATTATTAGGTATAGATATTTTAAAAAAAGCATCATAAAATAAGACATCGGTAGAGCTTTCATTATCAATAAGAACGTGGCATACATCATAGTCAGCAATATTTAAAGAAATTACAACCATGTCATTATGAGAAAATTGAACCTCTTGTGCATATTCTTCAGTAAAGGCAATGGATTCTTTAGTTCTCTGCCTCTTAGCCAGCTCTATCGATCCACTGGTTTCTCTCCATCAAAGTTCCTCAGAGATGGTGTTGATGATGCCAAGGGGTGGTCGATCTTCTTATTGCTCCTCTTTCCTTGGTGGTTCTGGTAACGGCAGTGCCCTTGGTCGATCTTCTCTTGCTTCAGATTGACATCAAAGGAATCGACCAAACCGACCTCGTCTGATGAGCTCCTCGAGCTTGTCTTAGAGCTGAATACATTCTTTAGTATCGTAATCATGGTCACGATGGTAGAGACAGTATTTGTTAGGATTGCACTTGTTAGAATGAGTGTGCATCCTTTCAGGTTTCGGTAGCTACTCCTTGATCTTCATTAACACCTAGGTTTTGGGATCATTGAGGAAGGCGTAGTTATGGAATCTTCTTGAGAGAGAATTTTGTCATGCCCTTCTGTTAGGGCTTCTTTGTTGATGTGCTCGGGGAGGGGTCCGGGCTCGTTTGTGTTCAGGAGGAGTTCGGGAGCGCGACCGAGCTTCACTCAACTTCTCTTCAACTGCAAGCTTGCTAGTTTCTCCTACATGTCGCTTTCCTATGGCTTCGTCATTCTTGGCCTTGAAGGCCTCTTCTGTCCGGACATAGCCATTAAGCCCGAGCCAACATATCAACAGAGTTCCTGGAATACTTTTTCTCTATAGAGAATAGTAGATCATTCTTCTGAAGGTCGTCTTTTAGTACGACCATGGTGATAGATTGGTCTAAGTTTCAGACTTCAAGGACAGCAGCATTGAAGTGGCTGACATAAGCTCAGATGAACTCTCCTTCTTTCTGCTTGATGTTAATGGGGGAGTCCGAGCTTCATCTTGGATGTTGGTTGCTTATGAAATGAGCCGCAAATTGATGGCTCGTTTGGTCAAAGGAGAAAATCATACCTAACTTAAGAGCCAAGTACCAATTTCTCGCTGCTCTCTTCAGAGTAGATGGAAAAGCTCGGCACAAGATGGCATCGAACGTGCCATGGAGTAGCATCATTATCTGAAAAACCTTCAGATGGTTGATCGGATCAGCGGTCCCATCGTAGCTCTCAAATTGAGGAAGCTTAAAGTTCGACGGGATGGGCTCTTGCATGATTTGCTGGAAGAAAGGAGGATCGGTGTAGATATCATCGTTATGGGCGGGGGGAGCTTGACGGAGTTTCTTAATCTATCGATTTATTTTTTGGAGCTTTTGATCCAGAAGATCCTCTCGATCATGGATCTTTAGGGTCTTCTGGTGGAGTGAAGGCAGAGATCCTCTAGGGATGGAGTCGTGATCAGAGCAAGGACTCTCTATCCTTTGCTTTTCCTTTTCAGAGGTCACCGGATGACTAGCCCAGGTGGATCATCCGATCATTTGGTTTTGGTACTCCGATGAGGCTCTCTCCAACTGAACTGATGTCGGGTGTGGTTGCATAGCTTGTACTATCTCTGTGAGGCCTCTAACCTACTGGACCAGCAGGTTGAACTGCTCCATGTCCACTATTATCATTGGTGGATGAGCCTGTGGTGTCGGAGATGGAGTAGGAGCAGGTGGATCTAGATGGGATCTGGTCACGGAGGCAGCAGATTGCCTCGTTGATGCATTCTTAGGAGGCATCCTGTAGAGATGATTGGAGAAGAAGGAGATGCTGAGATGAAATTCTGTCGAGCACTCCTTTAAGAATAAGGGATCAAGCATTCCTTCCTCTAGCGTCAATTCTATTGGTGCAGAAAATTGTAGACGCTGAAATTAGTTGGAGTTGAGGAAAATGAGGTCACCATCGAAACCTGCAAAATAAATTCAGATCGGAGGTAGGGTGGCTCTGACAGGATTCTCCGACGGTCAAGTCAGTTCTCTATCTACAGAAATGAAGCATTCAGAAAATTTTAGCAGAGTTTTGAGTTTAGAGAGAAAACATATCTGAAGGATCTCTTATATAAGCAGAGCTCGTAACAAATTGATGGTGACAACCATAACTATCTGGTAGTGGGCTATTCAGGGCTACATGAAGTTTATTATGAAGGATAGTATCCATTATCGTGACGTGCCAGTCTGTTGAGATTTAATAGTTGAAGTTCGGATGGAGCAGCTATTGACGATGAAGAGCTTCATATTACAATGATTCTGGAGAAGTTCATACTTCTCTATCTGCATGTGGATTGGTTTGCATTGAGTCGGAAGTTGAACCTGCATAGATGATGAGGTCCTTCTGGGCGACAGTAAGAAATTTGACTAGAAGGAGCCTGCTTGGCGATTGGATGAGGTTCGACTGGAGGAAGCCCGATAAGTGACTTGAAGGAATTCGACTGAAGGAAGCCCTTTGGGTGACTAGTAGGAGTTCAACTGGAAGGAGCTTGGTTGGCGACTAGAAGGAAGTTCAATTGGAGAGGGCCCTTTGGGTGACTGAAAGGAACTCAACCAGGGACTTCAAGATGGCCTGCATGAATAATTTGGAGACGAGGTCCTTTCGTCTAGCTTCAATTGATAGGTATCCTAGGAGGTCCTTGTTTGGTGGAGAAGCTCATTATAAAAGACATTTGAGTGGAGGGACTTCGGCTGAAGGAAGCACGATCGGAAGGAGTGCGTCCGGAGTAAGTTCGACTGGAGGGAACACAATCGAAGGAGCTTGGAAGGAGGGCGACTGGGGAAATCCGGCTTGAAGAAGTCCGAAAAGAGCGCGATTGGAGGAGTCCAACTTGAAGAAGTCCGGAAGGAGCGTGACTGAAGAAATCCGACTTGGAGGAGTCCGGAAGGAGTATGACTGGAGGAATCCGGCATGGAGGAGTCCAGAAGGCACGTGACTGTTTTCAAAACTTATTACCAGCTAAGGTCGGGAGGATTAAACTTTGGTTCTATCATTCATTTAGAGTTAAAAATAAAATTAATTAGTTAATAATTTAATTTTACTATTCAAGATCGTCTATTCGAGCTTCATCGCGCCCGTGACAAATTCTGTAGCCTGAGCATGTCATTTAGAAGCTTCAAGATGGGAATCGGCAGATAAGGATTTTGGCAATGATTATTTTATCCCCAACACCATCCATACTTAAATTTCATATTGCTCGGCCTCAAATCAGCATGTTATCTCATCCAGAGAACTTTGTTGTACATTGTCCTAATGGTTCAAGAATAATATTCTTGAATTCCTCACCTAGGGCTTCAAAATTCTTAATCTTCAAATTCATTGGATTATAGTGAAGCATGTCGAGAGAACAAGAAACTCTAGGGTAGGTTAAGACATCTACCTTTCTCGTGCCTTCCCTTCCCCCATTATGGGGGAGCGATTGTGGGGCCTCAGCATTTGAGAAGAACACGCATTTCTCTCAAAAAGAAAAGAAAGTATCGGTGATTTTGTTTCATTGGTTCTTCCAACATCATACATGGTTGCTTCTAGTAAATATGTTTGAAGAGCCAAAATTCATACATGAAGTTGCATGCTACGGAAATCAATGTAGCAAGTGCCTGCCTCATTTTTGGCTTTTTATAATATATTGTTATGTTTTGATCTCTTGTGTGATGATGTTGCATGGATTCTAATTGTGCATCTTATAAAAAATCCAAATCAGTTATGTATATTCAATTGTTTTATATCTTTGTACAATCTTTTTTACTTTTATTTATTAATATTATTATTATTGTTATTGCTTGTTTTATGTGATCCTTGAAATCAAATAAATGATTGGTGACCAAGGTTTTCATTTCTGCAGAGATTTCTGCCAAGATCTTGATTTGTAATAATATTTGAGCATCTCTTGTATGATATATATCAAAATTTCAGCCCTATTAGCTCATCTGATATGGATTGATAAAATCCCATACATGGTATATTCACATTAGTCGATTTTTTCAATCACTTTTTTACTTTCTTAAATGAACTATTTTAACTAATAAATCTCGAAATCAATACTTAAGTAGAGGTTTCAATCTTAGATTTACTAATTTCAATAGTTTAGTCTGAGAATTTCGGTCAAGATCCTGGAGAATCTTGATTCTCTCCAAATTTCATCACTTATTACATCAATCAAGATAATTTGGGATCTAGGTTTATCTCATCTTGGCCACTTAATATATTGAGATTCTAGAACCTTCTGGGTGACTTACACTCCCTGCATTTTTTTTTAATAAAAATAATCAATGAACATGCCCTTTTTTTTTTTAATGTAATCAAAAGGAGCTATGTTGAATGATAAATAAGCTATGTTAAATGATAAAAAAGTTATTTAAAAAACATTCAGCTCTTCCAGACCATGCCCAAGTTGGGTGCAGTCCAAAGAGAACTTGGGCCGGCCCACAGCCGAGACCGCCTTCCATATGGACTGTCCTAAGCGAACCCGCACCATCGAACGGCATAATTCCCATACAAATTTAAAGCCTGTATAAGGCTCACACTAGGCTTGACCTCTCTCCTATATCTCTCGGTGAGACAGGGCTCAAAGGAGACCACTCTCCGCTTCCCTCATGGCGTCGAAGCAGGAGCGTCCGCTTGCCGGAGCCGAGGAAGGACCCACGACGAAGAGAATCCGGCCGGAGGCGCCACCCGGTCCTCAGGAATCCGGCGGCGGTCTTCGCGTCGAGCTTAATCCCGCCGACTGCGACCTCGGTATTCTTCCTTTCCTTCCCCTGACCGGCACTTTCGCATACTAGGGTTAGCGTTTTCTAAGTCACGGGGTCTTATCTTGGGAGAGTTTTAGGTTTTTGATTGATGAATTTTTATGTTAGGGTTCGTTGTTCGACTGGATTCGTTGATAGGGCTCGCGAATATAGTGAATTATTTTGCTGGTTTGTGTTTGTAATCTGCGAACTTTGCGTGTGTTGGGAAAATTACTTGTTTTTTCTTCCTTTTCTCGTAGAAGAATTGTTCTTAGCTTTTGGATGCTGGCAATGTTTGAGCTTCGTTTTCAAAAATGCCATCTTTAGGCTGTCAACTTTACTATTCAGATTTCACTCAAAAAAACTTCATACTTCGTAGAGTTAATCTTTTCTTAAGTCTACCTTTTTATTCTTACTCTGAATATGATGATACTAAGATTATATTTTTAAAATGTTATCTTGAGTTTGTTTTTTATTGTATATTGAGCTGAGTTGCTCTTTTTGTACTGGAAACAATTGGTCTTAGTCTGAATATCGTGCTGATTTATTCTGCTGTACTTTGGAACGGAAGATGTTAACTCGAGTTTTATCAGTTTTTCGAACTAGGGATCCAAATACTTTTTGTAGTAACAAAGGTTCTTAAGCTTAATGTGTGTACATTTTTAATGTTGTGTCCAAGTTGCTGTTCCTGCTTTCAACCTTGTAATCGGGTTTGAGCTTTTTTTTGAGGTTCTTTGGTTCAGTGCCGGAATGGTATTGATCCATCATATAATATGAACAAGTGAAATGGGCGTGTGGTCCTAGGAAACCGTGCTGCATTGTTGGTGTGTGATCAACTCTGTTGGTGTGCTTTATTATTGAGAGATTATGTTGATGAACTGTTACCTCGAGGTTTAGTTTTAACAGTTTTTATAACTGTTTTTACCTGCTGAGTTCTATGGCTGCATTCTTTTCTTTTTCTTTTTCTTTTTTCTCCCATTGGGCCTTTACTCTTATTGCTAGGGGTGGTAATGCTCACCGCTAGTCATGTCCAAGTTGGGCTAAAAAATGATTACCTCTTAATTGGCTCATTTATAATTGGGTTAAGAGCAATAAACCCATAAAGAACCCTTTTATCTTATACGGGTCTATATCCAACGCAGCAACCCTCTTCAAACTTCACTTTTTAGTTATTTACTTAAAAATGAAGTCATAATAGGACCAAAAAAAATGGACCTAGGGTTGCGCATAAAAATAAATTGTGACATAGAAGGTACTAAAGTGGAGAACAAAATTCGAAAACCCTCAATATGCTATTTTAGTTGATATTTCTCTTTAGTGTGTTTTGTTCTTCCATTTAACTATTGATTGCACAATCTTCTTGATTACTTGAATAAGCTTTGACTTCGCAAGGTCCATCGCACTATAATCAGGGTTGGAACCAAAATTTATCCTTTAGGGGTGCCAAGTCATAACTAGAGAAACATTGTCCTAAATCTAATGCAAAATCACAGTTAAAGAGGAAATACACTATATTATTGTTGAGCACAAACAAAAAACTACAGTTTACTCTCCATATTAATGACTTAAAACATTTCACTCCTTTTAAAATGTGTATCAGGAATCTCAAGTTTCGTTGTATTTAAGGTTGAAAATGGGTTGGGTTGACCCATGATCTGATCCAACCCGACCCGTTTAGACCCGATCCAATCCATTTTAAAGGATCCGTGGAGCCAGGTTAGGTTCTAAAATTGGATCCATTCAATATTTTGGGTCGGATCTAGGTTTACTAAATTTAGATCCGACCCGACCCGATCCGACCCGACCCGAATTCAGTATTAAATCCAATATATAAACTATAAAGTAAATAGAGTGGGATTAGAATTCCAAATGCTCTTGTAGCATTGTTATTTTTTAAATGTTTTACTCAATTTAACTATGAGATTTTGAGAAATTATTTATAAATTATGAGTCAAGGCAAAATAAGTTTATTTTCTTTTGCCATAAACTTCGCATATATTGGTTTATCATACGAACTGGGCTCGACCAAAATTTGGGTTCAAACCAGATTTAAAATTTTTATATTGGGACCGGGTTATACATGGATCCGATCCGAGCTAAATGATCTAATGGGGCAAACTTTTTGATCATGGACCTGACTCGATTTTCAGTTGGATTGGGTTTGGGTCCAACATTAGGATCCGATCAAGGAATCGGGTCAGATCGGGGTTACTCATGACCTGGTCTGACCCAACCCATTTTCATCCCTAGTCATATTACACATACATTCTAATGGCCAAACAGGTTAAGAAAGTTCACAAGCTATAGATTTTCTATTTATTTGTGAGAAATCTAATATGCTTCAAATAAAGCTATTGAACATCGCAAAATAGTTTTAAAGATTCAAAGGAAATTTAGTATTGAGAACATTGATAAGTAGAGAGAATTTCTTCATTAAACTCTTCAATTAGCATTCAACATTCATGTACGATGTAGGAAAGAAAAGGCCAAAAGCTTGAATAGGTTCCTTCTCAACTTGTATGGATCGCCTTCCAACAGGACCATCATGAAAATACAAGGAGAAAGCTGAGATTAATAGAAAAAGTCATTTACCAAGAAAGGAAAATGGATTTTGCATAAAAATCCACTTTGTTAATGATTTTTCAAAAAAGGTCAGATTTTTTTTTTAATTTTTTTATTATTATTTTGCATAACCATGCACATTTAAGGATCCCTGGGATGGGTAATCCACCTCCACTAAACATTTGATAACATCTGCTGAATATCTGATACACATGTTTGGAACATGTCTGTTTAGACTACCACACGTCTCATTACTTATGTTTGGGACAAAATCGTCAAGGATGCTTAAAGGCACACTGTTCTACAATGAAAATTATCCATTTTGTTCTTTAAAAATTAAAAATTAGGTGGATTTTTTTAATGTAAAATCCACAAAAAGAATTTGGTTAATTGAGGAGTTTGAGCAGAATCTCCTTAGTCTAACCATATCTGGAAATGTATTTTTTTGGTATTGAGATTAAATGGAAGGAGGATTTAAAGATGAATGGCTGCTTGTTTCAGGAGCTGTTGCAGGCAATGGTCTTTTTTTTTTTTTTTCTGTTGGGGTTGGGGGGGGTGAGGCACTTTGTGTAGGTCAGCAATTGCCACCCTGTTTATAATTTGGTTGGTCCCAGATCATCTGGGCCCAACCCAATTATTTATCTTCTAAAAGATCCTTAGACAATCCTGCTTATTTCAGATGTTTTGATGGGTCTAGGTCAGAAATTGCCGCACCTACTTATTTCTGGGTTGCACTTGATTGTTCTGCTAGTTATAAATCCTGTGAGGTTTTCTTTTCGCTCTTCCAACAGTGCAACAATTATTATTGTTTCTTGTAGGTGGCTTGAAAGCCATCTTTATGTCTATTATATTTTATTGATTATAAGACACACTGGTCACATAAAAAGTCCTGCGTTAGGTATTTCGTTTCTTCTACCAATGACATTACAAGAAGGTTTATATCCTTAGCAAGAGTAGATTTTGGCTCTATCACAGTGCTGGTATTAATATCAGATTATTCATTAGTATCTGTAAAGTCTTAAGTTTCAGTATTTTAGTAATTAAATTGGTTTGTTAGGTATCATGATGTTTATTTAATTATCAATAGCAGTAGCATTATCATTAAAATAAATTTGGTTTCCTTATAAAAATTCACCAGATGAATAGCATAAGCACTAGTGCTGGTGCTATTATATGGTATTATTATCAAAATGGAAGTTTAGGTTTATTATTTTCTGTAATGTCAGTCTTGATAACTGATCACTGAAAACACTATTTTTTTTAATTTCAGTCTTGATAACTGATCACTGATAACACCATTGCCATACTTAATTAACATATATACACATGGTTTATTATTTTTTGTAATTTCAGTCTTGATAACTGATAACTGATAACGCTATTGCCATACTAAATTAACATATATACACATGGTTGAAGAAAGAGACTAGCTCCTTCACACCAAGCTGCATAAGCACTATGAAGTTTGAACTATATCTTTATTGAAGTGGATAATAAAGAAACATTGAGAAGGACAACGACATGTTGATATTGTTAAGGAGATAACAGTAGAAATAAGAAGAGATGGAAAAGAGTTTAGAACATTAAATGAAGGTAAAACCTTTTCACGTTCTATTTTCTTTTTGTTTATTGTTTCTTCCTCCCTGGATTCCTAGCCATCTGAGACTACCAACTTATTTAATGATATTGATATTGATAGTATAATCTCGGTGCTTGTGTTGCTTTTTTTATCACCTACATATTTATATTCTTCCGAATTGCTACAGATTTTGATATTGTTGGAAATGGCCTTCAAGGACAAGCACTACATGAAGAAGGATTTGCTTATTGCTGGTCTGGTGCCCGGGCAAATGTTGGGATAACTGGAGGGAAGTATTGTTTTGGCTGCAAGATCATTTCCGAGCAAGTTGTTGACATGTCCGACACAGCCCCTGATCAACAGCATGTGTGCCGTGTTGGTATTTCTAGAGGCGATGACCCTGTTGGAAACCTGGGAGAAACCATTCACAGTTTTGGCTTTGGTGGAACTGGCAAATTCTCAAATGCAGGGAAGTTCTCTGATTATGGCACAAAATTTGGTGTGGGTGATACCATTGTTTGTGCTGTGGACCTTGAAAATAAGCCATTAGCTTCGATTGGATTTTCTAAAAATGGGAATTGGTTGGGTGTTGCCAGGCACTTCGATGCAACCTCAAAGGGTCTTGGGGTGGTTGACACTCCACTGCAAGATCTACCTTGGGAATCTGCACTTTTTCCACACATCCTGTTGAAAAATGTTGTGGTTCAGCTCCAGTTTAGCATTGAAGATGGATTGGCTCCAGAAGAAGGTTACAAGCCCTGGAATTCTGCTATTGGAGACAGGAATGTGATTATGGGTCCCCCTTTTGCAAGTGAATGCAAAGTTTTGATGATGGTTGGTTTGCCTGCTTCTGGGAAGACCACTTGGGCTGAAAAATGGGTGAAGGAGCATCCTGAGAAGCGATACGTTCTGCTTGGAACAAACCTTGCTTTGGATCAAATGAAGGTCTGTACTAAAGTACCACGTCTCTGCTTGTTGATACTGTTGGCTTATCACCAAGTTATTAGCTTGTTTTATTTTTTACTCTGTTTTAGTTGCATGATGATTAATGTTTTTCCTGATGAATAAGCTATCAAATTTAGGATATCATTCATTGCTATGCAGGTACCAGGACTGTTGCGTAAGCAGAACTATGGTGAGCGGTTTGAGCGCTTGATGAACCATGCCACGCGAATATTTAATACATTGTTAGCTAGGGCAGCCAAGACACCTCGCAATTACATTCTTGATCAAACAAATGTTTACAAGGGTGCTCGTAATCGCAAATTGAAGGCCTTTGTGAATTATCGCAAGGTAGGCTCAGAAAGATAGCTACTGATCGCATAAGAAACTAGCAATCTTTATAGGTGTAAACTTGGCATGTGATTTTATTTCTTATGAGCTGTCATCTACTGTTTTAAGCATGCTATTTTATGCATCAGGTAGCAGTAGTCGTATTCCCACTGCCAAATGATCTTAGGTTTCGGGCACAAAAGCGGTTCAAGGAAATGGGAAAGGAGGTACCTGCTGAAGCTGTAAATGAGATGATAGGTATCCATCATGATAACCAAACTTGGTTAAAAAAAAAGGTGAATTCTCTAAGGTTTGATTGTCTTTTTCAGCCAACTATGTCTTGCCAATGACAAAGAATACGCATGGTTCAAATGAGCTTTTTGATGAGGTATCTGTTCAAGGTTTCATCATTACATTAATTTCTTCTCTCTGCGATCACATGACACATCAGTGACATATGCTTTTAATCATTTAAGGTTATTTTCACAGAATTAGGAAGAGGAGAGGCACAAAGACATTTGGATGAAATGAAGCGCTCTCTACAATCTCCTTATTCAAATCCAAAAAGAGATTGTTCACCTTACTCTCATGAAAGCTCCATCCAGTCATTTTCTACCCCAAATGTTGCGGACCAAGTAGCTGCTACAGGTTTCCAACTTTCTGCTTGACATTTGGTGACTAAAAGATACAGAAACATCAATTGTTTTGTCTGATCCTGTTTTTCTTTCCTGCTGTGCAGCTACTGGTGGTCACTGGCCAACTTCCCAATCAACAGTGTTGCTTCCGGGTCCTGAATCCCTCAATACACTACAAGTATGTGTCTTTTCTGGATTCAATTAAATTTTATCATTTTATTTTTTCTCAAGTGCAGAATATGAAATATGAATCTTTAGGATGCTTGTGGTTGAATTGAACAACAGGCTAATAGCTGTATATATTGTCAATGGTTATTTTCTCCAGTGTTTAGTTGATGTATTGAGCTTTTCTTTGAACACTGTTCACATGAGAGGTTTGATCACCTATGCTGCTTTTCTGTCCTAATATGTTTTGTATTTCTCTACTTTGTTCCTTAGTAGCAGGAATCTTCCATTTAGAGTGATAAACCCACTTCCAAATGTCTGTGGAAACCGTCCCTGCAGCTGTTTCTTAAGTGTTTTCTTACTAACTTTTTTGAAGAGACCTGCTCCCCATGCTTGCATCCAACCCATTTCCCGAAGCTAACCTTTGTGCTTAACCATGTCTTTTTAGTATAATACAACTTAAACCTCCCCAGTCATCTATTCTCTTTTAGAAATTACATAATCAGTTGCATGTAGCACATCATAAATTTAGTACTCCTTTTCATTGAATATCTGTATGGGTTTCTTGAGCATTAATGGAGCTGCAGAGATAGGACTATCTGTATTGGAACAATATACATACACACACACGCACAATGTTTGAGCATAAGCAATAGATTGTTGTTAATTGGTTTCTGGAGTGTTTCTTGATTCTTCTTTCCAAGAATGCATGTCTTGTTTGTGATCAGATCATCCTATTTTGATCTTTGGTAGGGAAGGAGGATGAGGACCAAATTTCTGAAAGATGACCTTTGATTCTTTCCTGGTTTAAAGTGGGATTATATGGTTATAACAATGAACCTGTTTTGGTAGTGTAAGGAACAAATCTTGGTCAGATCTCATCAGGTCTGCTGACAAAAGCCAGCGAAAGCCTTGTCTTTTGAGATGGTGAATAAGGAATCACAATAATCTTCTCCTTTTCTTCAATTTTTTTATGCGTCTTACCATGTACATGTCTATTTTGTTTTTCATTGTTAATTTTTGATGATCAAAACCACATATTCAAGAATATTTCTAGAGCCTTATTCTCATCTTGATAAGATGCTGTCATTTCTTAGTTATATATTTAACATCTTTTGTCAATATGCTTAATATTATTTGGTTGTCCCCATATAATATTATAAATGAGAACAGTAATTTATTTTATATTTGTAAGCCACTTTTGGCTGGAAGATCGTTGAGGTCAATACTCAGTCACTGACACATCTTTCAGCTGGTACAGTTTAATGCAGCATCTGCTGGGCTTGGTTCTTCTGGAAGCCACCGTCCAAGGGGAGACAATAGCAATCTTCCTATGCCAAAGGATAGTCCATATGAGAACTTTTCAAACCATGGTAGGACTTTGTTTCATGGGGATGTCTCTAATCCATATGGGAGATATGTGTCGTCAAGTCCCTACAACAGAAACACTTACGAAAGGACTTCTGTTCCAATGGGTGACATGAGGCCCCATCCAGCACACAGTGCAATAGATGCCTTTGGAAGACCTGACTTTGAGGGTCCCAGTTCTTTTCAAAATCTTAATTACAGATATCCATCAACTTCACCCTTGTATAGAAGTGCTGGGGCACAGCTTTGCGATCCTAGAGTTCCTTATGCTGAACACCAAGCTCTAAGAGAACCTTCATATGGGTGGCATCCTCCTGTTCAAAACACTTATGGTGAGAAAGGCCAAAGTACTTTACAGTCAGCATTATCTATTTAGCCCTTCTTTTACATCTTTTGACCATCAACAGATATTTAAATTTATTCTTGCAATCATGTCTTGAAATGCACTTGGTTAAAATGGATGAGTATGACTTTTTTAACTTGTCCTGTGCCTGCCTGATGAGCTATTGTAATATCTCAAGATCTCGTTGCATCTGCAAAAAGTATGTATTTTCTCATGTTCAATTGCTGCTCGTTTTAGATACAATCATCGATAGCACTGTAACATTCTATTTATCTTGTTGTCTTTAGAAAGTCCTTGAGCATGAAGAACAAATTTGGATTTTGACCATGTTTTTTTTAATTAGAATCTAGAAAATTGTAGTATGATCTTGTCACTAACTAATCAACTGTTCTCCATAATGCATAACAGCTGCTTTGACATGAAAGAGGAAGCCCACCGTACTCTATTGGTTCCCTACCCCACTATGCTCTCCCTTGCTAGCATCAAAGAGACATGTGGTCCTCTTACACTTCTTATTTCATTTTCTTTCATCATTTGATTAGGGTAATGCATTTGTATTTGTCTAGTTTCAGCGTGATCGAGACACTACCAATTTTGTTCTAGCTTGGGTCTATATTCAGCAAGCTAGGCACTATATTGTCCATACCGTCCCTTACTAGCATCAAAGATATCTGCTGCCCATAAACCCAGGAAAAAGCTTTAGTCCTGCTAATTTGTTTGTTTCATTCACTATCTTTTTGTGGGGGTAGTGCTTGATTCAACCTGGTTCCAGTTTAGTCTAGATATAACCTGTATCTGTTTTAGGTCTAAAATGCCACAACTTCTATTGTGTTAGGTTTGGCTTGGGTCTATGAGATAGATCCTATACAACCATTATTATTCACATGTCCAAATTTCTGATTTGAGTCATATGTTCTCAACCTGCTCCTAGGAAATCATATCCCATCTTCACATTATGAGTTAGGTAGATATTTTGATAGACTGGTACAATGAGTCATTACCTTTTTATTTTTAATTTATTATTCTTTTTGGGTATGTGGGCTTACATGCTCCTTTACTTCTAAGCAGCTGTAGGTGCTTGATGTGTTTGGTCCATGGGCATTGTATTGGTGTTTAGCCCCACTTAGATAAAAGAAAAAAGAATAATGAGTCGTAGTTCCATTCAAATAATGTGTCATTTAATATTAGTAATATCTAGGAACTAGTAATTTTTCTTTTGATCACAGATTATTAGATATTAGAGACTACCGAACCAATTTGCAGATGGCGAGTGCATGCTGACTATGTGCATGACAGAGATCCCATGGCAGAGGTAGTTTGAGTTCGGGTAGAAGCCTAAGAACTCGCTTGGTTTTAACCATTTAGGCAGTACAAATTCTTGCTTTTGCATTGCTGTGGTCTTTTGTGCTTTTAAAATTTCTAATAATTTCACTCCAAAATATTTTCTTATTCCTTTTAGTCATCTTTCAGTTTCATCTTTTGACAATTGCTGATATTGCACAAGGGGAGGTTAGAACCTAGATGATAAGAGGGAAAGTCCTCGTTCATGACCTATAAAAAGCCTAAATATTTTGTGGTATCAACTGGGATGTTATTGAAATTCCTTTTTTTGTTGTTATGTTACATGCACCACTTAATTTATGTCATTACCACTGCCCTGCAGATTCTATTTTTTCCCTAGAGATGCCTCTGCTACATGAGTTTAAGGGAGGCTGCGTTCATTATTTTTTCAAATATTGAGTGGTATCCTGTTTTGTGGCATTCTCCTGTGCTGCTGCACTATATTTTCTTTTCATTATTAGAACTGATTTGCATTCCAAAGTCCTAGGTGCATTCTAAGCCCTTGAGGTGGCGGTGACTTCTCAATGCTTGTTGTTGCATCATGGTCATGGCTTTATCCTAATGATCATTAAAATCATAAGTGGTGTTGCTTAAATATAATCTTTTTTCTATATGAAAAAATTGACTAATCCTATGCTACTTGAAACTGTAAGTTCTTTATAAATGCTGTCCTTATTACAGCGTTTTCATGCATCTTTTTTTTTTTTTTTTTTGCATGTTATATCTTGAAAAAGGAAAGCAGGCCCTTTACTAATTAATAAAATGATTCTACTCCCCATGCGCAGGCTCACCTTACACAACTCCACGTCCGAGGCCTCCGTATGGGATCCCTCCGAATCCTGTCAATCGACGGCCGGGCTTGTGATACTGCTGACCCCCGTCTATGCTTGTGTGAAAAGGGAATGTAGCTGCCCATATGACTGTCCAAAATCATACCGTTTTTTGTGTATCTTATACGAATTAACTTTAAACAAGCGATCTTTGTACTTTGCTTTGTTTCGGCCGTTTATATAACTCTGCAGTGGTCAGGTCGCCTGTTTCATGTCTGCTTACAAAGAGAGGACAGGTTCTTGGCAATGTCAAGCTATCATGGTCATGCTTCGTGAATGATGAGGCATTTCGGTCAAAATGTTTCAGTTTTTGTTCTATAGAATGAGACAAAAAGTATACCAATGTTTCAGTCCTTTGAGCTTATCTTGGATGAATCTGGTTTTGCTGAGATACTTCAAGAAAATCCAGCATGGATTTTTCTCAAAATTTGAGAAATGTAGTCCATGTTTAGCATGTTCAAGGATGGTTAGCTAAGTTGTTGAAGGTGATTCCGATTTTAGCCTATCACATATCGTTGTTCCATATTGACTAATAAAGGGATGTCACATGATGCCTCTTAACAATTTAAGCTTTTAGTTCCGAGTCCATAACAAGTGATATTAAGGCAAGGTTTATTATGTGTCGTTGGTCTCTCATTGAGATGCACAAGAGTAGGGGAGGATCCGATGAAGTGGGACGTAGGCTATGGGTGGGTCATTCACTCTCGGATGGAAGGGGTGAGATTGATGAGGGTTTATTCTTTTGTAGGGAAATATTATGAAAAATTTGGTCAAATTGATCAATTTATTAATATTTTAATATTTTTTAAATGGATAAGTTATTTTTTTGTGGATAGAATTTATCACTAATGTAGAAGAAAATCTTATCCATTTTAAAGATAGCTAAATTATTTTTCTATCAGTCATATTTATTTATTTTTTAATATTTAATTTTTATTTTCAATGTCTCAATGCTTAATAATTGAGTCTGTCAGTTTCTGCAAACATAAAGATAATAAAAAATATTATAAAAAATATGGATATATTTTAGTGACTTATCTTGGAATGTAGTAGTGCAAAAGAACATGGATAATAAATTTTAAAGTCATTTTTTTATATATAAAAAAATATAGATCAATTATTTTTTATCTAAATATTATCTAAAAAATATTTATCTAAAAAAATATAAATTTTAAGATATTTTTTTAATTCACAAAAGAACGGATATGTCATATGAGTTTGTTCCCTTGACTAGATCCTTCCCCCTATAATTTAAGCTTTTGGGCCATGAACCCGTCAGACATGGTAAAAGGTCTCAGGCCCAACCAAGAAAGTATCACAAGCCTCCGTTGTGCATGTGTCGCCACTATCATGACGTGCGCATCCACACCATTCTGTCTCGTACCAAATAACATGCCCACTTCTAAGCTCATTTCATGACACAAGGTGAAATTGGGGTTCATGGACAAAAGAGGTGGGGCTTTTCCGAAGTATCACCTTAATTTTGTTTGCTTTTACTTTTATAATGCTTGAGAAATATCCTTTGCATATCAAAAATCTCTTCCATAAAATTCCGTGATAACTAGTAGCACTTTCTTCTCCCATGCAAGAGATTCTATAATCTCTACAAAACGCCATATAGGAGAGAGAGGACCGGCTAGTGGATGTATTCAGTTTGCTGAGGAACATGGCTTTTGAAGCCAAGCTTCGTAGGAGAAATAAAACTAGTTTGGTTGCCGAAAAGTTCAATTTCATGCAGGTTTGGAGGAACTCGTCCACATGGCCTGGCTTAGGAACTTTGAGGCTTCTCAACATAGTGTACTAGACTCCCTTATAGTCCTAATGACGAGTGTCAATTCTCTTTCTCGGTAGCATGATGATAGCTACCCTAACAGTCCCATCGGATATGCCAAAAAACCTATTTGGGCCACCAGATTCTCCAGTGAGAGTGATGAATGGTGCGCAAGTTCCTCGGTAGGTTTATGCGAGCGTGCAAGCATGCCACCAGTATTGATAACAACAAAAAAAAGATAGGACGAAGAGTTGATGGCATAGGCCCTCGTATCTTAACCTTCAAGGATTTTCAGTACTATGATATTGTTTGCCAGAAAGAAGAGAACTTAGCATGTAGCTAGGGCTATGATTCTCATTACAACTATGGATAGACTAGAGTAATGCAGGGTATCCGAAGCAAGAAGATAAAAGCTAAATGTAATGATATATTAAAAATAAAGATAAAGATAAGGTGTTTGATTGGTCGAAGATTTCTATCTCTTGGATTATAGTTAAACTTTTTAAGTGGCTCCTATTAACTACTGGAATAGATGTCACTAATTAACTTTTGATACTTGTCCTTATTGATTTCTGCCATATAGGTTACTATTATCATATATCATAGTAATCTTCCCTCCATTACTTTTATATTTTTAGGAATATAACCACTCCTATATTCTATGTAGTTGTAAGATAAGATAACCACCCAGTTTTGGTACTTGTTCTTGTTGATTTGTGCCGTATGGACCACTATTATTACACATGAGAGTCACCTCCCTTCCACTACAAAATCCATGCCCTGTTTGCTGATAGAAGAAGAGGAACCCCTATATGAAAAGGTGCAAGGATCATTAGCCTTTTCTTTGACCGCCAACTAGTTTTGTTTGGTGCAAGGAGGATGGCATTCCCGGTTCTCCCAAGTCTGGCACAACTATTCCTCTACTCACCTAGTGGTAACTATTTGTTAGCTATCCCTTGACGTCCGCTTTATATAGAAAGTCTCATTTTAGATCGATAGCTCTCGCTTCCTCAGTCTATACCATAGTTACTCAGCCTACATCATTGCTATGCCTATGTCAGCCTACACACTTGGTTGTATCGGTTTGCATTCTTGCTATATTAATCTATATCTTCTTTGATGTATCAGCCTTCGGATCACAATTATTATTCTGGATGTAGCATAAACAGATACATAGATTGTATATTATTTGGTAATGGGTCGCTATGCTCGCACTCATCTTCTCCTTTAGGTGGCATTTGGTGACCTAGGATAATTATAGTGATCTAGGAACACTGATGATCCGAATCTTGTAGTAATCTAAGATTACCATGTTTGATAGGCCATGATCCAATAATGAAAGATATTCGCAAGTAATCTTTTTGATATTCCATGAGAATCCAAGATCACTAGCCATGTAATATCAAAACTATCTCTAATATATTCCATAAAAATATATTTATTAATCATATAAATATATTATAATAAAATATTAATATATTTATTAATATTTAATATATTAATATTTTAAATAAATATTAGTTGTTATTGTAAAATTAATATTTTTATTTATACTTACAATATATTACTTTTGAATATTAATATTTATTTTGATTAGAATAATAAGCCAAACAGAAGTAATATATTAAATCATTTTATTATATAAATATAAGTTAAAATAATATATTTCTATTATAATTTAAAGTTATCATTAAATAATAATACAACAATAATATGTAAATAATATAATATATATCATAAATATAATATATAATATCATATATATATGTATGTATGTATGTATGTATGTATGTATCTATATATATATATATATATATATATATATATATATATATATATATATGTATGTATGTATGTATGTATGTATGTATGTATGTATGTATATATATGTATATATATATATATATATGTATATATATATATATATATATATATATATATATAAATGATATATTGATATACTGAATTTTTTTTGTTAAATCGAAGGATATTTTTGTCCTCAAATTTCAGTCAAGATCACTATCTTAGAGTAATTTTGAATTTTCAATCCCAAAATAGATATCTCATATGAGAATCTGGAGCAGGTATGGGTTCTAAAAAAAATACTTGAAGCTGGTTTGAGTCAGATATAGATAATGATATATTCTGATCTGAATCCTATCCGATATAAACTTAATATATATCTTCTTTTAAAATTATAATAATTTTATATTATTTACATATATATAATCCATCTGATCTGACTAATCCCTCTTATCTATTCGATCCAATTTAATTCGCATCTCTATTTCACTTGATCTGATCTAATTCGAGGAAGATATATAATAGATATGGATATAAAATTTTTACTTATAGGATGGATATGAATATGGGTTGATTCGATCCATATCCAATTGCCATCCCTATATCTCATTGTTAAATATAGTAGTGATTCGAAGAAAAGTAATTCTTGGTGCACTATATGCGATACAGAAAAAATATACTACCTCATGTTATTGGACTACAAAGTCACCATTTTTCAATGTATATTTAATGCGTATAGTTCCACTTTTTAGTTTAAAAATTTTAATGACAAAAATCCTCCTCCTTTTTTGTATCCCATGGCCATGGCTTCATACATCATAATTTGGTAATAGAAAAAATTTTCAATGATAAAAATATTCCTTTCTCTCATGATCTTGAAAAAAAAATTATGACATCTTATCATAATATAGTTACAGAATATCATAATTTTTTTAAAAAATATTTTTATTATTTAAAATTTTAATTAAAAAAATAAAATTTAAAATATTAAATATTTTTAAAAAAATAATTACTAGATGATATAATTTTTTATACACCAGTGCATACGCATAAAGTATTTCTCACTGTTCACTGCCATCGCGGAGCGCGGAGCTGGCCCATGCGAAACGCCCCTTAAATTCGAATTCCTCCAACGGTCAGAGTCCCGGCTCCCGTAATAAGAGCACTCAAGCCAGCGAACACACTGGGGGAAAGAGAGCGAGGGCTAGCGAGTGAGAGAGATGGGTTTGAAGAAAGGAAAGGGGAAATCATCGCCGGTCAATGGAGAACGGATTCGTGGAAGAAGCACCGAAGACACTGATCAGTGGGCCTTTTTGGTAAGAATCGAGATCTGTTCAGTTGGATTAATTGGTTTTGATGCATCTTACCTGTTCCATATAGAATATAATATAATGCTCTTCTTTCTTTTAACCTAACGATATTTACTTGTTTTCTTCAAAAAAGGGTCTAAATCTTGTTAAAGAATTAGTTTTACCTTTTCTTCCCCTAAAATGGAGCATCCATTTTTCCTCCGATGGATATCTTAATCTATCAAATTTTGATGTTTTGGATTCACCGTGTGAAACTAAGAATTGGGTGAGATCAAATTAGGATTCTTGATTTGATGCTTTTAGACTCACAAGCCCGCCCCCTATACGAAGATCAAGCAGACTTCTTTTCTAGGGCAAAAAGTGCTTTATTTTTTTCTTGATTATTTTTCAGGAAGAAATCGAAGCCCCGATGTGGGTAGACCTCACATTAGAAGCTCAACTCATGGGCCAAGACATGTGAGTCTCAAGAAAGATCTAGTATTATAGAGTTCTTTGATGTCTTTGTGCACATAATTTGGCATTCTATGTCTTTTGGTCATCACCCTCTTCTCATTCTTTTTATAATCATGCAGCGGGGATGATGCTTGGTTTCGGACATCCCATCCGTAAGCTTCCAATGATCTTCTGACCTAAAGTTAAATATCATATCTAATAGCCTACTAAGTTGGAAATCCATATTCTTCAGGGTACATCAATTGTCATCTCGCCATTTGAAGTCATCCTTCCCTCGTTGTGTCCATGAACAAGAAGATTCTCCCAAATTACTTTGTCACTCTCCAAAACTTCCCGACTCGGTCTCACGATCAAGAGGCAAGCATTACAAGAGCAGGAAATGGGAAGGGAACAACAATGGCGTTCTGGTGGATAAACCACACCCTGTCGGGTAATAACTTGTTCCCTATAGGTCATAGTTGACAAATTTTTGTATGTCTTCTTGCTTCGTATGTTCTTCAATGATGAATGGTCCTGATTCAGGAAGTTAGGTGGAAAAGGTTTGAGGAGTGTGACAAGAAAGAGTGCTAGTGGCAGTAGTTCAACAAGCACACTCACAACAAATACATCTATCAGAAAATCTTCATCCAACTTCAAAGATATGAAACATAATTATGGTTTTAAGTCAAATTCCAGATCAGAACCAAGTTCATCGAGCAGTATCGTATCTAGTTACCAAATTTTAAAACCAAAGCCACGTTCTGGAGGTCCAGAATACATTTTTGATGCTGCACCAGCAACTTCTGAGGTATCCTGCGGGACTTCTGAGATGGCAAGCCGTTCAAATCCTAGAGGCAGTAGGAATCCAAGATGCTGCTCGAGGAGAGAAACAGTGGTTGAAAGGGTTTTGCAGAATCGGAAATCTTCTTCAAGCAAATCCAGCGTCGGCTCCTCTTATAGCCTCAGATGCAAACTCAGGGACATCAGTTTTACTGCGACACAGAAAGAACAAACAATTACGGAGACAAAGACTGCCACAAGATCGGTAAGTATATTAAGAATGCCTGAAAGACAAATTCCAGATAGGAATTCAAGTTCCAAGAATCAAAGGAGAGCTGACTGCAATAAGTTAGTCTTTCAGGAATCAAAATCAAAGGTTAGAAACCCATGAACACCTTAGCAGTCCACATTTAACCAAACTTTTCAACTAATAAATATAATCCTTAATTATACTTTGCAGAACTTGGCTTCAACTGCACCTACGAAGCCTTTATGTTTACTTGACAAGTCAAAGCCAGAGAAAAATGGAGTTATGACACAAAAAAGAATGATCTCTAGTGCTGCAAAGTTCAACTCAGTGGCTGCTAGTGAGAGAGAGAATGCAAAAGAAGGGAAAATTCAGAATTTGAAAGCTGTGAAACAAGGAAGACATGCGAGTAGATATGGATTGAAAAATCATAAGGTATATTGATTTGAATTTTTGATGATTTATGTTTCCAATTTTTTGGTATATAATCATCATTATTTGAACAAAACCTCATTGAGAACAAGGATTAGGTGCTGACCTTGCCATGCTGTGCTATGCCCGGTGCAAACTTACACATGCCAAGTTTTGGCACATGCTTGTGCAATGGCATGTACCATGGCAACCAGTGAACAACTCACCGACTTTTATGAGAATCTTACAGCCTGTTTGGCGTTGCTTTTTTCCCTGTTTCAAAAATCAAAGAAGAAAAATGAGCAATACTGAACAACTGTGCTGCAACCCTTTTGTTTTTTTTTATTATTTTGTAAAATCTTTAGAGATTTTGGAAGCCAGGATTTATTGGTTTTGAAAGGAGTGAAAATAAAAGCAAGGAATAGAAGAAGTCTTTTTGCAAATGTCTTCATCATCAATCTCCTGGTGGTACTTCTCTAATTTGTAGAGAAACAACAACAAAAAACAACAACTTCTCTAATTTGTAGAGAAACAACAACAAAAAACAACAACAATACCAAACAGGTCCTTAAAAATATATTTCCAAAGAAGCATTTGGCCTCTAAAAGATCTTTTATTATTGGAGATGCACAGAAATACTTGGAGAATATAATGACTCTGGTTTTGTGGATTCATGACCTCTTTGACTCTTGTACTGTTGATTGAAAATGCTTAAAAGAATGCAAAAGATGTTAGAAATTACCATGAATGTAATTAAATTATTGGAGTTTCGCCATGCCACATCAGGAGTTTATTTGGCAAAGCCAATGCTACTTCTAGCCACTTGTAATCTGATTATTGTCCAAGTTGATTCAGTGCAGTACTGAGTATTTTGGACGTGGCAAGAATATATATGGGCATTTGGCTGTTACCTGATAGATAGACCAACTCAATAATATTTAAGCATCATGTTCTGAATTTCTTTCCTGATTTCTGTTTGAAGATATACATTTTCATATCTAATGCTGCTGCTTTTCTTGTTTTAATTATATTTGCACTTCTTTTCAGGGAAAAAATAATGGTGCAAGGCAAGAGAGCAATTTGAGAAGTGCAGTGTCAAAAACCTATTTTCAATAGCCTGCTGCGTAGCTCATACGTATATACTTCTTCTTTGATATGGTTAAACTCTCTTATGTTTTATTTATTTATTTATTTCTTTTTCTAGAAAAATAAGGGTGGACTGCCGCCGGTATTTCAGAAAGATGATGCAAGAATTACCCATGCCGACCTTTAGGGAAACACCATCCTTAATCCAAATGTGGAACCTCTTTCCTTGTAGAAAAGAAGGTGCAATCACTAATCTACTGTACAGATGACTATATCGAAAAGCATGAAGCGATTTTGTTCCATATATTAACTAAAGTGTACATGCTTGCTATTGGTGTGGCAATGCTATCTTTTATTTTATCTCCTCTAGAAGTGTCATCAGCTAGATAATAAGAAACTCAATTTTTAATGTTTATGAAGCATATTGTTATTGCCCATAAATGGGAGGGAGATTTAATGCCATAGCATGAGTTAAGATGGAGATAGTTGGCTAATCACTGAGATTGTGAATGATGATTTCCTTAGAACATAGTTCCAATATTTACATGTGCTGCATGGCATAACCTGGAACAAATAGGAGATTTGGATGCGTTTCTGCTTTGTTTAGGAGCTTGTGCTAGAGTTTGGCCTTTTGTTTTGATGTGACCTCATTATCTATTGCTTAAACAAAGGAGATGGAATATCAAAATTCATTTCTACAATGCAATGCTGTTGAGTTTCCACCAATAACTATTACTAGATTTTTTTTTTTGACAGAAAAATGCCCAACGAGGAACCTGGATGAATGATGTTTGGAGGATGGTGTTGCTACACTCCCTGGCATGCACATAGTGGGATACTAGAGATTCAAATCTGAATTAAATTGCTTAATTCAAATCCTTCTTTTTACCCTTCTTTCATGAATTTAACACAACCCTGTTGTCATTGTATCAAGTTGTTTTTTAGGGGTAACGTACCCGAGCTATTGCTGCTTTCTGCCTCCCTGCTTACCCATGTCCTTATTTCCAGATCAGGGCATGACAAAGTACAAGTTTTTTTTGTTTTACAAGTCCTATATGATGGCTTTTACTACATGCAATCCAAGCAGGATGGTAATGTGGATCTATTAGGAAGAATTAACTGAAAAGAAAACCAACACTAGGAACTCAACAATGGTTGGCTCTTTTATCTTGTTCTGAGCTCGGAGTCCTAAGGTTTGAAGGTTTGCCTTTTCGGTACAAAGTTAAAAAAATACGAACAGCAAGTAATTTTTGAATCCATCATCTAGATTGACCATATGACCACATACTGACAGTTTGAAAGAATATGCGTAGGTTATTCGCAACCTCAATATCATTGGATAATATGAACTTCATTTTATAGTCAGATAAAATAATTCATTATTCGCATGTAATACGAGTTTTTCAATTACTTAATGATGTTCTAACTATTCAACTTCTCAACAAGATCCCATTAATAGCTCATTAGGAATCCCCACACATACACTCATATAAATAATTTAAAGATTGAGAAAAGCATATAATCAGTATGGGAATAAATACAAATATCATAAAAATCATATACCAATGATCCGGTACTAAAATAAACTGATATACGCATATATATTCATCATGTATAATCAAATAACCGTCCAATTCAAAAGTGATACACCATGTACTGTCAAATAAAATTTTCTATTCTATGGTGGTTTCAAGTAGCTTATCTTTCATGTCATATTAGCATGATCCAGATCTAATCAATAATTAACTTTCTGATTTTGGATGAAATATGGTCACACCCTAGTCTATGATTGGTAAACTATAATACCCACAATGTAAGCTATTCATAAAACCTACATATGAGCTTGTGGTGGCTATCAATAATATCCATGTATAAGCCTATCCAAAAAACCGATACTCAAGTCCATGGCAGCTATCCAAAATTTCCATACATAAACTTGTGTGACTATCTAGAATACCAACATGTAAGCCCATGGTACCTATCCCATGTGGGACCTCGTGGCGATTGTCCACATGATGAGGTTAATCCAAATACCTTTTACTCAACCATCTAGTTATTCAATTTTTATTCTTGCCAAACAATATGTAATGCAATTCTATATTCTTTGCCAAATTTCAAAGCAACTGGTATCAAATTCTAAAACCATTGATACCTGAAATATATATACGTGTGCGTGTGTAATAAAGAAACAATTAGTTATATATTCATATCAACAATCAAGCAATGAACAATATCATTGCAAAACTTAAAATCATTAATACATGATACAATATATATATATATATATATATATATATATATATATATATATATATATATATATATATAGAGAGAGAGAGAGAGAGAGAGAGAGAGAGAGATGATCCTATATGGAGATTCTTACCTTGACTACAAATAGAAGTCTAATTATCAATTTGGGTATACACCTAACATGTCCAATTATTTTAACATCGATAACACAAACTTATCCTTGATCTATTAGGATATCAACTTACTCTAATATCGATTATTGTGGAAGTCTGATCAGGACACCACCATCTCATGACCTTCTCGATACCACTTGCATTATACTCGATTACGTATGGATATCGCAAGAGAATGAAAGAATAATAAAAGACAAGAGACAGCACACAATCAAGTACATGGATTAGATCAAGGTCTACCTCCACAAAACATATAAACTTCACTATGAGAGAAAAAAATCAAATAAATACAAGAGAAACTTACTATTCAATTATTGTACAAGAGTCTCTCAACAAAAAATCCTAAAATTCTTATAAAAACTCTTTGAAATCTCTCAAAAAATCTTTCAGCACCTCCAGAACGTCACCAACTCTTCGATATAATAAACAGTTCATCAATCGGAGTTATATAGACTCCAGAATAACTAAAATCATGTTTCAATAGGAAAACATAGCTCTAATCAAACTCGGAATCTCTCTGAACCATCCGATCATGATTGGCTTGCTTCTAAGCTGTCGGATCATGCAAAAACAATCCCAAATTAGCCCGGATCATGTATGGATAGTCGGATCATGATCGGCTCGTGTCTGAGCCATCTGATCATGCAAAATGATAAGAAACCTTAGGGAAACATCCGCTAGTTCACCATGGACCATGCAAAACCAGCGGGAAACGGCTCCTGGTCCATGCTATGCGCATGGACTGCATGGAGCGCCTGTTGGACCTATGCGTGCTTGCGTGGCCCACGTGCGCAAGCCCATGCTGGGCCGTGCTCATGCGCGCGCTCGCGTGCTTGGGCTGGCCTAGCACGTCGCGTACTGTCGGGTCGGGCCCACACCACCATCAGCCTACGCCGACCCGTGGGCCCCTTCGACGGCCTATGGGCCATGCCACCTCGCTCTAGTGCTCCCTCGTACGTAACTCCACTATCTGGACTCCAATTAGGCTGTTCTTGATCTCGTTGAATTTTATTCATTATCTTGGACCTCGTTCTGGACTTATTATGGATCGAATCTTGAGATATTTTTTTCAAGAATCTCCATCTTGACTCGATGTTTGGCCTTTACCTGTCTCAAGAGCTTATGATCCATCTTGGCCTCAAGCCCTGGGGTACGCCTACTGTCTCATGGATGGACAAATATGAGAGTTGAGCCAGGCCGCTCGATTTTACCTTCATTAATGACTGTGATCCTCCTGACCTGAGACCTACTTGGGATAGCCTTCTATGGTAATAAAAACTTCGCTCTGCAATGTCGCCTCTCGTCCTCTCGAGTCTTTCATCTTGTATTCGATCCACCTGCACCTAGAGCTCCACCTCGTACTAGGCTCCCCATCATGAGATAGTGCTCTCCATTCTTTCTTCCTCTAATCACCATCCTACTACTGTGCATGACCTTCAAGATTCCTCCATTAGCTTTTTATCTGAAGCCGATCGAATCCAGTCTGCTTAGTGAGATTAAATTTTTCTTAAAGCTGGGTATGTATCGGACCTCACCCAACTTTTTCACTATTCCATCATGGAGCTTCATGCTGACTGTCTCACTGACCTTGATCTCATAACTTGATCCATCCAGTAGGAACACGGTGCCCTCATTGGTATCCAGAAAGTCAAATAGCTCTTCTTTGTAATATACATGATGAAAATAAGCAGAATCCATAATCCACTGGGAGGAAGAAGTAGATACTTCATCAATTACCAAAAAAATATCATCACTGCCTTCTATATCGCTACTGGCCATCATCATAATAGCCTACGTCCAATCTTTGAGTTGAGGGTAATCTCTAATACAATGTCCTAACTCATCACATCAGTAACATCTAATCTTGCTCTGGTCCCTCATCCTGAATCTGGACCATCCACCTCATAATTTCCTGCCACTCTATCTTCTGCCACAATCATGTCCAGTCACCATCAGTGTCGAGTTGACTTGAGGCTTGATTTTCTTACTTGAGAATCTCATTCTGGAGTAGTACAGAAGTCACCTCTTCTATCTTGATAGTGCTCTTATCTACAAGAAGAGCAGTCACCAAAGACTCGAAAGAGAATGAAAGTGATGATAGTAAGACCAATGCTCTGGTCTTCTTAATTTTTTCACCAACATTATGGAGGTCGGTGAGGATCTTCTGAAAGTTGGATGGATGCTCCGCACGCTCTAACCTTCATCCATCCATAGTTGGTAGAACTGCCTCCAAAGAAATAGCATATTGGTAAGCGATCTTGTCATGTACAATTCTTCGAGTTTTGACTACATTATTGTTGGAGAAGTCTCGCCAAGTACATGGATCACTACATTATCCGATAGGTATAAGTGGATCATGCTCACTACCTACATTTAGAGCCGTATCTAATCCTTCACTTATATAGTAACTGGCATCTCCTCGTATAAGAGAGCATCGATTAATTCCTGTTGGATGAGCACATCCTTCACCCTCGCTTGCCAGAGAAAGAAATTATTTTTTCTATTGAACCGACTGATCTCCATCTTGATTGAGCTTATCTTCTCCATCTTCTTTGACCTCGATCAATACTGTCATGATCTGGGCAACCACATGCACTGGGATTGCTTGGCTCTAATACCAATTGTTAGGATATCAACTTACTCGAATATCGATTGTTGTGGGAGTCTAGCCAGGACACCACTATTGAAAAATATGTTCTAAAGCCAATCATCTAAGTGATAGATGATTGAAATTAGTATATGAATTATCTAATAATAATAATTATTTGGTTGATTCATCATAAAAGTTCTATCTTCCTTACATAAACTCCTAAATTATGATGAAGTCTTTAGAACTACAAACAATCGATAAAGAAGAATTTATTGAATGATTCTTAAATTATTCATGACCAAATGATAAGTTACTAATAAGAACGATAACTTATCGAGTGTAGGTCGCTGTATGCCATATGCATTGATTATCCTTGTAATCAAGTGGTATGGAGATACTGGTATGACATCCAGATGAGATGTAGGAGTACATCTATACTGAACGTAATCAATATAGCACTCTACTATCAAGAGTAGCTAGCTAAGACCAATGGATATAAGTATTCCTTCGATCTGAAATCACCATGGTGACTTGCAAGTAACTCACTGTACTTTGGTGCCGGACTGCCTATATTTTTAATATAGATTTGAAAAATTTTTGGGTATAGTCAAGTACTTATGAAGTCGGTGTGTAAGTCAAGATGGGATTGACCACTCCTGATTAGCTTCAGAAAGAGAATGTCTCATTGTATTTTAATTTAGCAAAACCTAGGTCTGGATAATCATCATGAGATGTTACGAAATTTATAAAATTTTGAGATACAATAGAGATGACTTGTACGAGTGTTTGATGGGATACTCGAAGTCATCTTGAGCATTATTGATCATAGAGATGAATTATACAGTAACCATGGCTCAGAATTCTAAGAATGTTGCTTTGCATACATTCGACCTATCTGAACGTTAGAAATCATTGCTAGATGGTAATTTCGATTGGTATAGAAATTGATTTCTATGCTATCGACTTACGTTCGAACCTACAGGGTCACACACATTAGAGGTTGTAACTTAATCAAATAATTAATCGATGATTAAGAATCATTCTGAGGTCAAACATTCAATGTGATTGATGTTTGACCCAATGCAAGTATCGTAGGAGGATCAATTTGATTGAGCAATCAGACTGAGATCAAGTCTAATTGAATTAAATTTAATTAAAATTAGTTTGGACTTAATTGGATTAAGTCTAATTGATTTATTAGATAAGTCAATTGCAAGAAAAAAATAATTTCTAATTAGACTAGGATTTGAGTGCACCTAATTCCTAATTGACTTAAAATTTAAATTAGATTTAAATATGATTTAAATCTAATTTAATTAGATTTTTAGTTAGACTAGGATCATCCATAATTAGGCTTGCACTAATTTTATTTTAATTAGATTTAAAATTAGTTTGACCTAGTCAAAATAAGAGAGTCCTAGTAGACTAGGACTCTTTTTTCCTTGCACCAAAAATCTCCAAGCCCCAATAGTTAATTCTAGATTTTTTTCTATGTTTCTCCATGCCTAAGAGAGACCTTCCATGCCCCATATTCTGATTGTTTAGGATAAAATTTGACCAAGTCAAAATTGAAAAGTGGTTTGGGTTTGTTTTCTTTTGAAAGAGTACCTTTTGACCAAAACTCCTCTTCTTCTCTTGCACCTTTTTTTCCCATGCCATATTATTTTTTATTCACCCCTTTCTTTCCAGATTTTGGGTGATGGTTTAAGGTATCTCACGCATAAAATTAAGGAAGGGGTGTCCAACTCGGACACCCCATAAGAGTCCATAAAATCCATCTTTGACTAGGTCTTTTTGACCTAGTCTTCCTATTGTTATGGAACGGCTCCTATTTTCTTTATGGGCGTGGTTTTCCCTAGTGTTCCATGGTGAGAAAGCAGAAGAAAAGAAGGGTTGGCATGGAGATTAGGTGCGCCTACTTCCTTGGAGAAAAACTTTTCATTAAGACATGAAAAGTTCATGTCTTGATGAAAACAAAAGGTAAGAAGAATGTCTTCTAATCTATTTCTCTTTCAATATTTATTTTCTTAATTTACTTTATGATATTTTATATGATAAAATTTGAGAGAGAGAGAGGAAGAGGGCGTGGGAATGGATGTTCTAAGAAGTTGGGGCATCATGGTCTTTTTTGGACATGATTTGATCATGTCCTAATGAGAAAAAAGTGAAGAGAAGATGGTTTCTCTTAGGATTCTTTTGAGAATCCTTTCTTCTTAAATTTAATATAATTTTTCTATAAAAAAAATTAGAGTGAAAGAGATATAGAAGTGTAAAAATTTTCTAGAGGAGAAGGTCTCATCTTGTCCAGATATGGAGATCCATTTAGGACATCAACGATTAATGTCCTGAAGAGAGAAGATGTGTCTTCTCTTAGGATCTTTCATAATCATTTAATCTCTGAGTTATGGAAGATTCAAGAGTTGGATTTCTCACCTAATTCTCCTCTTATTCTTCATCTCTTGGAATGTCTAAGAGTTTCGAAGAATAAAATTTTGATTAATCATCCAGAAGGATCCACGAGATGCTAGCACTTTGAGCGGTTCTTCGTTCGACGAACCTTTAATTTTGTTGCAGCCTCATATGGATCATCTATAGAGATCGGACGCATGTGCAGCTTCAAAGACAATAATACAAATCAACCGTGGAGTTTTTAACCTGTGCAAAGATAAGAGATCTGATCTCTTGGTAATCTAGATATGATTTAGGATTAGATCTAGAATTATTCTAGATCTAGGTATTGATATAATTAATACCACTTATGATTAATTTAATTTTAAATTTATATTTGCATCATGACATATTATAGATCCTTGATGTAGGATTTTGTAATCTGATTACATGCATACTATAGATTAAACTGTTTAATTTATGTCTTCCGTTGCTTTAATTTCGAAAAAGTTTTGAAATCTATGCATGAAATCCTGCATGTTTTCCAACAATCATGATAAACACTTAAATTAAGTCACTAGAGATACTGAATATTATAATAATTAATATTATTTTATTAAAATTTGATGTTCTCTAGTCTATTTTATAGGTAATTAGGAGTTTGGGCTCATGCAACTCAAATTGGATTTAAATTGGCTCAAATTCAAATGAACCAGACAACTAGCTCAAAGGCTAATCAAATCCAAGTGTGAACGTGACTTACTCATGAAAGGATTAGATGCAAGCTCTCAAGATTCAAGGATCCAGATTAGAAGATAACCTTTCATATAGATCCAAATATGAACACGACTTAAAGATTAATGGTTCAGAAGCAACTCATCAAAGATCTAAGGGTCAACATCCAAAGAGCCATTCATCTCCTATCTTCCTTTAATCCCACATCTAGAAAATATGAAGGCCTTCTCCCTTTCAACACTTATAAATAAACCTCAACACTTTCACCCAAAAATCAATCAAACCAATAGCCAAGTTCTTTCCAAGCTATTGTGTCCCTCTCTTTCTCTCTTATCCAAAAGTCTAGGGGAGGTACTAACCCTAGCACACCTTCCATCAAATCTAGGAGAGGTCCTAATCCTAGTATTGCTATTCTTCTTTTCCATATTTCTATACTCCCATTTACCTTTCTTTCTTGGAGTTTCTAGACCAAGCCTTCCAACCATCTTGCCACTATTTGTCAGGAGAAAGATGAAAGGATTCAAGGAGACAAAACTACCATCGGGCACAGCTAGAAGATCAACTTGGTTTAGTTATCTTATATCACATTTTTATTTTTTTATGTAGTTTATTTTGATCAATGAAAAATATTTTTATTATAATTTTCTTATTTTTTTTAGTTTCTTGCAATCCATTTTCTTTCTTTTGCATTTTCAAAATAATCAACTAAGATCCCTGTGGATACGATCCTGACTCACTCTATCTACATAGTAGTAAGTAGGATTAATTTTGGTGTGCCACGATAAGCATCAAATTTTGGTGCTATTACTGGAGATCTTGGTGCAATTATTTTAAAAAAAATCTATAAAATATATTTTTAAAAATATATAAAAAAATATTATATTGCTTTCTAAATTTTTTTTTGCTTTAGATTGCTTTACTGCCTTTCTAGTAAATTAATTTTTTCCTTCCTTCCTATTTCAGACTTGCATTTTATTTCTAAAATAATTTACTTCCTTTTTAATAGATTCTCTAAAAAAATAAAAAATAATAATTTTTAAAAAAATTGACTGCTTTACTTTAATTGCTTAATTACTTTTTATTTACTCTTTTTAAAATTTCTGCCTTATATTACTTTTCATATATAATAAATTTACTGCTTTCTAATTAGATTACCTTATTTGCATACATAGAAAAATTTTCTGCTTTCTAATTCATAGAATAATTTATTATTTTATA
Source organism: Cocos nucifera (assembly GCA_006176705.1). NCBI lineage: Eukaryota > Viridiplantae > Streptophyta > Magnoliopsida > Arecales > Arecaceae > Cocos > Cocos nucifera. Next base: position 731,263 of record QRFJ01000780.1, read on the forward strand.
TAATTAGTAATTTTCTACTTTTCATAGTTTAGAATAATTACCTTAAAAGTAGATTTGATTTCTTACTTTATTTATAGATTATCTAGTTGTCTTTTAATCTTAGTATAATTTACTTTTCATTTAGTTAGAATCTCTAAATCTTCTCAAATCTAATTAACTTAATTAAAACCTTCCTCTTATTCCTTCTTACTTAAAGATAACATAACATAAAAAAAAAAACAAAGCACTAGATAATACTTAACTAAAATAAAGAAATTAATTAAATCTTAAAAGATTTTTACTTGTATTGGATATCTTTTTTAATTGCATTGCATCTTCCATAAAATACATTAAGGATATTTAACCCAATTAAATAAGATAAGGTGAGGATTTGATCACCCCTCCTTAGCCCAAAAATCACTATCCTTCATATTGCATTGATCTAAATATTTAATTTAAAAGCAATTAGACATTGACCCCTAGGATTTTCGAGCTCAATAGGACAAGTGACCTTGAGAGTTGGACCAGATTAGACTTGGTCAACTAGCTGGTATCTAGGCAAGTGGTTTGTGGGAGACTGGGCTCCAAGGAAGATAGTTTATAATAGATTCTGTTCGCTGATCTGGTCAATTTAATTGATGTCTAAGAAAAGCAACGGGAGGACTCCCACTGATCTTACACTTATCTGGCCAGTTGGTTGGTCAAGTTCTAACTTGAAGAGCTTGAAGGCTAACTTGAAATAGTTAGGAGCTATCTAGAACTAGGATAACCTTAGGATAGAGAGTCCACTATGTGCTAACTTGATTGCAATTAAAATATAACCTCAACTAATTCTTCTTTCTCTTCTTAGCTTTAGGACTTCTTAGGTTTTCTTCTTTAGAACTCTTATCTCTCTTTCTTTCCCTCTTCTCTTCTTCTCTTTAAAAAAAAAGGATCATTAATAGACTAGGATAATCCTACATAGACCTTTTTAGTTGCATGTTAGGTCGACGATCGCTAAAACCCGACTTACAATCACTAGACGAAGAACTAGAAAAGACTCTTAGGACTATCCGAGCTAGGAACATGGCTACACCTGGTGAGGCTAACCCTCCACGCCCATTGAGAGAATATTTCACTCCATCCTCATATACCTATTCTCCATGCATTCAAGCACCTCTAGTAGAAGCTACCCAATATGAGATTAAGTCCAGTGATAAACATCATAAATTCACCAATAGAAGTATTAATTTATCAATTAATTGATATTAATTTTTAAAAATTAATAATCAATTTATATATAATTTTTAAAAAATTCATATTTTTATTAATTAAAAAATTAATTAAAAAAATAATAAAAAATAAAAATAATAAAAATTAAAAAATAAAATTTTATTATCAATAGAAAGAGCTCATTTTTTTTATCACAACGAAATAAATTTTAAGTAAAACGGAGCTAAAATGAAAAAGATATGAATTTTGAAAGATATAAAATAAATAAAAATTAAATAAAAAAAAAGAAAACAGCTCAGCCGGCTCCGTAAGCCGAGCCACCAAGCCAAGCCAAGCCATCAAGCCGACTCAGCCGTTGAAGCCATCAGCCGGTCCACGATCTAGGCGTGGACCGCCAGCTCAGCAAATTCCGACGAATCAGAGATTGCCACATGGTGGACCTAGACCCCTTAAGGGTCTACAGAAATTTATCGCGGCTCACAAGGGTAATTTAGTCTTTTCGTCCGATAACAGCGGCGCTGATTGGTTGCGGTGTGCGGTGCGGCCGGTCCACGCGGTCCATGGGAACAGTTATTGCGCGATCGGACGGATGTGGTTGTTTGCGGTCAGGATCGGACGGACTGTGGTTGCTTCCGAATTTTATTCAGATACAAACATCACGCGGATCACCATCGGACGGCAGCGCTCGATCCAGGCGATGATCCGACGGTCCAAAACGCTGCCGATGGTGATCAAGACTTCCGAAGCATGATTTGCGGCCAGATTTTCTCGATCAAACGCGATCCAACGGCCAGAATTTAATCCGACCCGATCTGAGCTTATCTGCATCCGATTTTGATGATTTTTGGACCGTTGGATTTCTATTGAACGGATGGATTTTATCAGATTTACCAGAGTCATATCAGAGCTATTTTGATTCAAAATTTATTCAAATTTCTTTATATTTTTACGATTACAAAGGCTATTAGTCCCATATTGCCTTTAGAAAAAATATCCAGCCCTCCTAGCTCTATAAAAAGGACCCCAGGCCATCAAAAATTGATATCTTCGATCAAGGTGAAGCTTTGGTACAGGGCGAAGCCAGGCTATGGGTTAAAGGTTGCTTCGAAGCAACGGATGCCGAGAAGAAGAGCCGAGCTTCTACACCATCTTTCTGCCAATGCCGATCCAAGATCAGAGATCAGGCTATTTTATTTTATTGTCTTTTTTTTTTAAATTTTATGTATTTAAATTCTAAAATTTTAGTTAATAAAAATTTTTATTTTTACATTTTAATTTTTTGCTTTTTATTTTTATTGCAATTTAATTTCTGCACTTTAAATTATTGCTTTGCAAGTAGATGCTAAGATCTAACTAGTAGATCTTAGTACCAAATTTAAATTCCTGCATCTTTTAATTTTTATTTTCAATCTTCCGACTTCAGTTTTTATTTCAAAATTCAAATCATTTTCTTTTTCTTCTAAAAAAAAATCAAAGATTTCAAATCTAAAAATACTACCTTCCCTGTGGATTCGACCCGACTCACTACTATTTACGTATTTTCAATAATTTTAAGAAGTCGGATTAAACTGATAAACACGGTGTCTTAACGACAGCATCGCGTTCCTATCAAGTTTTTGGCGCCGTTGCCGGGGAATATTTTTGATTTTTTATTTTGATTTCTTTGATTTATTTTTATAAATTAATTATATTTTTTTTTAATATTGCTTACTAATTTTTTTTATTTATTTTGTAGAAAAAAAAAGAGAAAACGAAGAAAGCATCTAATTTTGGTAAGATCAATCCTAACCCTAGTCCTCTTTTCTTTTTATTTATTTATTTATTTATTTTATTTTTAAATTAATTTAAAAAAATATCCATTTAAATCTAATTAAAAGCCTCATGATAAGATTAGAAATCCTAACTGTTTAGAGCATGCATCATATTAATTTTATTTTTATTTTTATTTTTTTTGGTGATTGCTGGAGGTAAGGTAAGCCTTTCAGAATACAATTAGTTACATGCATCTAGTTTAAATTGCATAAAACCCTTTGATTGAATTTTTTTTTTGCATATCATATTAAATCAAATTAAGGGCACAATCCAATTAAACAAGATAAGGTGGGGATTTGATCACCCTTCCTTAGCCCACAAACAACCAACCAACATCCTGCATTGACCTAAACCTTTAAATTAAAATCAATTAGACATCAACCCTAGGAACTCAAGCTCAATAGGATAAGAAATCCTAAGAGTTGAACCGGGTTAGGATAAATCAATTTGACTGGTGTCTAGGAAAGTGGTTCAGGGACGATTGGGCCCGAAGGAAGGTGGTTTCTAATTGGTTCCGTTCGCTTACCTGGCCAAGCACAATTGGTGTCTAAGGCAAGCAACGGGGGGACTCCCACCAACCTTACACTTACCTGGCCAGTTGATTGGCTAATCCTACACTTGGAGGGCTTGAAGGTGACCTTGGCAGTTAGGAGCTGTCTAGATCTAGGATAACCCTTAGTCAGGATTGATTGACCAACTTGATTGCTAACCAACATTAAATCTAATTAAACCTAATTCTTCTCTTTCTTCTTAGTTCTAGGACTCCTTAGGACCTCTTCTTTAGAACTCTTCTCCTTACTCCTCTAAAAATAAAATAAAATAAAAATTAAATTAAACTAACTAAAAAATATTAAAAATAATAATTAAATTAAATTAAATTAAAATTAACAAATAAAATAATTAAAAAAATTAATTTTTAATATAATAAAATAATAATAATAAAAAATTAATTAAAAAAAAATTTTAAAATTTTTTGAACCATACATTAGGGTTACACTAATACATGCATGGTAGGAAATCGCTTTTTCTGATTTAGTTGAACTTAATTGAATGGTTGATTCACATTAAACATAATAATCAAATGGCTAATATAAATCTAATAGTCCAAAAATTAGATAAAGTTGACCTTCTTGATCAGAAAATAGATCAACTCCTAACCCTAGGTCAACAATCTTCTAATTATCAGGAGAGTTATTCAATCTGTGCTAGTCCAACCCATCATGTAAGTGAATATCCTATGACTGCACAGTTTTTTCATATTTTATCCAAGAACAAGTTCAAGCTACTCAAGGATACTCCAAATTGATTAATGACCCATTTTCAAATTCATATAATTCAGATTGGAGTAACTTTAATTTTTCTTGGACATCCCAACAGACTCAGGCTCAGACCCAAATTTCACTTGAGCAAAATTATCAAAATTATGCCTATAATAATGGTCAGCCTAGTCAGTTTAACCAGCCATCATATTATAATCAGCCTTCATACCCACCTCCTCAACAGACCAATCTAGCTGATGATAGATTTAACCAACTTCAACAATTAATTCTAACTCAACAGCAATCTATCGCCAGACTAGAAGCTCAAATAGGATAATTAGTTGAGTCTAACATGAGGAGAGAACTAGATCAACTACCGAACCTACCAATTTCAAATAACCCACCTAATGACCACCAACCACCTGGATTAAATTATCAATCTAATGTTTCATCTAAGAATCTCCAATTTGAGAATACCAAAGTAATTCCTGAACTTAAAAGCTATAGGATTCTTATGGACCCATACCAAGACCAGGTGAGAGAGGCTAGTACTGATGCTAGCCAAAATAAAAATTTAGAGGAACTGGTTAGTACTGAGACTAACCACATAGAAGAACCCAAGCCAGGAATTAGTACTGATGCTAGTTCCAGTTTAAATGAGATAGAAATAAGGGAAAAGAGAATAGATGATTTACCCGAGACTTATAAACCTAATGTCCTATTCCCTTCAACCCTAGAAGCTGGTTCTTCTTATAAAAATCAAAAGGCATGTAATGAAATGTCAATGGAGTTGTTTAAGCAAGGATCACATTAATTTACCTCCAGAATTAAAACCGCCTTTAGTCACCATTCCAGCACCCATTGAATCAAACTTAACTCCTAAAACTCCATTCATGAGCATTTTAGAAGAACAAATAGGAGAAATTCTTAATAAACATGGGTCTGAGAATGGAATCATAAAATTATATCCCTAAAATTAATAAAAGTGAATTATATCAATAATGGGATTAATAAATCAATCTTTCTGAGATTGGCAATCCAAAACCATTGGAATTTGTCAATCCAATATTCGACACAGGATAGTGAGCTACATTGTGTCTGGCTGAAGACGGTAAACTTAGCGCTTGTTGGGAGGCAACCCAATATTTAGTTTTTATCTAATTTATTTTTTATTTTTCTTTTTAGGATAATTTGAATAAGTTGGAGGGAGAGCTCAAATTTGTAAAGGCATGTGCTGGACCAAAAAAATAAATAAATAAATAAATAAATAAAAAAATAAATATACTGAGTTAGGTGTATTCTTCCATTTTTTTTATTACATCCTTTATTTTTTCTTCTTCTCCATTGAGGACAATGTCGATTAAGTTGGGGGGAGAGAAAAATAAAAATTTTAAAATTTTAAGTCCTCGAAAAAGTTAGTATTTAGTATTTAGATACCTGATTATGCTTAAGAATCGAATTAAACTAAGCATTTTTAAAAAAAAAAAATTGATGCACAGATTAGAGAATCTATGAGATATTGAGGAATCAAGTATTAAGAAAATTCAATAAAGAGTTAAGTCCAGAACATAAAATTTTTTTTTCTTGGAGCATTTCTAATTATTTCTACTAGCATCAAAGAAAAGTCTACTTTTTATAGGCTTGTGTAGGGTAACTATACGTTTCTTCATATAAAAATTTATTTTAATAAAATAGTTTCCAAGTACTTCTCACTGAGTAACCGGGCCTCTTTGCCTAAGCAAGCATTGAGTTTCGCATCAAAAGGTGGGAAGGGCAAAGAAGCTCGTTGTAAAGCTAGTCTTAACTCGTAGCCTATTTGATTCGAGCTAGTAAGCCCGAGGGGTATTCTATACCTAGTGCCCTAAAGCCAACTGGTTTGGGAGTCATTGGCCCAAGACTCGCTACATGGATCAAATAGAAAGCTTAAGGAGTTAAGACACTCAATAGTGGTACAACGTTAAAAAAAAAAAAAAAAAAAAAAAAAAAAAAAAAAAAAAAGAAACATTGGTTTCCCACCGAGTAACCGGGTCCCGTTGCCTAAGTAAGCAATGATATTCGCATCAAAAAGTGGGCAATGTGAAAATAAAAATTAATAAATGAAGGATGGAAGTAGCAATACACCTGCCTATATGAAAGTTTAGACAAATCAGAGATAAAAGTGGAATAATTTAGAAAAAGTTCTAAAAAATTTAATATTCTTTACTTAATTTTTCTATTGATAAGTATTAATACCCCAATGATATATCTCATTTAAGCTCTACTGAATATCAATGGCCATTTTGAAAATTGCTTAGGTAAAATTCGAAACTCTAAAGTTAAAAGGTATTTAAAACTAAATTCTTTCTTTACTCGAGGACGAGCAAAGCTTAAGTTGGGGGGTGTGATAAACATCATAAATTCACCAATAAAAGTATTAATTTATCAATTAATTGATATTAATTTTTAAGAATTAATAATCAATTTATATATAATTTTTAAAAAATTCATATTTTTATTAATTAAAAAATTAATTAAAAAATAATAAAAAAATAAAATAATAAAAATTAAAAAATAAAATTTTATTATCAATAGAAAGAGCTCATTTTTTTGATCACAACGAAATAAATTTCAAGTAAAACGGAGCTAAAATGAAAAAGATATGAATTTTGAAAGATATAAAATAAATAAAAATTAAATAAAAAAAAGAAAATGGCTCAGCCGGCTCCGTAAGCCGAGCCACCAAGCCAAGCCAAGCCATCAAGCCGACTCAGCCATTGAAGCCATCAGCCGGTCCACGATCTAGGCGTGGACCGCCAGCTCAGCAAATTCCGGCGAATCAGAGATTGCCACGTGGTGGACCTAGACCCCTTAAGGGTCTACAGAAATTTATCGCGGCTCACAAGGGTAATTTAGTCTTTTCGTCCGACAACAGCGGCGCTGATTGGTTGCGGTGTGCGGTGCGGCCGGTCCACGCGGTCCATGGGAACAGTTATTGCACGATCGGACGGATGTGGTTGTTTGCGGTCAGGATCGGACGGCTGTGGTTGCTTCCGAATTTTATTCAGATACAAACATCATGCGGATCACCATCGGATGGCAGCGCTCGATCCAGGCGATGATCCGACGGTCCAGAATGCTGCCGGCGGTGATCAAGACTCCCGAAGCATGATTTGCGGCCAGATTTCCTCGATCAAGCGCGATCCAACGGCCAGAATTTAATCCGACCCGATCTGAGCTTATCTGCATCCGATTTTGATGATTTTTGGACCGTTGGATTCCTGTTGAATGGCTGGATTTTATCAGATTTACCAGAGTTGTATCAGAGCTATTTTGATTCAAATTTTATCCGAATTTTTTTGTATTTTTATGATTACAAAGGCTATTAGTCCCATATTGCCTTTAGAAAAAATATCCAGCCCTCCTAGCTCTATAAAAAGGACCCCAGGCCATCAAAAATTGATATCTCCGATCAAGGTGAAGCTTTGGTACAGGGCGAAGCCAGGCTATGGGTTAAAGGCTGCTTCGAAGCAACGGGTGCCGAGAAGAAGAGCCGAGCTTCTACACCATCTTTCTGCCAATGCCGATCCAAGATCAGAGATCAGGCTATTTTATTTTATTATCTTTTCTTTTTAAATTTTATGTATTTAAATTCTAAAATTTTAGTTAATAAAAATTTTTATTTTTACATTTTAATTTCTTACTTTTTATTTTTATTGCAATTTAATTTCTGCACTTTAAATTATTGCTTTGCAAGTAGATGCTAAGATCTAACTAGTAGATCTTAGTACCAAGTTTAAATCCCTGCATCTTTTAATTTTTGCTTTTTATTTTTCGACTTCACTTTTGATCTCGAAACTCTTTTTTTTTTCTTTTCTTTTCAAAAATCAAAGATTTCAAATCTAAAAACACTACCTTCCCTGTGGATTCGACCCGACTCACTACTATTTACGTATTTTCAATAATTTTAAGAAGTCGGATTAAACTGATAAACACGATGTCTTAACGACAACATCGCGTCCCTATCATCCAGCATTATTCAAATATTGCCATCATTCTATGGACTTAGTAACGAGGATCCGTATAAATACTTGGATGAATTTCTTGAGATTTGTTCCACGGTAAAAATTCAAAACTTCTTCGATGATACCCTTAGGTTGAAACTGTTCCCTTTCTCACTCAAGGACAAAGCCAAGCATTAGCTAAACTCCTTAGATTCTATAACCATTTCAACTTGGGAACATCTTCAGAGAGAATTTCTCAAGAAATATTTTTTAATTAAAAAAATAAATTAAATTAGAAAAGCTATCACTAGTTTTTTTCAATTGGATGGTGAACTTTTTCATGAGACATGGAAAAGATTAAGAGATCTCATTCATAAATATCCACCCACACTATCCCTAAATAGCAACTTGTTCAGTATTTGTATGATGGTCTATCGGAGAAATACCAACAAATGATTGATACATCATGTGGTGGGATATTCATGCTAAAGAGTGAGAACGAAACTTAGCAGCTCTTTGAAACACTTACTGAAAACTCCCTACATCATATGTCTGCCACCTCTAGAGAACAACCCATGCTTCAAAAAAAAAAAAAATTTATCAGATTGGGAATGTCATGGATATCCACAGTAAGGTAGATGAACTATTTCAGAAATTAGACCACCTTCTGAACAATCCCCAATTCCACCTAATCCAGTCCAAGAATTTTGTGCGTTGTGTGCAAGCTCAAACCATTTTGTTAGTGAATGCCCAGCCACACCTTAATTTCTTGAGTTTGTGCACGAGCAAGTCCAGCAAGCCCAAGCCCAACAAGCTCATAGACTAGGAAATGATCCATATTCAAACACCTCGACCTCAATATCAGGACCCAACATATAGGCATGGACCATACCACCAATTTCAAAATGCTCCTCAACCATCTACCACTGGTCATAACTCAACTTTTGAGGAGAAAGTTCTAAAAGCACTAGAATGATTAGAAGTCAACACTTAGACCCTTAACCCCCACACACAATCCATTGCTAAGCTAGAGATCCAAATAGGTCAACTAGCAACCGCATTCACTAGGAGGGAAGAGGATAAATTGTCTAGTCAATTTGTTGGAAATCCAAAAGGGCAATACATGACTGAGAGCTCCAATGCTCCAGAAATCTTTTCTGAACATGCAAAAGCCATTATGACCTTGAGAAATAGGAAGATTTTAGAACAGCCATCACAAGGACCCTTGACCAACTCTAAATCAAGCAAGAAAATGAAGGATGAGGACCTAAACATAGGGGATGAATCAACAATGCAAACACCACCTTGCCTTCCTAAAGCCCCAATTCCAAGTGCCCTTAAAGCCCCAATTCCTATGGATAAGAAGGGAGGGAAACTAGACGAGATGTTGGAATGTTTAAACAAGTCCAAATTAATCTTCCTCTTCTGGATGTAATCAAACAGGTCCCAGCATATGCTTTTTGAAGGAATTGTATACCCAGAACGTAAAGCTCGATCACAACTTTCGAAAAAAAGTTTGCCTCATCGAACAAGCTAGCTCTATCTTCCAGCATGCTACTCCTCCAAAGCTTAAAGATTTAGGTGCCCATATTATTTCCTGTATTATAGGGGACTTTCACATTGAACAAGCTCTCCTGGACCTAGGAGCAAGTGTGAACCTTTTACCTAGTTTCGTATATGAACTCTTTGGGTTCGGAGAACTAAAACCCATGATAGTCATGTTGCAGTTAGCTGATAAATCAATTAAGACACCATGTGGGATGCTCGAGAATGTTTTGGTCAAGGTAGATGAGTTTTATTTCTTGGTTGATTTTTTAGTCCTCGATATGGAACTAAGTGGCAACTCGAGGCAAATTCCCATTAGCTTGGGTAGACCCTTCCTAGCTACAGCAAATGCATGCATCAATTGTAGGATAGGAGTCATGGATGTATCATTTGAAATTAAGAAGCTGAGACTAAATGTATTTGGTGCATCTCAGGGACCGTCAATGGATAGTTGCTTTGAAATAGATACATTCAAGGACATCATAGAGGAAGCAACATCAATGATTTTTGCACATAATTTTGTAGACACCCACTTTGGAATGGATGACTGTAATATGGAGAGAAGTAGCGAAGAAGTGAATGCTCTAGTTGACACACCAAATGTTAAAACCACTCCTCCTTAGATAATCAAGTATGAGCCATTGCCTGCATTAGCCAATACACCCACAGCCCCATCATTAGAATCACCACCTACACTAGAATTAAAGCCACTTCTGACTACACTCAAGTATGTGTTCCTAGGATCCAATGATGCCCTTTCGGTGATCATTGCATCAAACTTGACCCTGAATCAAGAAGCACAATTGGTTGGTGTTCTGAAAGAACATAAAGAGGCTATTGGTTGGTCCATTGCCGATTTAAAAGAAATCGATCCCTCCATCTATATGCACCACATTCATTACGAGGCAAATGCCAAACCCCATCGAGACATGCAGAGGAGATTGAACCCAAACATGTGGAAAGTGGTGAAGAAAGAGGTGGTAAAGTGGTTAGATGTTGGAATCATCTACCCCATATCCGATGGTAAATGGGTCAGCCCCACCCAAGTAGTACCTAAAAAATCTGGTATTACTATGGTAGAAAATGAAGAAGGTGAACTGCTTTCCACTTGCACGTCATCTGATTAGCGAGTATGCATTGACTATAGAAAACTAAATGCTGTTACTAAGAAGGACCATTTTTCATTATCCTTTATCGACCAAATCCTAGAACGACCAGCGGGTCAATATTTTTTTCTATTTTCTGGATGGTTATTCAGGGTACAATCAAGTATTTGTATTTTTGGATGATCAAGAAAAAACCACCTTTACTTGCCCCTATGGCACCTTCACTTTTTGATGTATGCCATTCGGACTCTGCAATGCACCCACTACATTTCAGCGGTGCGTCTTGGCTATTTTCTCATATATGGTGGATAAATATCTTAAAATTTTTATGGATGATTTCTCTGTATTTGGAACCACCTTTGAGGATTGTCTCCATAACCTCTCCAAAGTTCTTAAGCACTGCATGGAGATAATCTAGTCTTAAGTTGGAAAAAGAGCTATTTTAAGGTTCGAGAAGAAATCGTATTAGGACATATTATTTCTAAAAGAGGGATTGAGGTAAATAAAGCCAAAATTAAAGTCATCTCAAAACTACCACCTCTCACTTCAGTTCGACAAATACAATCTTTCTTAGGTCATGCCGGATTTTATAGATGCTTTATCAAAGACTTTAGCAAGATATCGAGATCCTTGTGCAATTTGTTGGCCAAGGACACACCATTTGTCTTTAATGAAGAATGTCTGCAAGCCTTCTACACATTGCGAATAGCCCTGACAACAGCACCTATAATAAAACCACCTGATTGGTCCTTCCTATTTGAAATCATGTGTGACGCTTCCAATTTCGCAATAGGAGCCATCTTAGGTCAAAGAATAAACAAAGAGCCATATGTGATCTACTATGCTAGTAAGACTTTTTTTGATGCACAATTGAACTACACCATAATAAAAAAAGAGCTACTAGCGGTAGTATTCGTCCTTGAAAAATTTTGTTCATATCTGTTAGGATCTAAGATTCTAGTGTATTCTGATCATGCGGCTCTGAAACATCTGCTCTCAAAGAAAGATATTAAATCACGATTGATCAAATGGATCCTTCTACTTCAAGAATTTGATCTAGAAATTTAAGATAAGAAGGGCTCTAAAAATATGGTAGCTGACCATATTTTTAGAATTTTAGTTGATCACACGATGGGTATAGATGAGGTCAAGGATAAGTTCCCTGATGAACAACTTTTTGCAACCTCCTCTGATCAAATTTCATGGTTTTCCCACATCATTAACTACTTGGCAACAGGGCAAGTTCCTCTCCATTGGACAAATTAGGAAAAGGATTGATTCTTTTCATAGGTCAAACATTATTATTGGGAGGAACCCGAATTATTCAAACGTTGTCCTGATCAAGTTATTCGACGCTGTGTCCCTGAGAGTGAGTATCAAAGTATACTTACCTTTTATCACTCTCATGCATGCGGGGGACACTTCAGTGGAAAGAAAATGGTTGCAAAAGTGCTACAAAGTGGATTTTACTGACCAACATTATTTAAGGATGCACACAAATTCCATCATGAGTGCTTACGCTGTCAGCAAATAGAAAATATTTTCAAAAAAAATATGATGCCCCTATCCCCCATTTTAGTTGTGAAAGTTTTTGATGTTTGGGGAATTGATTTCATGGGATCCTTTCTTTTCTCTTTTGGACATGAGTATATACTAGTTATGGTTGACTATGTATCCAAATGGGTAGAGGCCATAGCAATCCAAACCAATGATCATAAGGTTGTGATCAAGTTTATTCAGCAGAACATCCTAAGTCGATTTGGTTGTCTAAGAGCCATTATTAGTGATGGAGGTGCACACTTCATGAATAGGCACTTTGATAGTTTAATGAAGAAATACGGAATCACTCACAAAGTTGCCACGCCATACCATCCCCAAACTAGCGGTCAAGTAGAAGTTTTTAATAGGAAGATCAAATGAATTCTCGAGAAGATGGTTAGATTAGATCGGAAAGATTGGTCTGGACGATTAGACGATATATTATGGGCCTACCGCACTGCATACCGGACACCGATAGGAATGTCTCCTTATCGGCTCGTGTTTGGAAAAGCCTGTGACTTACCAGTAGAGCTAGAACACCACGCATTTTGAGCTATAAAGCAATTCAATTTCAATATGAAAGAAATAGATAGTAATAAGAGATTACAATTGAATGAATTAAAAGAGCTATGCAATGAAGCATATGAGAATTCACGAATCTATAAGGCTCGAACTAAGGCTTATTATGATAAATATATTTCATGAAATACATTCGAACCTAATAAAAAAGTGTGGCTTTATAATTCGAGGTTGTGATTATTTTCTGAAAAACTCCGCTCATGCTGGGATGGACCGTACATTATGATTCAAGTGTTCCCTCATAGAGCAGTGGAAATCAAAGATCCTAAATAAGGAAATACCTTCAAAGTGAATGGCCAAAGATTGAAACATTATGTGGATGGAATTAAAGATGGTGAGCAAGTTGATTCAATTGACTTACAAGACCCAGTCTACATATGAAACTGAACATAGTCTGACTGAAGACGTTAAACTTAGCACTTATTGGGAGGCAACCCAGCATATATAATTTTTTTTTTTTTCATTTTGTAGGAATCTCTGAGAAAGATAATTAGCCAAGTTGGATCTCTACAGTAGAGTAGATGGATGATGATATTAACTAAGTTGGGGGGAGCCATGTTTATGCCAGCTAGAGTCTAGAACACACCACACCCAATGATGAAGGATCTCTCAGCAATGAATGCACACATTAAACTCAGGTGGTATCCTTTCTTATTATATTTTATTTTGATTATATTATGATTCTCTTCTTCCATTGGGGACAATGAAAATTAAGATTGGGGGGAGAATAACTAATTTTAAATTTGAGTGAGTCCTTAAGTACGATTTGAAATAATTAGCTTTATGTACCCAAATTTTATTTTGATTAAGAGTTAATTAGGCATCCTAATTGATGAATGATTAATAGTTTAGATAATTTTAGAGATAGTGAGGAGTAAATTATTAAGAAAACCCAATGAATGGTAGGGATTAGACCAGACCAAATTTTAAGAGTGATTCTAAAAGTTTCTTCTTACCAATCTCAATAAAAAATTTGCTTCTTGGAAGTTGGATGAAAATGTCAAAATATGCAAAAGTTTTTCTTAGAATCTACTAAAAAAAATTACATTGATTTTCCATCGAGTAACCAGATCTCATTGCCTAAGCAAGCAATGATATTCACATCAAAAAGTGGGCAATGTGAATTTAAAAAAAAAGAATTTAGCATTGTCTCACTGAGTAACCCAGCCCCTTCGTCTGAGTAAGCATTGTGGTTCGCGTCAAAAGGTAAAGATGCAAGAAATCAATTTTAAAAAAAATATGGATAATAAGGGAACTAAATTGTAAGAAGATAATAAATCCATCTCACATTAAGTTAGAGAATTTAAAGAGTAAAGCAGAGAGTTGGTGAAAAGAAGATCTCTAAAAAATTTCTATGGCTAATACTCAACCACTAAGTGGATCGAATTAATAATCTGATGATGTACCTCTTTAACTATCTGGCCAGATTTTAACTGTCTTTAGGAATGTCTAAACTAACTTTTAATTCAAAATTGAGTCGGTATATATTGCTAATTTATCTACTTTACTTGAGGACGAGCAAAGTTCAAGTTGGAGGATATGATAAACACTTAAATTAAATCACTAGAGACACTGAATATTATAATAATTGATATTATTTTATTAAAATTTGATGTTCTCTAATCTATTTTATAGGTAATCAGGAGTTTGGGCTCATGCAACTCAAATTGGATTTAAATTGGCTCAAATTCAAATGAACTAGACAACCAGCTCAAAGGCTAATCAAATTCGAGTGTGAACGCAACTTACTCACGAAGGGATTAGATGCAAGCTCTCAAAATTTAAGGATCCAAATTAGAAGATAACCTTTTACATGGATCTAAGTATGAACACGACTTAAAGATTAATGGTTCACATGGATTTAATGGTTCAAAGATCCAAGGGTCAACATCCAAAGAGTCATTTATCTCTTCTCTTCCTTTAATCCCACATCTAGAAAATATGAAGGCCTTCTCCTTTCCAACACTTATAAATAAACCTCAACATCTTCACGCAAAAATCAATCAAGCCAACACCCAAGTTCTTTCCAAGCTATTGTGTCCCTCTCTTTCTCTCTTCTCCAAAAGTCTAGGAGAGGTACTAACTCTAGTATGCCTTCCATCAAATCTAGGAGGGGTCCTAATCCTAGTGTCGCTATCCTTCTTTTTCATATTCCCATACTCCCATTTACCTTTCTTCCTTGGAGTTCTTAGACTAAGCCTTCTAACCATCCTATCGCTATTTACACGGAGGAAGATTAAAGGATTCAAGGAGACACATCTACCATTGGGTGCAGCTAGAAGATCAACTTGGTTTAGTTATCTTGCATCATATTTTTATTTTTTTATGTATTTTATTTTGATCAATGAAAAATATTTTTATTATAATTTTCTTATTTCTTTCTTAGTTTCTTGCAATCAATTTTTTTTCTTTTATGTTTTCAAAATAATCAACTAAGATCCCTGCGGATACGATCCTGACTCACCCTATCTACATGTAGTGAGTAGGATTAATTTTGATGTGCCACGACAAGCATCAAACCACCACCTCAGGACCTTCTCGATATTACTTGTATTGCACTCGATCACATGTAGACACCATAAGAGAAATAAAGCAGAATAAAAGATAAGAGATAGTACACAATCAAGTATATGGATTAGATCAAGGTCTACTTTTATAGGACGTGCAAACTTCACTATGAGAGAAAGAAAATCAAACAAATATAAGATGAATTTACTACTTAACCATTGTACAAGAGTCTCTCAATAAGAAGTCCTAAAACTCTCATAAAAGCTCTCTAAAATCTCTAAAAAAGCCTATCAATACCTCCAGATGTCACTAGCTCTCTGATACAATAAACGGTTCATCAATCGGAGTTATATAGACTCCAAAATCATTGAAACTGTATTTCAGTAGAATAACATAGCCCTAATCAATCTTGGAATCCCTTTGAATCGTCCGATCGCAATCGACTTGCTCCTGGGCCATCGGATCATGCAAAAACAGTCTCAGATTAGCTCGGATCATGTTTGGACCGTTGGATCATGATCGGCTTGCATTTGAGCCATCTGATCGCATAAAACAGCAAGAAACCTTGGGAAAATGCTCACTGATCCACCATGGTTCGCACGAAACCAATGGAAAATGGCTCCTGGTCCATGTTGTGCGCGTGGATCGCGTGGAGTGCCTACGCGGCTCACGTGCGAGCTCTCGTGCTGAGCCGCGCCCATGCGGTCAGCCCACGCACCCGTGCGCACGCTCATGTGCCGGGGCCGACCCAACAGCGGTTGGCCCAATGCACCACACACTGTCGGGTCGGGCCCGCGCCGCCACCTGCCTACACCGGCTTGTGGGTCGTGCCACGTTACTTTGGCACTCCCTCGCACATAACTCTACCATCTAGACTCTGATTGGGTTGTTTTTGATCTCGTTGGATTCTATTCATCGTCCTGAATCTTGTTCTGGGCTTATTGTGGACTAAATCTCAAGACATTTTTCTCAACATGATCAACCACCAGAATACTAGACTAATTTTCTAATAAATCACTCCTTATCTTAGATTTCCCTATCCTTTTCAAACTTAAATAATAAAGAAGTTAAAGTTTTACCTCAATTTAAAAATTCGAGTGCAAAATCTCTTGCTGAACTTCTTATTCGGCTGATTTCACCCTCGCAGAACCAAGACCAATAATCAAAAAAAATTATAAAGTGATTATGCTTGATGTGGGAAAAATACGGGCGAGAGGAAATGGAGGACACAGCTAACATAGCTGGCCTGTTATGTATCGATAGCCAGACTGGTCAGATCTGGCATCAACTTGCTAAATCAAGGAATAGAAGTCCAATCTAAACAAAAATAGTATGACAAGTGTTGTCAATGATGGAGCCAATGGCGCCAAATAAAATCGAGGTGGAGGCCAACATAAAAGAGCAATCACAAGATCAATTTTAGGAGGCCTACCTAGAGTCCATGAAGCAGGACCATCTGCTTGTTGGCGGGGTGTAAAATCCCTTGCTGGACTTCTTGTTTGGATGACTGCAACCTCACAGAACCAAAACCAGTAATCAGAAAAAAAATATAAAGTGATTATACTTGATGTGGGAAAAATATGGAGATTTTTAAAAATATTACTATTTAAATATTAAATTCTAAAAATAGTATCTTTTTAAATTTATTTTCAAAACTATCGTGGTGGTGATGCGGCGAAATCGCATGTTGACGATGCAATTTCAGACTTAAAATTGCATGTTCAACATGAGATTTTAAGATGAGGTGGCAAAAATAAAATAAAAAATAAAGCTGCATGTTGAAGATGCGATTTCAGGAGAAATCACATCTCCAACATATGATTTGTCTCTCTCTTTCTTTTTCCCATTCTCTCGTATAGCATGGCCATCCTTCTTTTTTTTTTTTGCTGAGCGGTTTACTAGGCCGGGAGAGGGAAGGGAGGGGATGGCGATAGGGCGGGGCCGTGAGGAGGGGAGGGGGTGGTCGCACGGGGTGTGGGGCCGGGCCATGCGGATGGCAGTGGGGGGATGGGGGGGACGACGGCAGCATCGGACCGTAGAGGATGGAGGGCGCTGGTGGAGGATAGAGGGCGCGGATGGGAGGGTGTGCCAGCGGAGGGTGTCGGCTTCACCAAGGGTGGGGGGAGGGGAGGGGAGGGTGGCGGCGGGTGCACCACGGGGGCGCAGGGGATGCTGTGGGAGGAAGGGAAGGGAAAGGGGAAAAACAAAAAAAGAAAGAAAAAAAGAAAAAAATGAGAAGAAAAAAAAAATAATATTTTTTATTATTAATTTAAAATTACTATTTATATAATAGTATATTATTTTTTTTTAAAAAATATTTTTTAAAAATAATATGTTATACAAATATATATTATTATACAAATTATTAATCAAAATAATATATAATAAAATATTATTATATAAATAGTAAAATATGTTATTATACAAATAGTATTTTTAATATGATATTATATAAATAGTATTTCTTTTCTTCTTAAATGTTATTAATATAAATAGTATTTTTAATATTATTTTTAATAATTTTTTCTCTTTTTTTTTCTCAAAATAGTAATATTTTTAACAAAAATTTCAGTAGATAAGGTAAAAATGAGAGTAAGTACATAGACTGCTCATATCATAAGCATTTTGATCAAAAATATTATTTTATCTTAAATAATATTTTTATTAATAATTTAAAAATATTATTTATATAATAATATATTTAAAATAATAATATTTTATTATTAATAAAATAATATTTTAAAATAATATTATTATGCAAATAATATTTTGTTATTTTCTTAATAAAAGTAGTATTTTTGATATGTTATAATGCATAGTATTTATTTTTTAAAATATTATTAATATAAATAGTATTTTTTTTAATATTATTTTTAATATTTTTTTCTCTTTTTTCTCAAAATAGTAATATTTTTTTAAAAAAATCTTAGTAGATAAGGTAAAAATGAGAGTAAGTACATAGAGTGCTCAAATCATAAGCATTTTGATCATAAATATTATTTTACATTAACTAATATTTTTATTAATAATTTTAAAAAAAATACTATTTATATAATAATATATTAAAAAATGATAATATTTTATTATTAATAAAATAATATTTTAAAATAATATTATTATGCAAATAATATTTTGTTATTTTCTTAATAAAAGTAGTATTTTTGATATGTTATAATACATAGTATTTATTTTTTAAAATATTATTAATATAAATAGTATTTTTTTTAATATTATTTTTAATATTTTTTTCTCTTTTTTCTCAAAATAGTAATATTTTTTTAAAAAAATCTTAGTAGATAAGGTAAAAATGAGAGTAAGTACATAGAGTGCTCAAATCATAAGCATTTTGATCATAAATATTATTTTACATTAACTAATATTTTTATTAATAATTTTAAAAAAAAATACTATTTATATAATAATATATTAAAAAATGATAATATTTTATTATAAATAAAATAATATTTTAAAATAATTTTATTATACAAATAATATTTTATTATTTTCTTATTATACAAATATTGTTATTGTACTAAAACTATAAATAATATTTTATTTTCTAAAAATAAAAATAAATAACATATTCATTAATAAAAATAAATAACATATTTTTATTAATTTTTTGAAATAGATTTTATTTCAAAATATTTTAGTTAAATATTTATTAATAATTATTTTATTATTATATTTTTGAAACTAAAATTTTTAAAAATAATATGTTAGTATATAAATAGTATTTTTAAATTAACAATAAAATTATTATTTTTAAAAAATACTTAAAAATTCTAGATTGATTCAGTCAGTGAAGTTACTAAAATAATAATAATTTTTAAATAATAATAATATATTTTATTTTTATTAGAAAATAAATATTTTTTAATAATAACATATTTTTAAAAATAATATTTTTTAAAAAATAATATGTTCTTATTTTTTTTAAAAAAATATATTTTTAAAAAATAATATCCTATTATACAAGTAATATTTTTAAATTAATTATAAAAGATATTAATTTTTTTCTTTTCTTTTTTTTCCTCCCCCTCCCCAAATTTTTCTTCTTTTTTTTTTTCGTTTTTCCCCCTTTCCCTTCCCTTCCTCCCACAGCATCCCCGCGCCCCCTTCGGTGCACCCGCCGCCGCCCTCCCCTCCCCTCCCCTCCCCCCAGCCTTGGCGAAGCCGGCACCCTCCACCGGCGCCGCGTCGTTTCATCCTCCGTCGGCACCCCCCTCCGTCTGCACCCTCCATCGACGCCCGCGTCGTTACATCCTCCGTCGGCACCCCCTCCCATCTGCGCCCTTCCCTCCCCTCCCCCCAGCCTTGGCGAAGCCCGCACCCTCCACCGGCGCCCGCGTCGTTCCATCCTCCGCCGGCACCCCCTCCTATCCATGCCCTCCGTCCTTCGTGGCCCGGCATTGTCACCGTCCCCCTCCCCTCCCCTGGCCCCACCCCACCGCTGTCCGTGCAGCCCCGCCCCACTGCCGTCCGCACCGCACCCCATGTGACCCCCCCCCTCCCCTCCCCGCAGCCCTGTCTTGCCGCCGTCCCCTCCCCTTCCCTCTCCCGGCCTTGGTAAACCGCTCACCGGGAAAACAAAAAAAAAAAAAAAAAAAAAGGATGGCCTTGCTGCACGAAAGAAGGAAAAAAATAGAGAGAAATCGCATAAATTTCATCTTCAATGCGTGGATTTATTTTTTATTTTATTTTTGCCACCATACCTTAAAATGATACAGTAAACATACGATTTCAAATCTAAAATTGCATCTTCAACGTGCAATTTCGCCACACGGCCCCATCATCATAAAATAGTTTCAAAAATAATTTTAAAAAAATATTATTTTTAAAATTTAATATTTAAATAATAATATTTAAAAAAAATCTCTGAAAAAATATGAGCAAGTGGAAATGGAGGATACAGCTGACATAGCTGGCTAGGTGTGTATCTATAGCTAGGCAGGTTAGATCTGACATCAACCTGCTAAATCAAGGAGTAAAAGTCCAATATAAGCAAAAATAATATGGCAGGAGTTGTCAATGATGAGGTCGATCGTGCCCAATAAAGATCGAGACGGAGGCCAACATAAAAGAGCGATTACAAGGTCAATTTTGGGACCCTACTGGGGCTAACCTAGAGTCCATGGAGCAGGATCGTTCGACACGAGGTCAAAAAAAAGAAAAAGAAAAAAGAAAAAAGGGGTATGGGACCCTTCTGTTGCGGTCGACGGATCCATGTACAGAGAGAAGAGAGGGAGAAATGACAAAAAAGAGAAATATAGAAAGAGCGACTAGGAGAATAATGAAGGTCGGGAAGGCGGGATCAAGGTGGAGGAAGGCCGGCGATGGTGGTGATGGCTCTAGTTGGAAGTTTGAAATCAAGCAAATTGTGGAGAGAATGGAAGCCACAGTGGGTGATGGTAGCGAAGGCAAAAAGAAGAAGAAGAAAAGGGTCATCACCGTTCAAAACATAAGACCCGTGCTGGATCATGCTTGGCTTGCTCGTTTGCAGCCGAGGCTCTATTGTGTGACCTTGTAGCACAAGAAGGAGCAGCCAAAGGTCTCGGCAACGTCGGGCGGCAGGGATAGCAATGATGGTGGTTAAAAAAGAAGACAAAAAAAAAAAAAAAAAAAAACAAGGAAACAGGGGCAAAAACAAGTGATGCTCGGCGATGTAATCTAACAGCAACGGCAACCATAAACAAGCCATTGGTGGTGGTCCTCGATGGGGACGAGAAGAGGAAGAACCGTCGGCTCCAGGAAACAATGCGGCTACGTTAGGGCAAAGCAATTTTTTCTTTTTACATTTTCTAGGGACGATGATCGGCTCTGATGCATCATGGGTGGGGTGTAGCTTTGCAAAGATAGAGGTAGCATTTCTTAGCCTTCGTGCCCTTCCTGGGTCTTCAACTCCCACCAGGATTTGTAAGGGAAAGCAAACTCGCATCGGGAATTTGTTATAGAGTCAACGCATGCGGAGCATATGCCAGCTGTTAAATCGGTCAGTTGGTCCCAGCTGCCAGCTCCAATGCGCTAGACTTTACAAAATTATAGTGTTATGTATAATCAGTGGTGAAAAAATTTCAAGAGAGAAGGAAGAGAGAGAAAGATAAAAAATAAAGAAATATAAATAATATCTTTGACTAAATTTTCTTTTTTTGGATAAGGTTCAAGATTAATATAAATGACATATCCAAGCAATAGTTCATATCGAGGATATTACAACATATGCAAATTAGAGCTGATTATGATTGGATTTATGGTATTTATAATTATATTTGAATAAATTTAGATCCTTAGCTCGAGGAGGATATCGATAGTTAAACAAAGAAAGTATGTGAGGACTCGTATAGACGAGTGTTTAGTTTCTACTATATAGATTTTGGATATTTATGTAGAGCCAAAAAAATTTAAATAACATCTTTCGACTTATTGGGTAAGTTCCTAGATTGCTATAATTTTGTCAACTTCAATTAACTAGTTTGGTTAGTAACCTTTTGATTGTATCTTTCTTACCCAATTGAAGGATAGAGTATTTTTCTTTCCTTCTATCCTAGATTTCTATATTTTTACTTTGAACAACGGTGGTGTGGTTGAGAATATCCAGCAGGACATGCGCTCCAACTTTATTCTTTGCAGCCTCGCCGACCAACATTTTGATCTTCGCCCGGTCCATTCTTGTTAGGACATCAACCTAGCTTTTTGTAGCCTCCTTTCCTCTTTGTAACAAAAACATTTTCGTTTCACTAACATACGCTGATTGCGGACCCAAAATGAAGAGAAGGAATTCGCTCGGGTTCTATAATTCTATCCGTTTCGCATGATGGTATTCCTTTCTTTTCCTTCTTCCTCTTGATCCAAGTGCTGAATGTAGTATCTTAGAAACTGCACTCTCTGTTTGTTCGCATCATTGTTGGGATCTACGAAGCACTCTGTTTCTCCCCCGTTATATATCTTTTTCTGGATGTCAACATGGAGGAAGAGAGACACTTCTCCCTTTTTATATTGAGGTTCACAAGAGAAATTTACAAGAGTTAGAAGGAGTGAGGAGGAGAATGAAAGCAAGACATGTGGAATCTGTTGCAACAAGGGAGAAAGGGTGCTCATTATAAGTCTTCTGCGATTATCCACTCTCACTCCCATTATAAACTGCCCACGCAGTTTCCTTCCTGGCTTGAAGAAGAAATAATTGCTAATTCATATATTTTCCCCTCTATATTAATAAGTTGCGTCACTAGCACCTTCTCTCTATCTAAGAAAAAAGAAAACGAAAAAAAGAGAGAGATTTCTGTTACTAGTATATATAGTCTCATAATGGAAGAGACTCCAGAGGTCATATATAGTATTTTAGATGTTCTTGTTGTTGATCATCATAAAAAAACCACCATCTTTACTTTTCTTCTCATATGCTGATATGGAATATCAACTTCACAACCATGATCTTGGTATTTAAAACATGGCAGACCATTTACATCCATTCCTTTAAAATTTTTTTGACAGATTTCTAAAACATTTATTGTCTATTTACAATAATAGGTTACAAGTACAGTGACTGAGATTCTAAATAAAGGACAAGGAGGATGTGGTAGGATGGTTGAGCGGTTTCTAGAACACAGAAGTGGGCCCACGTTAGATTTGCGTGGTGATAGGATCAGCAGATTTCCAGGCATATAGATTTCTGTCCTTCTTGCAGATAGATGACATGTACAGGACCAGCTTTCTATCGAACAAATGGAGAAGGTTGTGCTATTTCACCATGAGTGCATGGAAGATAACTAGAGACTTGTTCCCTTTGTCAACAGGCGCCTCTTTCTTTATGAAAGCTCCAAAAATTAATCCAAAGCTTTCTGGTCTGTTTCACTATGAAAACCTGCATGCAGAGTAGCCTTTAACTCGTGGATCCAATTCACAGTGGAGGAGTTTGTGGGGCTTGTTCTCTACTTACGTGATTGTAACCCATACAAAGGACTTTGCTAATTGCCTTCTAGTCTTCACGATAGATCATTAGTTGTGCTGAAATCGAGTCAATATAGTATAAATTCCTGCAGTTCCATTGATTTTGGTTCGCTCGAAACATTAAGCCTCGAGGAGGTGAAATTCATTGGTAACATAATGAACAAGCTGTTTAAAAATTTTAATAATGATATATATATATATATATATATATATATATATATATATATATATATATATATATATATATATATATATATATATATATATATATATATATATATATATATATATATTGCAACAACAAAAATACAGGAAAATAAATTAATTATTTTTTTCTTTTAAAGAATAAGCTTAGGAAAATGTGACATATAGGCTAAAAAAAAATTTTATTGGCAATTTAGATATAAATCATAACATATATATATATATATATATATATATATATATATATATATATATATATATATATATATATATATATATATATATATATATATATATATATATATATATATTTTCTCGATACAATTAAATGATAAAAATAAATAAATAAATAGAACTTAGCTTGAGAGGCGGATAAACCACTATCCTAAAGGAGATTCCGGCTCCTTCTCGTGCGAAGATTTGAGCCGCACACCCTCCTCCAAGGTACAACTCGGAAGCCAAGCACTCCAACACCCATTGGTGGCATGATCTCGAACGGACGCCGATCAACTTCGTCCTCAGCTCAAATAACAATAGAACAATCAAGAGAATACGAGAAAAAAAAATTGAATGAGAGGAAGAGTGAAGAGATTTTTTTTTTAAATGGGAAGACACGATTTTTTTTTCACCATTATTGGAAAGAAGATGGGGACTCCTTTAAATAGGCGTGGAAGCACCTCGTAAACACTGCGTAAAAAAAATGGTGCACGAAGCTGCCGTCGCACGTGTAGAGCTTGCAAAACGGCTGCACGGAGCATTTCCGCATGCTACTTTTGCGGAATTGCCAAATGGCCAAATGCACGTGGACTCACCATGGAGTCCATGTGGAGGAGTTTTGAAACTCCTCGGATAAGAAAAGTCAACAATCCCCCAAAAGTTTTAAAACTCACAAAAATATTTAAATTTAGCAAATACATTAAAACTTTATTGGGCTTTTACTATGCTTAGTACAAGTACCTTCTAGGTTTGAACTTGTATTTAGTATAAAATACACACAATATGAGGATAAGTTGATCAAAATGTGGGGTAGCGCTATTTAGGCCATGCGCTTGCCTTGATTTTCATGAGAGTTACTAGGGATTCGCCCTGATCTCATAGTCATGGTCTCATGACTATTCTTATTAAGATAGATCCTCCAAGGCTCGCTGAACTTTCAGTCTTGGACCTATTAAGAGCTATGCTCAACCTAACCATTATATATAAAGCACTACACCATAGGGATGGGTTGGAGACAAACTTCTAGAAATAGTGGTCCCAGATTTCACCTCAGAGGTCGTTTTTCTTTGAACGTTGACCAAGGGATCTCCAATAGCTAAGGTAGAGGTCCACTATGGTGACTAATTTATGGGCTTAAGCCCCATTCCCCTTGATATCTCAAATACCAAAGTTTTTGAAAGTTCTTTGGTTAAAAGATCAGATAAATTATTTTTTGATCTTATAAATTGAAGTGATATCACATCTTTCATTTTATTTCTTATAATTTTATATCTGATCAGAATATGATTGTTCATCTTTTTATTTGAAGTTTGTTAACTTAACAGATCTATTAGAGCTCTACAATCATAATTTATTGGTATTACAGATATTTTGAATGGAAGAACTTTAATATCATTAATTAGATCTTTGAGCTATTGTGCTTTAATGTAAGTGGTGTCAAGAGCTATTGATTCAGATTCTAATGTGCTTTTTGTTATTATTTTTTATTTACATGATCCTCAAGATACTGCACCTCCTCCAAATATAAAGAGATATCCTATGATGGACTTAATATCTAAATTATCTATCATCCAATTAGCATCACTATATCCTTCTAGTACTTCTGAATAATCGGAGTACAAAAAAAAAAAAATCAAGAGTTTCCTTCATATATCTAAACGCTCTTTTAAGGGCTTTCCAATATTCTTCACTAGGATTTCTGGTATAACGACTTAGTTTGCAAACTGCATAAGCTATGTCAGGACGGATTCTATTTGCTACATATAACAGAGATCCTATTCTCTAAGAATACTCTAATTGCCTCACAGGTTCTTCTAAATTCTTATTTAAATGAGAACTATGATCATATGGGCTAGAGACAGGATTAAGATCATATATTCAAATTTTTTAAGCATTTTTTCTATTGAATTTGTTAGGTTTATTGCTATTTCATTATTTATTCTTTTAAGCTTCATTCCCAAGATTATATCAGCTTCTCCTAAATCTTTTATATCAAAATTATTTGATAAATATTTTTTATAGTAATATTCCAAACAATAGAATATCATCTATATATAGGCATAGGATAATAAAAATCTGAGTTAGTTCTTTTATAATACACATATTTATCATGTTCATTAATCCTAAAATCATTACCTATGATAATTTCATCAAATTTAATATGCCATTGTCTAGGAGCTTGTTTTAAATCATAAAATGATTTAATTAGTTTATATACCTTATGTTCTTGTCCTTTGACTATAAAACCTTGAGGTCGGTTTATATAGATTTTTTCTTCTAATTCTCCATTTAAGAATGCAGTTTTTACATCCATTTGATGAATCATTAATTTATGAATTAATGCTAATGCTATTAAGGTTCTTAAGGTGGTTATCCTAACTACAGGAGCATAGGTATCAAAATAATCTATATCTTTCTTTTGGCTGCACCTCTTAGCTACTAACCTAGCTTTATATCTTTCTATTATTCCATTTGGTCTTAATTTTTTTTTGAAAATCCATTTGGTTTCTATTACTTTACTTTCAGGAGGTAAATCTAATAAAACCCAAGTTTTATTTTCTAGTATTGATTGAATTTCATTATTTATGGCTTCCTTCCAATATGATGAGTTTGATGATGACATAGCTTCATCATATGTATAAGGATCACCTTCTATAAGATATGTAAAGAATTCTTTTCTAAAATTCTTTTCAATTATATTTCTTTTACTTCTTCGTAATTGAGTTTCAGTTTCAAGTTTTAGTTTCATAGATCTAGAAGAAGGTTCACATTCTAGGAATTTAGAAATTTTAGTCTTAAAAGAAAAAATCCTCAAAGAAAGAAACATCTCTAGCTTCAAGGATTGAATTATTATTTATATCACCAATATCTGATTTAATTACTAAGAACCTATAGGCATTACTATTTTGAGCATAGCCTATAAATACAACATTTATAGTGTTAGATCCTAACTTTCTTCTTTTGGGTTTAGGTATATTCACTTTAGCTAAACACCTCCATACTTTGAGAAAATTTAAATTAGGAGCTCTACTTTTCCAAAATTCATAAGAAGTCTTGCCGCTGTTTTTAATAGGGATCTTATTTAGAATGAAACAAGAAGATAGAAAAGCTTCCTCCCATAAGTTCTCAGGTAGGCTAGAGCTAATCAACATAGCATTCACCATATTCAAAAGAGTACAATTTTTACGCTCAGCCACACCATTGGATCGTGGAGAGTAAGAAGCAATTACTTCATGAATTATTCCATGTTCTTGACAGAACAGAGAAAAATTATTTGAAGTATACTCCCCTCCTCTATCAGACCTAAGAATCTTAATTTTCTTTTCTTATTGATTTTCTACTTTACTTTTATAAAGTTTAAACTTATTGAACATTTCATCCTTAGATTTAATTAGATAACAATAACAATATCTAGAAAAATCATCCATAAAGGTTACTATATACCTACTGCCACCACGGGTTGCAGTTTTAGTAGAGTCACATACATCACTATGTATCAACTCTATGATAGAAGAATTTTTTTTAATTGATTTAAATGGTTTTCTAGGTTGTTTAGATTCAACACATATTTTACACTTAGATGTATCTAAAATTGATCTGGGGATAAGCTTTAAATCCATCATATGTTTAATTTTTTCTAAGTATAAATGACCCAATCTATCATGCCATAAATTTTGATTAGACTTATTCACAAAATAAACTTGATTTTCAGCTTTATTAATAAGATAATTTATTACATTCAATTTAAATAAGCCTTCACTTACATATCCTCTTCCTATGAAAGCATTATTCTTAGTTATCATAACTTTATTACAATCAAGGATAATTTTATATCCCCTCTGAACCAGCTGAGATCCACTAACTAGGTTCTTCCTAAGGTTTGGAACACACAATACATCCATCAGGATAAGAACTTTTCAGAAGTCATCTTCAAATTGATTCAACCTTGTCCCTTGATCCTGGCGGCTGTATTGCTCCCAAGATTATACCTCCTTCGCTTGAGTCCTGAAAAGTAGTGAAATAGGACCAGTCAAAATAAATGTGAACATTAGCTCCTGAATCCAACCACCAATCAAGGTTAGAGGAAGTAACATTAACTTTAGAGTTAAAGCTTACAGACCTAAAGGTGGTATCTTCTGGACCTTCAACTACATATGCTTGAGGTCTCGAGTAACTAGAAGGCTTGCGAAAGGGCTCCTTCTTTCGGTGATAATAATCTCTCACCAGATGATTGATCCTTCCGCGCATAAAGCAAAACTTATTACTTGGACCTTGGGTAGGTTTGTTGGTTCTAGGGTTATTAGACTTGAAGTTTTTATCCTTAGACTTGAACTTATTTGAGTTAGGATGGTTAGGTTGGTCTGGCTAGTTTGACTATGGTGTTGTTGGTTTGATTGAAATCAAGATTTTGATTTAAATTTGGTAAAGGTCAGGTTAGCTTGGGCATCTGGGACTCTAGCTTGCTGGGATTTGGACCTATGTTGGTCTTCTATCCTGATTGAATTTAGAAGTTAAGTTAGGGTTAGCTCTCCTTACTTATGGAGCTGACTTTTGGCAAAGCTTTCCCAAGAAGGAGGCAACTTATCAAGAAGGCTTGAGATCTTAAATTCTTTAGAGAGAATGGTTCCATTGGTTTGAAGCTTCCTAAGATATTCTTAAAATTGATGGAGTTGGTCATTTATGAGTTTATCATCCAGCATAACATATTTAAGAAATGATGCGATGTTGAATTGCTCAACACCAGCATCATCCAGGCCATATTCAGACTTAAGGTTATCCCATAATTCTTTTGCACTCTTTGCAGATAAATAAACATCATACAGTGAATCCTTAAGGGCACTTAGAATTCTATCCTTACAAAGATAGTCTTCTCCAGAGATGGTAGAAGAGGTTGAACTAGAGGAGGTAGAGGATTGGTCAATGATTGACCAAAGATCCAACGTGGTTAGCCAAAATTTCATTTGGCTTTGCCACCTTCTAAAGTTGATTCCATCAAACTTGTCGGATTTAAAACTAGAAGTTTCATATTTAAGAGTAGCCATTTGGTCCGAGTAAGATTGAGAGAGAAAAATTGATATTTAAAAAAAAATTATTAGTTTTTTTTAATTAGTGGATTTAATAAATTTTTATTAAGGTTAAGCATGCAACAACACAACTTTTGAGGGGATCTTTAATTAATTTGTACAATACAAAATTATAGTAAATAATGCTGATCTATTTTAAAAAAATTAAAACTAATAAATATGCAAGTAATATAAGCCCTAAACATGTACAAATAATTATATCTAATATGCATGCACTATATAAAAGAAAAAATGGAATCTCCTTTAAACTATTTAAAAATTTTAATAATATATATATATATATTGCAACCACAAAAATATAGGAAAATAAATTAATTAATTTTTCTTTTAAAGAATAAGCTTAAGAAAATGTGACATATAGGCTAAAAAAACTCTCTCTCTCTCTCTCTCTCTATATATATATATATATATATTCTTCCATGAAGTATGTGATACAATTAAGTGATAAAAATAAATAAATAATGGAACTTAGCTCGGGAGGCAGATAAACCACTGTCCTAAAGGAGATTCCGGTCTCTCCTCGTGCGAAGATTTGAGCCGCACATCTTCCTCCAAGATACAACTTGGAAGCCAAGCACTCCAATGCCCATTGGTGGCACGATCTCGAACGGACGTTGATCAACTTTGTCCTCAGCCCAAATAACAACAGAACAATCAAGAGAATATGAGAAAAAAAAAATTGAATGAAAGGGAGAGTGAAGAGATTTTTTTTTAAAAATGGGAAGACTCGATTTTTTTTTTTTTTTTTTTCACTGTTATTGGAAAGAAGAATGGGGACTCCTTTAAATAGACACGGAAGCACCTCATAAACATCGCATGGAAAACGATGCACGAAGCTGCCGCCGCTCGTGGAGAGCTCATGAAATGGCAGTGCGGAGTGTTTCCGCGCGCTCCTTCCGCGGAACGGCCAAATGGCCAAACGCACGTGGACTCACCATGGAGTCCATGCGGAGGAGTTTTGAAACTCCTTGGCTAAGAAAAGACAACACAAGCTGATTCTGGATCTCCACTCCTTAGAACATGAGTATCCTATGCTGCATAATTGTTAATGATCTCATCATCTTTGATTCGAATGGGGGACATAGGGGCTTAAAGATTTTTAATCACAGTGAGTTGGTTGATTATGATGTAGATGAAGAGATATAGGGTCCAAATCTCATGTCATTAGAAATCCATGGTTGTGTGCCTGATGCCCCCTTTTGAAGGATTTCCCTTCTCTTTCAAGTGCATCTTTGATTTCCAAATGATGTTTGATTTATAGTATGCTGAAAGCTATTATTATCTGGTGACATTGGTGAAGCTTCTTGATAGCATTGGTCAAGCAAAAGTGGTTAAGCTGTGGTTGGTGCGTTCAGCTATGAGTATGTCAGAGATTGCTTAATTTGATGCAACAGCTCCATTTCGAATTAAAGTTTTTTTTTTTTTTTTTTTGGTAGGATCGAATTGAAGTTCTTTAGTTTTTTGTCTTCTACCTTAATCTCCTGAAAAAATTTAAAAGGTGAAAAACTTGGATTTGTTTCCCGCTCTCCTCAGCCCCATGCATGACACGCACAATGTTCTATCTAAAAATATAACATGAACTCGGGAGTTGATTTTTTTCTGTTCTTCTCCCTTTTAGTTTGTCGATACAGTCTATGCATAGATGTGGGAATATCCAGTTTCCCTCCCAAGCTTTTTAGAATTTATCTATTTATTTATTTGTGAAAAATCATTTCCCATCTCTAGACAACAGTCAGATTTGGCAACTGCCACCACCCGTTGCGATCACATTTAGAAACAAATTAAGTTAAATAAGTAAAAACTGAAATTAATTATGCTTTTAATCCTTGGAGTTCAATGTTTTTTTTTTAAAACAGTCCTTGAAGTTCAAAAATCTGAAATTTGGTCCCTCTAATTTCTAAACCGTTTTAATAAGATCCTTCTCATAAATTCTAAGCACTTTCTTTCAGCGAAAATCCTAACTGATACTGGTGCTTACATAGCAAAACAGATGCTTACATAGAAAAAAAAAATCTAAATGGAGATGATATGACATTAAGTGAAGTGATGTGATATAGATGATATGGCATAATGGATAAAAAATTTTATTTGATGACATGACATATAGACAATAATGTAGCATATAGGTGATAATGTGGTATATGCCATATATGAAATTTTCTGTTAAAAAATGTCCAATTGCCAAGTGCCACATCATTATTAATATATCATATCATCATCTATGTGCCACATCACCATCCATGTATCATGTCATATAGGTGATCATATGGCATATAGACAATGATGTGGCATGTGCCATGCAATTTTGTATCCAAAAGTGTCGGATCACCGACTGCCACATTATCATGTATATGCCACATTATCATCTATATACCATAAGTTATATTTTTGATCCTCTAAATTTTACAAATATTTTTACATAATCCTTATAGTTTAAAAAATCTCCAATTAGATCCCTTGATTTTGAAATATGATTTAATCTAAACTAATATGAAAAGGATATTTAAAATTAGTATGAATAGATAATATATATATTAAAAATAAAAAATATATATATCAATAATATAATATTATATTGTTAATTCTATTCATCTTCAATCATACCTTGAACCACATCCTTCTTTTCCTCCTACCTTCTATTAGAATAGACATAAACATATACAAGAAAAAAATCTATATCATCATAACTCATATATAACATCCTATTATACATTCTTCATCTAACCTTTCAATCCATCTCCTGATCCTACTTTTCCTAAAATGCAAATATAGAAAGTTCAATTTGAACCCAACAAAGATGGAAAGCAAAAAAGGATAAATAAAAAGGAAAGAAAACGACTCTACTTTTGATTCATTTGCTTCTCTTGGCTTACATATTCTACTCTAGCGACCCAAACACCTAATATCCTTAGTTGCATAGTCCATAATTGTTGACCTATTATTTTTCAAAGAGAAACTTAGCAATGGCAGAAAGCTTGGCAACAGCAAAATTAAAAATATCAAGCTTGCATATTTCTCTATTGTAGCTACCATGGCCACGAAGGTGATCTTCAGATCTCCGAACCCAATCTACTTCAGGACCATCCCTGTGTTCAGATCCAAACTTCCTATTTTGAACACCATCACCATCTCCAGCTTTTTAAACATATCCAGCAACTCACTCCACATTGGAATCACCACTCCACCCAAATTAGAGTTTTTTTCTTTAACTATAAGGACCATATAAAAATATTTATAAAATTTAGAGGATCAAAAATATAACTTATGGTACATGGGTGATGACATGGTGCATGGATGATAATATAGCTTATAAGTGATGATATGGCATATAGATGATGACATGATACTTAATGATTAGACACTTTTGGATAGAAAATTTTATAGTACATACCACATCATTACCTATATGCCATGTCATCACCTATATACCAAGCCATCACTTATATGACATGGTGCATAGATGATAATGTGGCATACAGATGATGACATGATATATGGATGATGATGTGGCACTTGGCAATAGGACACTTTTGGATAAGAAATTCCATAGTAATACCTTGTCATCATTCATATGTTATGTCATCCTCTATATGCTACATCATCAAAATAAAAATTTTATCTATTATATCATGTTATTATCTAAATGCCATGTCATCTAGAGCACGTCACCTTGGTTAATACCATATCATCTATGTTTTGATATTTTTTATTATATAAGCATATATTTTTGCCGCATAAGCACCGGTTATCATCAACTAGGATTTTCAATAAAAGAATGTGGCCAAAATCCATAGAAAGGACCATATTAAAATGGTTCAAATATTAGATGGATCAAATTTTAGATTTTTGAACTTCAAGGACTATTTAAAAAAGTGCAGTAAACTTCAGGGACTCCAAACCTAATTCACCAAAAAGGAGGAGGAGGGGGAGGGGTTAAACATCTAGGATGCCAACTTTGGTAGAAGCCCACGAGCCTCGCGACTGTAAGAAGAAGTGACGCTGATTAGATGCCAAAATACTAACCCTAATTCTAACCCTAACCCTAACCCTTGAGGAGTTCCGACCCAGAACTATCCCCCTCTCTAGGAGATATACCGAAGGATTCCATCCCGCAGCTATTTATGTTCAATCCCCTTATCTTCCTTCATGGTCCCATTGGATGGTGGGTGGTGGGATTTAGGTTTGTTTTGGAAAATGGATATACGCTCCAATGGAGTGGCCCTAAGGAGGGATGAGGAGGAGGCCCTTTGATCTCTGATGGCTAATGAGGAGGTGGTGGTCCTCGAAGAGGTGGGCATGGCTGGTCCTGGGGGGTTTGGGTGTTGGATAGATTGTAATATTTAAATAAAATTGGAAAGAAAATGAGAGGAATGGATATGTCATATGTCTCCTCTAAGAGATAAATAAATAAAAAGAAGAGAAAGGGACCAACGGATGTTTACGATTATTTTTCGAAAGAGACTTCTTTTCAAGATATCTCTATCGGATAGACTTTAATTTAAAGTTAAAGTCTCGTGACCTTGGAGAGATGCTCTTGCACTATTATATTATTATAAGATAACTGATGGTTTTTTATTTCAGTTCAAACTGAAGAGTTAGAAGATAAAGAGATGTATTTATGATTAAGAAGTCACGTATCTATGGATCAAAAAGTCACATACTTATAGATTAAAGGTCATATATTAAAAAGTCATGAATGTGGGGAAAGGTGCCTTTGCATATATTCGGACCCTATAAATATAGAATCTTGTGACCAAAAACAACAATCAATCAATCCTCCCCCTTCTATCTTAAAACCTTTATTCTTTCTTAGCTTCTAAACAGTTTCCTAGAGAGGTCTAGGAGATTCTTTAGAATTACTATCTATAGAATCCATAAGGCTTGTATCCTGGGAGTTTATTTGCCTTAAATCCATTAGCAAACTCTTTCGAGTGGGGGCAAATAACACTTTAAAGATAGCAATTACATGCCTAGGAGCCTTAGAATTTTCCTCAAAATTATTCTCTAAACATCCCCTTTTCCAACAATTTTAGAGTATTATTCGCTATGGCTACAAAACAAGTACAACATTCGAAGTTATGAATCAAGACTTTATGAATTTGGATCGCTTTGATGGAACAAATTTCAATCACGAGAAAAATAAGATGATGCTCCTTCTCACCGCACTGAACATTGCATACATTCTGGATTCTAATTTGAAGCCAATTAATGATTATGAAGAAGGTGCAAGTCCAAAAGTAAAGGCAAAAATAGCTAAGCAGAAGAAAAAGTGTAAAGACGACAAGTTCATTTGCCAAGGGCATATCTTAATATCCTGTCAGATCGCCTCTATGATGTTACATATCCATCATGTCCTCACTTGAAATCTGGAAGGCACTAGAGGAGAAATACAATAATGAGAGGCAAGGTACTGATAAGTTTTTAATCATAAAGTTTTTTGAATTTAAGATGACTGGTAACATACCCATCATGGATCAAGCATATGAATTGTAAGTACTAGTTAACAGGCTTCGTGATTTGAAAGTAGTTGTTCCTGACTCACTTCAAGTTAGAGAAATAATTTTAAAATTGCCTTCTATTTGGAATTGTTATAGAAAGAAACTTCTACATATGGCAGAAGACTTTATTGTAGAAAAGATATAAAGGCATCCTAGAATTGAAGAGGAAACTCAAAAACATGATGCCACATATCTTAATAATTCTAAAGTAAATTATATTTCTGAAAGCAAGCCTAAGAAAAACCAAAAAGGTCTAAAGAGAAAAGATTTTGATTTCAAAGAAAAGCAAGATAAAAAAAGAAATCAAAAGTGTTATCATTGTAATAAGAAAGGACATTATATCAAAGACTGTAGAGCTCTTAAAAAAGTAAAAGCTTCTAAAAAAGGATCTAGTTCTGCCAATAAAGCAAACATGGTAGAGGAAGAGAAGAAGAATCTCGTTGCTATGATTACCAAAGGAATGAAATTACTATAAATTGGTATGGTGAGTGAACTATATATGGTGATTACAGCCAAGTCCTCTTACTGGTGGTTCAGTTCTGATGCTACTATCCATGTTTTAACAACAGAAATATTTCAAAAGTTATGAAGATGCTGTTGATCGAGAAATGATTATAGGCAACCACAATTCAGCCAATACGCTTGGACAAGGAATGGTGGAATTGAATTTTACATCCAGAAGAAAACTTACCTTAATGAATGTTCTCCATATTTTGGATTTAAGAAAGAATTTGGTGTTTGCCAGTTACTTTGTAAGAAAGGCTTTAAAGCTGTACTTGAGTCTGATAAGGTTATTTTATCTAAGAATCATCTATCTGTAAGCAGGGGTTACTATTATGAAAGTATGTTTAAACTCAATCTTGATGAGACTAATAAAGTGAAAGGTAGTTTTGCATATGTTGTGGATTCTTGTTCTTTATGGCATGCTAGGTTAGCATATTTAAATTTTAAGTCTCTACAATATATGCATAAGCATGATTATATTTCTTTTAGACATAATGATGGTAATGATAAATATGAAATATGCATTCAAGGAAAGATAACCAAGAAATCTTTTCCTAAAATAGAAAGAAATACACAAATATTATATTTGGTACATTCTAATATTTGTGAGTTAAATTGAGTTCTTACAAGAGGTGGCAAGCGATACTTTATAATGTTTATAGATGATTTTTCTAGATACATTTATGTATATTTAATGAGGAATAAAGGTAAAGCTTTTAATATGTTCAAACATTAACAAGTAGAAGTTGAAAATCAAAAAGAAAAGAAAATTAAGATCGCATGTAGTGATAGAGGTGGAGAATATTTTTCTACTGAATTTGATGTCTTTTGTGAGGAACAAGGTATAATACATCAGAATTCAACATCTTATACTCCACAATAGAATGGACTGGTAAAAAGAAAACATTGTACCTTAGTAGATATGGTTAATTCGATGATTTTAAATGTTAAATCATCTTTTAATTTATGGGGGCAGGATTTACTAGCTGCTTGTCATATTGATCATAGAATTCCATTGAAGTAAATGAAGGTTTCTCCATATGAGATTTGGAAAGGAAGAAAACCAAAACTGGACTCTCTCAAAGTGTGAGGGTGCTTAGCCTTTTATAAAGTTCCAGATTCAAAAAAAATTAAGTTGGGGTCAAAAGCAATAAAGAGTATGTTTGTCAGATAAGCTCAATATTCTAAAGCTTACAGATTATTAGACTTAGAGTCTAATATTATTGTTGAAACAAGAGATGCAGAATTTATTGAAAATAAATTCTCTAATAATATTGTAATAGAGCATACTTCTACTATAGAAAATTTGCAAGCACAACCACAAGATTTATTTTTTGAGGGTTCTAGTGATCAAGTAAATAAAAGAATGGATGACAACATTACTACTGAACTAAGGAGAAGTTAAAGAATGAGAAAAAAATTTAGATCCATATTTTATTTCTTCCTAATCTATAGTCTTTCTAGTTGAAGTAGAACTATTGTGTTTAATAAGATATCCATTTTGCTACACATTGAAAATGATCTAAAATTTATAGTGAGGCAATGGCCTCTAGAGATGTAGCCTTCTAGAAGGAGCCAATAAATAATAAAATGGACTCGATATTGTCAAACAATATGTGGGATCTAGTGGATTTACCTTTAGGATCAAAATCGATAGAATGCAAATAGATTTTTAGAAGAAAATATAATACATATGATTTTCTACAAACTTTCAAGGCTAGATTAGTAGCCAAGGGATATACACAAAAGGAAGGCATAGATTATTTTGATACATATGCATCAATGGCAAGAATAACATCTATTAGAGTTCTTATTATATTAGCTTCAATCTATAATTTGCATATTCATCAAATGGATGTTAAAATGGCATTCCTAAATAGTGACCTCAATGAAGAGGTCTATATGGAACAACCAGAAGGTTTTATTCTTTTTGAAAATGAAAAGAAAGTTTGTAAATTGGTCAACTCATTATATGGTTTAAAGCAAGCTCCAATGCAATAGCATGAAAAGTTTGATTCAATAATTTTGTCAAATGGATTCGCACATAATAGTGCTAATAAATACATTTATTTTAAATTCACTAATAGTTATGGTGTAATCATTTATCTTTATGTGGATGACTCGCTAATTTTTAGGACCAATTTAGAAGGTATATTTGAGAAGAAGTATCTAACTTCTAAATTCAAGATGAAAGATCTTAATAAAGTAGATACTATCTTAAGCATTAAGATTAAGAAACACAATGGGGGCTATGCTTTGAATCAATCTCATTATATTGAGAAATTATTGTTAAAGTTTAAACATCTTGGAATAAAGGAAGCAAGTATCTTGTATAATTCCAATGTTAAGTTGATTGAAAATCCTGGTAGAGCATTGGCATAGCTTGAATATGCTGGTGCTATTCGAAGTCTAAGGTATGATATACATTGCACCAAAAAAGATATTGCATTTGCTGTGTGCAAATTGTCAAGATTCAATGGTAAACCTAGTACAGATCACTAGAAGGCTATTAACAAGGTTTTGGGCTATTTAGAGAAAACCATGAATTTAGGATTATTCTATGGTGATTATCCTACTATACTAGAAGGTTTTACAGATGCAAGTTGGATTACCAGTATAAGTAATAATAAATCTACATCAGGTTGGATATTTACACTTGGTGGTGGAGCTATTAATTGGGCTTCTAAAAAGCAAACTTATATCTTCCATTCTATAATGGAGGCTGAATTTGTAGCATTAGCAGCCACAAACAAGGAAGCATAATGGCTAAGAAATTTGTTACTAGATATTAAGTTGTGGCTATAACCTATGCCAGCTATTTTCTTACATTGTGGTAGTGAGGCTACTATGTCTAGGGCTTACAATAGGGTTTACAATGGTAAGCCAAGACATATAAGTTTAAGACATGAGTATGTAAGATAATTAATAGTAAATGGTATAGTAACCATTGTACATGTTAGGTCAAGTAACAATTTAGCAAATCTATTGACAAAAGGTTTGTCAAGGGACATGGTAAAGAGTATGGCTACTAGAATGGGCTTAAAACCCCTTTCTATAGTCACCAGTAATGGGAACCCAACCTTGTTCTAGCACAAAACTAGTCCTAAGTTTTAAAAGGTAATAACAAGTTGCTAATATATGATTGAGATGGCATTGACACTTATATTAGTCCCAAGAAGGAAATCATTGCTGACTGCTACAAAATTGAGAGGATGAGTTATTCTCTTAATAGTATCCAATTGATATGTCTGAAGTAGTAGGGGCCTTTTATGGGATTCTACCTATATGAGTATAGAAGTGGTGCCGCTTCTAACAAGAGTTTAAGGGTTTTAACTCTTGTAAATATTTATGAAACCAGAATGAGC
This sequence comes from Cocos nucifera, assembly GCA_006176705.1. NCBI lineage: Eukaryota > Viridiplantae > Streptophyta > Magnoliopsida > Arecales > Arecaceae > Cocos > Cocos nucifera. Next base: position 769,600 of record QRFJ01000780.1, read on the forward strand.
ACATGGCCATAATAGTGCTAAAGCAACTTAAAACCTCTCATTGAAATTGGATATGATTATGTGTGTGACTTTTCTGGTTCTAACATCAAAGTTTTGGTTTAAGCGAATAGCCACTAATAACTTTGTTAGGACTTTTAGAGGTACTGTATACTAATCGAAGATTTAAATTGAAAGATACCTTCATGTATGCATGGTTATATCATTAGAAGCTAAAGAAAATTTAATATTACAATCAAGTGGGGGAACGTTGGATAGATTATAATATTTAAATAAAACTGGGAAGAAAAAGAGAGGAATGGATGTGTCATACAGTCTCCTCTAAGAAATAAATAAATAAAAAGAAGAGAAAGGAAGGGACCAATGAATGTTTATGCTTGTTTTTCGAAAGAGACTTCTTTTCAAAATATTTCTACCAGATGGACCTTAATTTAAAATTGAAGTCTTATGACCTTGGAGAGATGCTCTTGCACTATTATATTATTATAAGACAATTGTTGGTTTTTGATTTAATTTAAACTGAAGAGTCAGAAGATAAAGAGATATATTTATGATTGAGAAGTCACATATCTATGGATCAAAAAGTCATATATTTATAGATTAAATGTCATGCATTAAAAAGTCATGAATGTGGGGAAAGATGTCTTTGCATCTATTCGGACTCTATAAATACAAAGCCCTGTAACTAGAAACAGCAATCAATCAATCCTCTCCCTTCTATCTTAAAACATTTTCTTTGTTAGCTACTAAATAGTTTCCTAGAGTCTAGGAGATTCTTCAGAATTGCTATCTAAGGCTTCTTTATATCCTGAGAGTGTATTTGCCTTAAACCCATAAGCAAACTCTTCTGAGTGCGGGCAAATAACACTCTAAAGATAGTTACATGTCTAGGAGCCTTAGGGTTTTTTCCAAAATTATTCTCTGAACATCCCCTTTTCCCAACACCAAGTGCTCTCTTGTTCCTTATTGTGCTCAATCGCAATAAGCAGTCGAGATTCGTGCCCTCAATCCCCCAAGTTAGACCTTTTCAACTTTGATCTTGATCTCGATGCATGATCCATCGTCAAGTTGATTCCTTTTGAGTTTTTTGAATGTTTTTTATGGATATATTGTTTGACTTTCGGAAGAAATGTGCACATTTTTTTTTGTCTTTTTTTAGTTATTTCCATATGAGATACTCAAAGTTTTAATTTTCAATCATGCAATGCGGGTGCCTAGTTTTTGGAAGCTATTTAGCTAGCTACAGTGATCCTATGAGAAGTCAAAAGATGTTGTGCTTGAGAGCTTTTCCTTTTTGAACAAATCTTCACCGGATCGGATTAGCATGCAGTTTGACTTAGGTTCTTAGGACTCTTTTCCTGATCTTACTCATCTTAAAATAGTACATGTATTTGCCAAATTTAGACTAAGAGGCCATATGCTTGGCAAAATCAACTTTTAGCTATTATGTGAGTTTGCTGGGGATTCTTCTCCCAACTATCTTCAATTAATAGCAAGTATATTGAGATTGTTGTTGCTGAAAATGATTCGCTTTGGGAGCGGAGCGGTTGGCTTTTCGCAGGAGGTGCTGGAGTGACCTATAAAACAAAGCCCGGGCTGGAGGATTTAACTCTGGTGAGAATCCTTCAATGCTTATGTCAACAGACAATGATCAAGTAACAACGAGTTTTCTGAGAGAGATTTTTTGCTTACCTGGATCCTCAAGATTTTTGATATTTATAGGAGAGAAATATTGTAGGAACATGCAGTTCCATGAATCTTGAGCCATTAATCATGCCATTGTAGGCAAGATATTTGCTCCACGAGATCAGAAGATTCAAATATTCTTTTTTCCTTCATAAGTTGGATGAGTGGTGTCACCTTATGGTACATGAGGGTCCCATATATTAATTGTATGAGTTGTCAATTAGGAGCTAAGAATATTAGCCTTCATATACTATCCACATGAGGGTATTTATTATTTTTGACCTCTTCTACATAGAATGGGTGGTTGCCATATGAGTCAGGAGATCATTAATTGAGGTATCAAAGTCAACCACATGATGGATGGAACCCAAATAGAGTCTTAGTTGAGCACATATATGGTCAAGTCTTAGCTTGGATAGCTCATCTCATATCTTGGATAGCTTATAGCAGCATAGCTTTTTCCAGTAGGATATGAATTCGAGGCATCAAAAATATCTCCATAACATTATCCCCTACTCCTGAGTCTGAGAATCAGACTAAAGAAGTAATATCGACATGATGCCTCGAGCCTAGAGACATCCATCCATGCATCCCTTTAAGGCATATCCAATCCTTATTTAATGTGTGTAGCAAAAGTAGCTGAACAAAACTTTGGATTTTGAGCCGATCTAAGGCTCTTTGAACTTAGGCCAATCATAGGCTATTAAAGCTTAGGCCGATCAAAGGCCGTTGATGCTTTGGCCGATCATAGACCATTTTTGGCTTTGGCTGATCATAGGCTATTGATGTTTAGGCCGATCAAAGGCCATTTTTGGCTTCGGCCAATCAAAGACCATTGGTGCTTAGGCCGATCAAAGGCCATTGATGCTTTGGCCGATCATAGACCGTTGATGCATTGACCGATCAAAGGCTATTTTTGGTTTTGGTCGATCAAAGGCCATTGGTGCATAGGCAGATCAAAGACCATTGATCACTACTACAAAAAAAGGGCTATGATAGTGGTTTGTAATCACCATTGTAGTCTAAAAAATTACTATCATAGGCTATGACAGTAATTTTCTAACCGCTGCTACTATGGCCATTGTCGTAGCTCTATGGCAGTGGTTGTTAGAACCGCTGTCATAGATAGCCTATTGCAATGGTTTATAAATCACTGTAATAGATTGACCTATAGCAGTGATTATGTAACCGCTGCCATAGATTATCTATAGCAGCGATTACATAACCGCTACCATAGATAATCTATAGCAGCAATTTCTTAACCACTGCCATAGGTCTAATGCAGCGGTTGATACTGTTTGCACCAGAGATCTATGATAGTGGTTGGCACGGATATGGCAGTGGTTATAAAATTACTACCGTAGATCTTGAATAATTAAAAAAATAAAATTTTTATTTTTTTTATATATTTTATCTGATAAATATAGATTATAACATAAGAAAATATAATAAATATAAAAATTATTCTAAAATGCTAAAATTTTATTATCAAATAAAATTTATTATAATATTTTTTTAAAAAATAAAATACATCAAAAGTCTCCTAAATCTACATCATCGTCATCGTCGTCATCACTAGGAGCTAGAGCCGGAGCTGGAGCTGAAATATGGGCCAACATATCCTCAAAGCCCATGACTTCAAAACGTGCATTGAGCGTCGACATCATGTCTCTCACGATGCCCTCTAGATGAGATGCGCGCTCCTCAACCCGATCTGCCTACATCGCAGCATAATCTGTCCATGCCAATGCCTCCTCAAGCTCCTCCCGACTGACGATACCAGAAGTCTATGAGGAGATGCTCGTCTCTAATTAGTAGCTCATCAGTATGTGTCCGGGTCTGCATCGAATCCTCCTAGAGTGCTCAAGCCTCATGACCTGAGATAGATGGTCATGAGGCCTAGAGGTATCCAAGCCCTCGCTCGTGAGCGCATCTAACTGATCCTATAATTATAAATTAAAATAAAATTTTATAAGAAATACTATAATACTAATCATATATAGTAATATATTTAATACTTACAAAAATATGTCCGATCGCGGCGTTCATCAGCCTGTCCGTCTTATTCATGTGGTTAGATCGAAAGATCTCGCTATAAGTGGGCATCACTTCATCTCTCATCAACTATAACAAAGAATAAATTTATTAGAAAGATGATAAAAAATATGAATTTAATTTATTTAGTAAGATTTAGAATTAATTATCTTTCTATGCACATGACTGGCCATAGACTCGCGGCCTAGAGTATGCGTATACTCCTAGGCTGCATGGTTCGTCCAGTTCTGATGGAAGATAGCCTAACAAGTATTCAAATAAATAATAAATATTTAAATAAAACTTTAAGTATATTAAAAAATTTAAAAGTTAAAAATTTTATCTCGAACTTCTGACTCCTCCAGTGTCTAACCATCCTCTCCCACTGACTCGGAGGATAGTCCTGTATCCAGAGAATAAGCTCCTCCAGAGTGTCTTGTCGGTGCTCAAGCCATCCTTTATGGAGCTTGACCTTATAACCTCGATATAACTCTCCGATCTTCTTCAGTCGGGCATCTCGAGCTCTCTTATGATCGAGAAAGTCATACCTTCTCTACATAAATTTATCAAAAATTAGTTATAAAATTATTCTAATCAAACATATATAGTGTAAACATACAAAATGCATAAATATAACTAAGATGCACGTACTTACTCATATCTCCTCATATCCGATCTCTGATGGCAACTTCCATCAAACATCAGTCTTTGGGCTCTATGGGAATGATGTCCGACCGCCTCACATGCACTCCAAAAAAGGAATGCATCTTACATGTGGTCTCCCCTACCGACCTCTCCTCCGCATCATAATAGACCATCACCTGATGCTGGCGGTTCCACACGTGCGCCATACATATGAGACCATAAAATATCCGACTGGATGATGCACCTATAATGCAAATACGTTATGCAAATATATAAGTATACAAATACTATATAAAAAGTAAAGTTATGCTAATATAATAAAAACATACACTTAGATGCCTGCGTAGTAGTATGTGCCTTTGATATAGGTGATGGTAGAGGCTCAGCTATCGATGGAGTAGATGCCATCGATGGAGTAGATGCCGATGGTGGAGGTTCCTAAGAAGTCGATATCGAGGTGGATAGAGTATTCTCTGACTGCTCCTCGGATGCTGAACTGTACGTAACCCATCGAGGGGCAGGGTGAAAGCTAGATGGTATTTCGATGCCATCATGATCTGCAACGTTAATGAACATTAATCAATATAACATCATGACATATCAAATTCTATTCGCTCGAAAGTTGATCCGGCTCTATGCCTGAGACAGTCGGCTAGGGTCCTTTCCCAATCGGCTCGATCATGGCTTGAGCCAGCTCGACTGCGTATCTAAGTCGGCTCGACTGTGTGCCATCCCCTCGATCACTCCCTCTCTCAATCTCTCTCGTCGGTGATGGCGGCGAGGTCGAACCCCTTCTTTCCAGCTTTTTCATCTCTCGATCTTTCTCTCTCCCTCTCTTGATCTCCCTTGCCGACGAGGCCGGACCCCATCCCTCCCTCTCTCACTCTCTCGATCTCCCTCACTGGCAAGGCCGGACCCCATCCCTCCTAATGATGTTGGCGAGGCCGGACCCCCTCCCTCCCTCTCTCGCTCTCTTGATCTCCCACTCTCTCTCTCTCTCGATCTCCCTCGACGGTGAGGCTGGACCCCCTCCCTTTCAATGATGGCGATGAGGCCAGACCCCCTCCCTCCCAATGATGGTGGTGAGGTCGGATCCCTCCCTTCCTTTCTCAAGTACAGACCCATCAGATATTCGGATTTGGATCCGATATTAGTAATTAAAATTAGATTCGAATCTAAATATCTAGATTTCGATCCAAACCCAACTCGTTGACAGATCTAGTCCACAGCCGTTGACATTGCATGGCCCAAGGCTACCACCACGGCATGGCCCAAAAATTACAGCATGCAGATAATTATAATATTTATAATAAATATTTATAATATTTATTATAAATATTCTATAAATTAATATAAATATACATGATTAATAAATAATACTATAAAATTTTTTTAAAAAAATTATACTTACGGCTATGGAGAGCGGGTTGCACCGAAAGCTTCGAGGGTTGCCGACGATGATACTAGAGAAGGACGACGATACTAGAGATAACCTGTGAAATAAAAGTAAGATAGTGAGATAGAGAAGAGAGAAAAAAAGAAAAGAGAGAGAGAGAGAGCAGGGGTGGTCGGGGATGGGGGGTCAGGGGGAGGGGGGCGCAGTGATGAGGAGGTCGAAGGGGGTTTCACACTTGATCAAAAGAGGGTCAGAATGATGGTGGTGGTGGGGGGGAGATTTTGTGGGGGCCGAAGGAGGGTGGAGGGGCTCGTCGGAAGGGGGGTTTGGTTTCGCACTAGGGTCGGAGGAGGATAGAGTATGGGGGAGGGGTTTCATGGAGGGCCGGCGGAGGATCAAGGGTGGATGGAGGTTCGCCAGAGGGGGAGTTTCACAGGGGGCCGAGGGAGGGTCGGATGGGGGTTCGCTGGAGGGAGGTTTGTTGGGGACCGAGGGAGGGTCGGATGGGAGGGCCGGGGGGGTGGGGTTTCATGGGGGGTCGAGCGAGGGTGGAGGGGGTTCGTTGGAGGGGGAGGGTTTCATGGGAGGTCGAGGGAGGGTCAGATGGGGGTTTGTTAGAGGGGGGAGGTTTTTGCGGGGGACCGAGGGAGGGTCGGATGGAGGGGTGGGGGCCCCGGATGGGGGGTGGGTGGCGAGGAGGGGCGGTCGGGATGGAGGGCCAAAGTGGGAGGGGGAAGGAGGGGCGATGTCGGTTGAGAGGGAAGGAGGGGTGACATCGGTCGGGGGGGGGGAGGAGGGTCGACGCTGGTTGGGGGGAGGTGGGGCGACGTCGGTCGGGAGGGAAGGAGAGGCAACATCAATCGGGGGGGAAGAAGCCTCACCGACGATGAAGAGGAGGACAAGAGAGAGAGCGAGAGAGATCGAGCACGCATGGAAAGAAAGAAAAAATTTAAAAATTTATAACCTAACCTACGGCAGTAGTTATCGAACTACTGCCATAAATCTACAGTAGTGGTTATCCAAAACCACTACCATAGATCTATGGCAGTGGTTCTATAACTGCTGCTGTAGATCTATAGCAGCAATTTTTGATAACCACTGCCATAGGTGGAAAATATATTTTTTTTAATTTTTTTTAAATATTATATAATTTTAAAATTTAATATTCATCTTCACCATTCATTATCTAAATAATTATCATTAGAGTATCATCACAAAAGATCGCCTCGATTCGATGGCTCTAGCTTCATCGATCAGAAAAATTTAATTTTGATGATCATGAATGATGATGCGATGATCTAATAGATGAAGACCTTCGATGAATCTAAAAATCTATAATAATGATCTCGATGATGTTTGTAGCATACTATCAAAATTTTACTTCAATCGAATATCGTTATCATGGTCAATTTAGTATGCAATGATTTCGATTGTTAAATTAGAAACAAGCGATCAAAGAGTTAAATAGCATTCGATTATGAGATAATTTTTTAGTTAAATGATCTTTATTATAATTTTAGATATTTTATATGATGATGATAGTAAAATTTAAGTCATTTTCGTATAAACTGTTCATATTAAGCAGATATTGCAAAAGCACGAGCATAACAACCAATGAAGTTTCAGAATGATTATTAGGAGATGTATAGTTTTAGATCATTCTTTATCTCATGAGTTAAATTTTATAATCACCATTATAAAAATGATTAAAGTAGTAGTCAAGATTATTTATAAAAAAAACATTTAACGGTCGAAACTAACCTATACTAAATTGATCAAGATAACGATATTCGATTGAAGTAAAACTTTGATAATATGCTATAAACATCACCGAGATCATCATTGCAGATTTTTGGATTCATCGAAGGTCTCCATCTATTAGATCATCGCATCATCGTTCGTGATCGTCGAAATTAAATTTTTCTGATTGACGAAGCTAAGGCCATCGGATCGAGGTGATCTTTTACGATGACACTCTAATGATAATTATTTAGATAATGAATAATGAAGATGGATATTAAATTTTAAAATTATATAATATTTAAAGAAAAAAATATATGGCAGCGGTTATAATTAACTACTGCCATAAATCAGATTATAGCAGCGGTTCCTACTAACCGCTGCTATAGGTCGACCTATGGCAGTAATTTTTTATAATCGCTGCTATAGGTCCGACCTACAGTAGCGATTCTCTATAACCACTACCATAGATCCGATCTATAGCAACGGTTAACAAAAATTGCTATCATAGGAGCTATGACACCATTTCGAAAATCGCTGCCATAGGCCATTTTTGTAGTAGTGGATGCTTAGGCCGATTATAGGCCATTGATGCTTAGACCGATCAACGGCCGTTGATGCTTTGGCCAATCATAGGCCATTGGTGCTTAGGTCGATCAAAGACCGTTGATGCTTAGATCGATCAAAGACTATTGATGCTTTGGTTGATCATAGGCCGTTGATGCTTAGGCCAATCATAGGCCGTTGATGCTTCATCTTAGCATAAATGAGGCTGAGGATGCTTCATATCAGCATGAATGAGGCTTAGGATGTTTCATATTAGCATAAATGAGGCTCAGGATATTTCATCTCAGCATGAATGAGGTTCAAGATGCTTCATCTCAACATGAATGAGGCCCAGGATGCTTCATATTAGCATGAATGAGGTTCAAGATGCTTTATCTTAGTATGAATGAGGCTTAAAATGCTTCATATGAGCATGAATGAGGCTCAAGATGCTTCATATGAGCATGAATAAGGCTTAGGATAATTCATCTTAACATGAATGAGGCTCAGGATGCTTCATCTTAACATGAATGAGGATCAGGATGCTTCATATGAGCATGAATGAGGCTGAGAATGCTTCATCTCAGCATGAATAAGGCTTAGAATACTTCATCTCAGCATGAATGAGATTTAGGATGCTTCATCTCAGCATGAATGAGGCTCAGAATGCTTCATATGAACATAAATAAAGCTCAGGATGCTTCATATCAGCATGAATGAAGTTTAGGATGCTTCATCTTAGTATGAATGAGATTTAGGATGCTTCATATCAGCATGAATGAGACTTAAAATACTTCATATGAGCATGAATGAGGCTCAGGATGCTTCATCTCAATATGAATGAGCCTCAGGGTGCTTCATATGAGCATGAATGAGGCTCAGGATGCTTCATCTCAACATGAATGAGGCTTAAGATGCTTCATTCTCAATATGAATGAGGCTCAGGATGCTTCATATGAGCATGAATGAAGCTTAGGATGCTTCATATCAGCATGAATGAGGCTCGGGATGCTTCATATGAGCATGAATGAGGCTTAGGATGCTTCATATCAGCATGAATGAAGTTTAGGATGCTTTATCTCAGCATGAATGAGGCTTATGATGCTTCATATGAGCATGAATGAGGCTCAGGATATTTTATTTCAATATGAATGTGGTTCAGGATGCTTCATCTCGCATGAATGCGGCTTAGGATGCTTCATCTCAACATGAATGAGGCTCAGGATGCTTCATATTAGCATGAATGAGGTTCATGATGCTTCATCTTAGTGAATGAATAGGATGCTTCATATGAGCATGAATGAGGCTCAGGATGCTTCATCTCAGTATAAATGAGGCTCAGGATGCTTCATATGAGCATGAATGAGGTTTAAGATGCTTCATATAAGCATGAATAAGGCTTAGGATGCTTCATACTAGCACAAATGAGGCTCATGATGCTTTGCCTCAGGATGGATATAGCATGGAATACCTCATTTCATGATAGATATAGCTCGAAACATCTCATTTTGACCTTCTGAGCTTGAATTTTTGCTGATTTTAGTATTATAAGCTTGGATTTCTGCTTATTTTAGCCTTCTGAGCTTGGATTTCCACTCACTTTGCCTTCTGAGCTCAAATTTTTGCTGATTTTAGCATTATGAGCTTGGATTTCTGCTCTTTTTGGCCTTTTGAGCTATGATTTCTACTTATTTTGATCTTCTGAGTTCGGATTTCTACTTACTTTGCCTTCTGAACTTGGATTTCTACTCATTTTGACTTTTTAAGCTCGGATTTTTACTAATTTTAGCATTCTAAGCTCGAATTTCTATTCTTTTTGGCTTTTTGAGCTTGTGATCTTTTAAGCTTTGATTTCTACTCTTTTTGGCATTCTGAGCTTGGATTTTTGTTGATTTTGATATTTTGAGCTTGGATTTCTATTGATTTTAGCATTCTAAGCTCAGATTTTTACACTTTTTGATCTTTTGAGCTCGAATTTATGTTCATTTTGACTTTTTGAGCTCAGATTTCTGCTCACTTTGTCTTATGAGCTTTAATTTTTGCTCGCTTTGACCTTCTAAGCTCAAATTTTTGCTGATTTTAGTATTCTGAGCTTGAATTTTTGCTCATTTTAGCATTCTGAACTCGGATTTCTGCTCATTTTGGCCATCTGAGCTTGGATTTATGTTGATTTTAGCATTCTAAGCTTGTATTTCTATTCTTTTTGGTATTCTAAGCTCGGATTTCTGCTCATTTTGATCTTCTGAGCTTAGATTTTTGCTGATTTTAGCATTTTAAGCTCGAATTTCTACTTTTTTTTGACATTCTAAACTTGGATTTTTGCTCATTTTGACCTTCTAAGCTTAGATTTCTACTCATTTTGGCATTATGAGCTTGGATTTCTGCTCCTTTTGGCCTTTTAAGCTTGGATTTCTACTGATTTTAGCATTATGAGCTTGGATTTCTGCTCATTTTGACCTTCTAAGCTTGAATTTTTACTTTTTTTGGTATTCTGAGCTTGGATTTCTACTTACTTTGCCTTCTGAGCTCGAATTTTTGCTCACTTTGATCTTTTGAGCCTAGATTTTTACTGATTTTAGCATTCTGAGCTCGGATTTCTATTTTTTTGACATTCTGAGCTTGGATTTTTGCTTTTTTTGACCTTTTGAGCTCAGATTTTTAGTGATTTTAGCATTTTGAGCTTGGATTTCTACTCCTTTTAACATTTTGAGCTCGAATTTCTGCTCATTTTGATCTTCTAAGCTTGGTTTTCTACTGATTTTAACATTATGAGCTTGGATTTCTACTTTTTTTGACATTTTAAGCTCATATTTTTGCTCTTTTTGGCCTTCTGAGCTTGAATTTTTATTGAATTTTGTATTCTAAGGTCAAATATTTGCTATCCTCTATGCGATCATAATTTTATCCTATGGTCCTATGAGAAGAAAAAAAAGAATAATGGATGGAAGCTTAAGAACCTTTTATCATGAGTTTTTATTTGAGAGCTCGTGAGTTTTGCTTGGCTTCTTAATGTTCGGCTTAGGCTTGATCTGTGCCTTGAATCATTTTAATTTTGACTTCAGATCAGGCTTCGATCGCACATGTGAAATGGACAAACTTCGATGCTGCAGATGACTTGGGCTACGCATGGAAGCGTGCAAACTTCGACGTTGCGGGCGACTTCGGCCCCACTGGGAGCATGCGGACCTCAACACATGTGGGACTTCGATTGCATCGAGGGTGCATAGATCTTAGTGCATGGGGTACCTCCACCACATTGGGAGCGTTCGAATCTTGGTGAAGGAGTGAAGTCGGTGGTGACGAGCTCATGACTGCTATAGAAGTAGGGGCCAAGGTGGCCGCGATGGGCTCATGAGAGTGAGGTCGCTTGGATCGCAGTCATTCAGGCATATACTCATTAGACTGGCACATTGAATTAATCCATGCTTATCTCCACGGTTGGCGGAGGTGGTAGTGTTGGTGGTGATGGCAACGCGAGGGCCTTTCTATTGGCATAGGCTCCCTCATTTTTGGAAGAGGCATCCTTGAGATGCCGTGAAGAAAATTTGCGTGGTGCCATCGCATGCTCGCTTTGGTGGCCTGATGCAAAGATCATGCCCTTCTTTTATCTATTGTTACTGAAAATGGTTCGCTTCAGGAGTGGAGCGATCAGCTTCTTGCAGGAGGTGCTGAGTGACCTGCAAAATAAAGTCCGAGCCAGAGAATTTTACTCTAGTGAGGATCCTTTGATGCTCAATTCAGTAAAGAACGATCAAGCAACAATGAGTTCTCTGAGAGAAATTTTTTGCTTACCTGGATCCTTAAGATTTTTGGTATTCTTAGGAGAGAAATATCGTAGGAATGTATAATTCTATGAATCTTGGGCCATTAATCATACCATTGTAGGCGAGATATTTGCTCCACGAGATCAAAAAATTCAAATATCCTTTTCTATTTCATAAGCTGGATGAGTGGTGTCATCTTATGGTACATAAAGGTCCCATATATTAATTGTATAAGTTATCAATCAGGAGTTGAGAATATTAGCCTTCATATGCTCTCTACATGAGGGTATTTATTATTTTTGGCCTTTGTTGCATAGCATGGGTGGTTGCCATATGAGTCAGGAGGCTATTGATTAAGGTGTCAGAGTGGACCATGTGATGGGTGAAATCCAAATAGAGTCCCAGTTGAGCACACATATGGCCAAGTCTTAGCTTAGATAGCTCAACCCATACCTCGGATAGCTCATAGTAGCATAGCTTTTCCCAGTAGGATATGAATCCGAGGCATCAAAAATACCTCCGTAATAGAGATAATTTGTTTTATTATCAATATAAACTCCAAATATTCATAAAATTAACTCTTGTAATCCTAGGGAACGAAAAACTTAAGATCCTACACTAGTGTTCAACACCAAATCCTTAACTGTATCTGTCTAGCATAACTTCTTCCATGTCCGTTGTTATGCAAATAAAAAAGAAGCTTTGGTTATTTAAAAAGTTAAATGAAAAGAAATTGTTTGAGCCTAAGCTGAAATATATTTATTTAGTAGCTGTTTTCTTGGATATCTTAATCATTTTGAGGTATGAAATATGCTTGTAAACTTTAGGATACCACTCCACGCCACCCCCCTCCCTTTTTTTGTGATGAGCTATTTAAATGACCATGAAATTAGTCTTTTTTTTGTTACATGGAAAGAAATTCTATTAGAAAGTTTAGGTTCTTTATTGTTGGACCTCAATTTACTCGTGGATAAGCTTGAAACATGTAATTGGCCAAATTAACTATTAGGATTTTGCTATCAAAGTACCTAGTTCTTGCTTTGGGGTCCATTCTTTTATAGATAAAAATTTACCTAGAAATCTATATTTTCTAGATAAATATTTTTTAGATAATATTTAGATAGAAAAATAATTTATCCATGTTCTTTTATACATGGGAAAGTGGTTTCGAAATCTGTTATCCATATTCTTTTGTATTACTACTTTCCTAGGTAAGTTGCTAAAATTAATCCATATTTTCAATAATATCCTTTATGTTTTTTAGGTTTGGATAAAGTAGACAACTGAGTTATTGAGCATTAAATAATGGAGGTATTAGAAATAAGAATGGGGCATCCTAGAAATAAAATTAAATATCTATTTTACTGGCTAGTGAAAAAATGATTTAGCCACCCTCTAGGTGGATAAGATTTTCCTCCATTTTATGGGTAAATACAACCCACGAAAAAGTAACTTACTCATCTTAAAAAGCATGAAAATATGGGTAAGTTGCTCAAAAGAAAAGTTGACCAACTTTCTCATGATATTTACCCACCAAAGAATGGGCCCTTAAGGTGTGGTGACAATGTGGAAGATCTACATTTATCATTTTCTTCGCCATCCTCTTTGAGTAATTAGGGAGGCTAGGGCTCATAAATAACCCCTAGAAAAACAACAATCACATCTGTTAGTTTTCATGAAGTCCATGAGCTAGGTTGGGTAACAACACATTTCATAATATTAGATTTGTGGGTCTCCTTGACCAGCTAATCTAATCGATTAGTTTGCCTTATGGGAAGTTTCATAAGTCTCAATGGCATTGTGAATTCTCAAATGTTCAGCATTCTACATTCTGTATGCCTCCACTCCTAAGCAAGCACCACCAATCCATGCCTATAGCTAGATGTAATCAGCATGGAAATAGTTCTAAGCAACTAACACTTTCAATAAGCTCAAAGCCCTGGGATGGAGACTGAGAAGGAATCACTATAAAAAAAATAGAGTATTAGCGACGAACATTAATGATGGCTTTTTCGCCATCGCTAATAATGGGTATTAGCAATAAAATTAGAGATGGCAAAATTATCATCTCTAATAACTATTTTTGTCGATAGCTTCGGCAATGAAAGGTTAGCCATCGCTAATAGTTATTATTAGTGATGATAATAGCAATGGCAACTTCGCTGTCGCTAATTTGCCATTGCTAATACTTACCCTAAATTTATCCCACACCCAATTTCTCAATTTTTCACTTTCCCTCCAATCCCCCTACCACCCCCCTCTTTCTCCCACCTTTGGTCCTCCGATCTTCGTTTCCTCTGCCGCACTGTTAGATCTGACATCCCCCAGCACTCGACCACCTCTCGCCTCCTTGAGCCCTAGGCTGCGAGCCCCAGATCACCTCCCACCTCCCCAAGCCCCTGGCCTACCTCCCTCTGACCTTTTCCTTGAGCCCCCGACAGCCTTCCCAAGCTCCCGGCAACACCATCTCCTACCACACAGCGCCGCCTCCATACCACAGTGCCGTCTCTTGCTATGCAGCTATGTTTGGTGAGCATTAGTGATGGTAGTGTGATGGCTGCATAGCGCTCCAAATACTCCAGTAAATAGCTACCATTAATTGACTTTCTAGACAATTACTAAGTATTTTCCAGCTCTTTTTCCTCCAACTATACCAGAGATCATGCAAATTGATGGGCCATAATCTTAGATCCAGTTGGATCTTCAATGTTCTCCATGCAAAAGACAATGCAAATTATGGATTGCATTATGTTGGGGTAGATCCTTGTCACTTAGCCAACTATCCTTCTTCCTCGCCTCCCAACCAACTAAACCCAAGACAATTGGTTCATTCTTGTCTCCACACCAGGTGAGTAGCTATGATTCAACGCGACTGGGATCCATGAGTGATAAGACCACGATGTTGTCGTTAAGATACCGCATTTATTAGTTTAATTTCAACTTCTTAAAAATAATTAAAACACGTAGATAGTAGTAAGTTGGATCAAATTCACAGAAAAGATAGTATTTTACTTTTGAAATCTTTGATTTTTATGAAAAAAATAATAAAATAAAATTAAAGTCAAAAAATAGAAATTAAAATTATATAAAATTAAATAGTAAAAGAAAATAAACTTAGTACTAAGATCTACTATTTAGATCTTAGCATCTACTTGCAATAAAATAAAGAGCAATTAAAATAAACTTGCAATAAAATAAAGAGCTAAAATTTAAATAGTTGAAAAATAAAATTTATATTAATTAAAAATTTAAAATTTAAATACATAAAATTTAAAAAGAATAGAAGAAAAAATAAAAACTAGAAGCAGGCTAATCTTGATCTTGGATCGGCGTTGGCATTGAAATAGTGTAAAAGACTTGCTCTTCCTCTCGGCACTGTCTGCCTCGAAGCAACCATTAATCCAAAGCTTGCTCTATCCTATACCATCACCTTTCCTTGATCGAAGATAGCTTAAAACCATCAACCTGGGTTCGTTAAATAGATGTTGGAGAGGGAGGAGCTTTTCTGTTAATCAATATGAAACCAAACCATGGTGTAGATCCATGTATGAAGAGAAATTTGAGTGTAAATCACTTCAAAAGACTTCCTGGATCAAGTTCTGTGAGTGCTGGGTCTTCTAGCTATGAAATTAGAATCCAACGCTTCAAAAATCATCAAAAACCATTATGTATCAGTCCATATCAAGTCGGAATAAGCATGGATCGTTCGATCGCACCTGATGGAGGAGTTTTGACCATCGGATGGTGCTTAGGGTGTTTTAAATCAAGCCAAGGGCATCCGTCAGCCATCCGATCAAGTTTTGGGTGAGATCTAACCATTGGATCTCAGGCACGAGAGCTCAGGGTCGTCGGATGGTGCGTAGGGTGTTGATGGATTTGGAATCAAAATAGGAAAAAGTGGCGGTCATTGGATCTAGATCGGGAACCATCACAACCATTGGATCATGCCTTTACTATGAAGATAGACTACGTGGACTGGAAGCATTGAAGATCGTGATGAATCAGCATCTACTGCACTAACAAAATGATCAAAATGCCCCCTTTAATCGATCCATGGGAAGCTGTGATGAATTTGATGTTAGGGTGACGTCAGCGATGCACGGGAGTGGGTCGACTCTGAGCGGCTTGCTGGCTTGCTGAGTGAGTTGGCTTGGCAGAGCATGCTGGCTTGGCTAGGTGCGTCGGCTGAGCTAGCGGGCTGGCTGAGCTATTTTTATTTTTATTTTTTATTTCTTTAAAAATTCATATTGGATCTATTTTAAATCTGATTCACTCTAAATTTATTCCATTTTGACCAAAAAAATAAGTCTTTTCATTTATGATCAATTTTTCTACAAATAATAAATAAAAATATTAATTTTTAAAAATAAAAATAAATTAATTTATAAATTAATATTTTTATCGATGAATTTATAATACTTATCACACATCTTAACTTAAGCTTTGCTTGTCCTCGAATAAAGAAAGAATTTAATTTTAGATACCTTTTAAGCTTAATATTTTGAATTTTATCAAGTAATTTTCAAAATGGCTATTGATGTTTAGTGGAGCATAAGTGAAGTATGTCATTGGGATATTAATATTTATGAATATAAAAATTCAATGAAGAACATTAAATTTTTTTGAATTTTTTTCTAAATTATCCTCATCTTTATCTCTAAATCGTCTAAACTTTCATATGGACAAGTGTATTATTACTTCCATCATTTATTTATTAATTTTTTTTATTCATATTGTCTACTTTTTGACGTGAATATCATTACTTTCTTAGGTAACAGGATCCAATTACTTGATGAAAAATCAATGTATTTATTTTTTTTCAACATTGTACCACTATTGAGTGTCTTAACCTCTTAAGCTTTCTATTTGATCTATGTAGTGAGTCTTGGATCAATGACTTTTAAACCAATTGGCTTTAGGATACTAGGTATAAAATATCCCTCGAACTTATTAGTTTGAATCAAATAGGCTACGAGTTAAGACTAGCTTTACAATGAGCTTCTTTATTCTTTCCATCTTTTAATGTGAAACTCAATATTTGCTTAGACAAAGAGATCCAGTTACTCAATGAGAAGTACTTAAAAATTATTTTATTTTATAATTATTTTTTTTATAAAAAAATATATAGTTATTCTACACAAGTCCATAAAAAGTAGATTCTTCTTTGATGCTGGTAGAAGAAATAAAAAAAGCTCAAAGAAAAATTATTCATGTTTTAGACTTAACTCTTTATTAAGTTTTTTTAATACTTGATTCCTCAATATCTCATAAATTCTCTAATCTGTGTATCAATTTTCTTTTAAAAATGCTTAGTTCAACTTGATTCTTAAGCATAATCGGATGTCTAAATGCTAAATACTAATTTTTTAAAGATTTTTTTAAAATATTTAAAATTTTATTATTCTCTTTCTCAACTTAATCGATATTATCCTTAATGGAGAAGAAAAAATAAAGAATATAATAAAGAATAAAAAAAATACACCTAACTTAATTGGTCCAATATAGGTCTTGAAAATTTGGCTCTTCCTCCAACTTATTCAACATGTCCTAGAAAGAAAGATAAATTAGACACAAGAAAAATAAATATTGGATTGCCTTCCAATAAGCGCTAAGTTTATCATCTTCAGCCAGACACAATGTAACTTACCTATTCTGTATCAAATACTGAATTGATAAATTTTAATGATTTTGGATTGTCAATCTCAGAAAGATAATTTATGATCTTTTTATTAGTATATTCATTGCTAATTTCAGGAATATAGAATGCAACCCCATTTCTAGATCCTTGTTTGTTAAGAATTTCTTCTATTTGTTCTTCTAAAATGCTCATAATTTGAGTTTTTGGGTTAGGAGTTGAGTTTAATGCAATGGATACTAGGAGGGTGACTAAAGACAACTTCAATTCTGAAGGTAAATTTATATGATCTTGTTTAAATAATTTCATTAACTTCTCATTACCAACTGCTTGATTTTTATTAAAAAGAACTAGCTTTTTGGGCTAATGGAAATAGGAATTTAGGTTTATAGATCTCTGATAACTCATCTGTTCTCTTTTTCTCTTTATTTATCTTATTTAAATTGGAATCAGCATTAGTACTAGTTTCGAGCTCAAGTTCTTCGATGTGGTTAGCCTCAGTACTAACCTTTTTTTTTATATATTTATTTTGGCTAGCATTAGTACTAGCCTCTTTCATCTAGTTTTGATATGGGTTTTTAAGAATCTTATCATTTTATGCTTAGAAATTATTTTGGTATTCTCTAATTGAAGATTCTTAGGTGGAATATTGAATTGATAATTGAATCTAGGTGGTTAGTGGATAATAGATGGATTGTTTATAAAATTTATAATCGATTGGCTCGATAATTGACATAGTTCTCTCCTTATGTTAGACTCAGCTAATTATCCTATTTGGACTTCTAATTTGGTGATAGATTGTTGTTGAGTTAGAATCGATTGTTGTTGAGATAGGATCAATTATTGCAACTGATTAAATCTATCATCGGCTAGATTGGTCTATTGAGGAGGTGGATATGATGGCTTGGTAGATTGACTAGGCTGACCACTATTATAGGCATAATTCTAGTATTGGAGCCTATTTTGATAGTTCTGTATTGGTGGAATTTGGATTTAAGCCGAAGTCTGTTGAGGTATCCAAGAAAAATTGAGGTGGTTCCTTCAACCTAGGTTGTATAAGTTTGAAAATAAATTATTAACTGGCTTAGAGTAGCCTTGTATAGCTTGAATTTATTCTTGGATGAAAGATGAAAATTATGTAGTCATAGGACATTCACTCACATGATGGGATGTGCTAGCATAAATAGAATAAATCTCTTGATAATTAGAAGATAATGTAAATTGTGCAGGAGATTGTTGGCCTAGGATTAGAAATTGATCTAATTTTTGGACAAGAAGATCGACTTTATTTATCAGATTCAAATCAGTCTTAAAACTAGATTCTGGATATGTGAAATCATGGATTTTTGCCCGCTTTTGATAGAAAGATAATGAAGCATGGTTAATTGAGTTTTTACTTAAAGTTTTAAATAAGGCATAGGCTTCATCCTCACTTTTGTTCATGAATGCACCTCCATAGGATGCTTCTATCATTTATCTATATTGATCTCCTAAACCCTCATAAAATGTTTGAACTATTTGCCACTTAGATAGACCATGGTGTGGACATTTTCTAAGAAGTTTCTTAAGTCTTTCCTATGACTCATGAATTTATTTCTTTGGAAGCTGAGTAAATCCAGTGATGGCTCATCTCATGGTGTCGGTTCGACCTATAGGATAAATTTTTTTAAGAAATTCAAGTTACAATTCAGTACAAGTTTGGATTGGTCTTTCTATTATGCCAAGCCAATGCTTAGCTTTATTTTTTAATGAAAAAAAGGAATAAGATTTGTCTAAGGGTATCATCAGTTAAATTTTGGATTTTCACCATAGAGCAGATTTTTAAGAATTCATTCAGATGCTTGTAAGGATCTTCATTGGTATTTTCATAGAAAGATGGGAGTGTCTGGATTGTGGTCGGCTTGATCTCATAGTGGCTAGCAGAGATATTAGATAATTGAATATAAGTCGATGGGTTATAGATAGAAGAAATAAAATATTTTTTCATCTGCCTAGGTAGTTCTCTAAATTTTTCAGCTTTTTGACTATTGAATTTAATATGATTCAACCATTCAATTTTATGATTGGATTTAACTAGGTTAGAAAAAATGATTTCCTACCGTATATGTACTAGTACAATCTTAACATGTGGTTCAAATTTTTTTAATTTTTTATTATTATTATTTTATTTATTATTTTTAATTTAATTTAATTTATTTTTTATTTTTTGGAGAAGAAAAGGAGAAGAAAGAGAAAATAGTTCTAAAGAAGATATCTTAAGGAGTCCTAAAGCTAAGAAAAGAGAGAAGAATTAATTTTAATTAGGTTTGATGTTTTAGTTAGCAATCAAGTTAGACAAACAATCCTGACTAAGGATTATCCTAAATCTAGATAGCTTCTAACTGCCAAGATCACCTTCAAGTCCTCTAAGTATAAGATCAGCCACTCAACTGGTCAGGTAAGTATAAGATCGGTGGGAGTCTTTCCATTGCTTTCATTAGATATCAATTATCTTGGCTAGGTAAGTTAATGAAACTAGTTAAGTAACCACCTTCTTTCGAGATATATTTTTTGAACTACTTACCTTAGACACCAGTCAAACTAGCTAACACTAATTCGGTCTAACTTTTAGGATTTTTTGTCCTAATAAGCTCAAGTTTCTAGGGCCGATGTTTAATTGATTTTAATTTAAAGGCTTAGGTTAATGCAAGATGCTGGTTGATTGTTTGTGAGTCAAGAAAGGATGATCAAATTCTCATCTTATCTTGTTTAATGGGTTATGTCCTTAAATTGATTCAAGAGATAAATATGCATAATCACTTTTAGACAAGGAGTTCTATGCAACTAAGTTAGATGCATAAAATTAATTGAATTTGAAAGACTTACCTTATCTCTAGTGATCACCAAATAAAAAAATAAATAAATAAAAATAAATCTAAATGATGGATGCTCTAAGCAATTAGAATTTCTACTTTTATCATGAAGTTTTTAATTAGATTTAAGTGGATATTTTTTAAATTAATTTAAAAATAAAATAAATAATAATAAAAAAAGAGGTCTAAGGTTAGGATTGATCTCACCAAACAAAATTAGAAGCTATCTTCCTTCTCCTAATCTTTTTTTTTCCTTCTTTTTTGTACAAAATAAATAAGAAAAGTTAGTAGATAATTTTTATATTAAAAAAAATAAAAATTTATTTATAATTTATTTACAAAAAAATCAAAGAAATTAAAAATTTTAATACTAATGCCGTTTCTAGTAATGGCATCAAAAACTTGATAAGACCACGATGTTATCATTAAGATACCATATTTATCAGTTTAATTTCTACCTCTTAAAATAATTAAAACACGTAGATAGTAGTGAGTCGGATCGAATCTATAGGAAAGATAGTATTTTACTTTTGAAATCTTTAATTTAAAAAAAAAAATTAAAATAAAATTAAAGTTAAAAAATAAAATAAAAATTATATAAAATTAAATAATAAAAATTTAAATAGTATAGTAAAATAAACTTGGTACTAAAATCTACTATTTAGATTTTAGCATCTACTTGCAATAAAATAAAAAGTAATTAAAATAAACTTGTAATAAAAATAAATAATTAAAATTTAAATAGCAAAAAAATAAAATTTATATTAATTAAAAATTTATAATTTAAATACATGAAATTTAAAAAAATAGAAAAAAATAAAAACTAGAAGCAGGCTGATCTTGATCTTGGATTAGTGTTGGCGTTGAGATGGTGTAGAAGACTGGTTGTTCCTCTCGACACCATCTGTCTTGAAGCAACCATTAATCCAAAGCTGGCTCTATCCTATATCATCATCATTTTTTGATTGAAGACAGCTTAAAACCATCAACTTGGATTCTTTAAATAGATGTTGGAGAGGGAGGAGCTTTTCTGTTAATCAATATGGGACCAAACCATGGTATAGATCCATGTATGAAGAGAAATTTGATTGTAAATCACTTTAAAAGACTTCCTGGATCGAGTTCTATGAGTGCTGGGTCTTCTGCACATGAAATTAGAATCCAATGCTTCAAAAATCATCAAAAGCTATGGTGTATCAGCCTAGATCAAGTCGGAATAAGCATGGACTGTTCGATCGTGCCTGATGGAGGAGTTTTGATTGTCGGATGGTGCTTAGGATGTTTTAAATTAGGCCAGGGGTGTCCGTTAGCCATCCGATCAAGTTTTGGGTGAGATCTAATTGTTGGATCTCAGGTAGGAGAGCTCAGGGCCATTCGATGGTGCGCAGGGTGTTGATGGATTTTGAATCAAAACAAGAAAAGCGATAGCTATTGGATCTAGATCGGGAACCATGATAACCATTGGATCACTCCTTTACTATGAAGATAGACAGCATGGACTGGGAGCACTGAAGATCATGACGAATTAGCACCTACTACACCAATGAAATGACCAAAATGCCCTCGCTAATCGGTCCATAGTAAGCCAAGATGAATTTGACGTTAGGGTGACGTTAGCGGTGCATGGGGTGGATCGACTCTAGGCAGCTTACTGGCTTGCTGAGTGGGCCAGCTTGGCTGAGCGTGCTAGCTTGGCTGGGTGCACCGACTGAGCTATTTTTATTTTTATTTTTACTTCTTTATTTCTTTGAAAATTCATATTGGATCCTTTTTAAATTGGATTAGCTCCAAATTTATTTCATTTTGACCAAAAAAATAAACTCTTTTCATTTATGATCAATTTTTCTATAAATAATAAATAAAAATATTAATTTTTAAAAATAAAAATAAATTAATTTATAAATTAATACTTTTATCAGTGAATTTATTATACTTATCAATGAGCCCTAACCTAACCGATGTTTGACCGACTAAGATCGATAGGATTCCACCGACTAAAATCGATGGGACTCCACCGACTAAGTATGATAGGCCTAATCAAGTCAGCATCTAACTGACTTGGTTCGATGCATAACCTATGATTAGCTAGTGATATTAAGCATCTTGCCGACTACTTCCTCAGAGCCATATTGACTATCTAAATTGACGATGGCTATTCGACACAAGCACTAACTACATGCAAATGTATAGTGCAATAGTCACCCACAAGTAGCCCATTACTCAGTCTTAATGGTAATTAATGAGTTAACTACCCACTAAATACCATAACTCCCACATTCTGAATATTTAGGGATGAGAGTTACATAATAATAGTATCATCTACCCTATAAATACCGATAAGCAATGGATAATCTGGTAAGCTTTTATATTATAAGCTTTCGCTATCACTTTTTGGCTCTTTTTGGCTATTCCCTTTCTCTGGCTAACTTAAGCATTGGAGGGTCCCTCGTTGGATAACTTTCGGCAAGAGAACTTTCTTTTCAAGTTTCTTGATGATATTATGCGATGTTGTCATTAGGACATCGTGTTTATCAGTTTAAATATCCAACTTCTTAAACAATTAAAACTATGTAGAGAGTAGCGAGTTGGGTCGAATCTATAGAGAAGGTAGTGCTTTGATTTGATAACTTTGATTTTTATAAAAAAATGATTTTACTTTAATTAAATTGATAATTCAAATATAAGAAATTAAAAGAATAAGTAAAGAAAGAAAAACTAGAACAAAGACTCTAAAGTTAATTTGCACCGCCTCATCAGGAAGATGGTTGATGACATCTCCTTCTTCCTTTAAACTTCTTAGAGCATACTGGGCTTCCTCTTCTTCTTCTTCTTTGGATCTTGATCTCAGATTGATGTTGACATGAAGATAGTGTAGGAAACAAGTTCTTCTTCTCAGCACCCTTTGCCTCGAAGCAGTCTTCAACCAAAGCCTTGCCTCCCACCCTATACCGTCCCCCTCTCTTTGATCAGAGATAGATTGCTTTGTTCAGCCTAGATCATTTAAATAGAGTTGAGAGGGGTGACGTATGGAGGGGTTCGGGTGAAAGTCGAATTAAGACTCTGAAATAAATCAAATAGGAAGCCATCTTGTTAATGCAAAGACCTGGATCTTGCTGACCATCAGATCATGATCAAATGCTCCAAAAATCACCCAAAAACTTAGTTATTCAGTGCCTAAATAAGCATTGAACCCTTCCCAACTATCAGATCATGCAAACATGAATTATGGGCCATTAGATCATGCAAAAGAGGGCCTAAAGAGTTTTTCTAAGACTGGCAGCTGTTCTAGCCATTAGATCGCACAGAGGAGAACTCTAGACCATCTGATCATGCCTTAAATGTGGGCCACCACCGCTGCATATGGTAAAGGGTGATCCCTGCCATCCAATCAGGTGTATCGCGTGATGTCAACCATTGGATGGTGCATAAAAACTTTTGCCCGCCTGTGAGTTGCAACAACACCGGACCATTATTCTTATGGACCATCGTGGACCAAATAGTTGGGTTGTTTCTATGCATCATCGTGGATCGGGTAGCTTAATAGGCTAGGCTGGCTTCTTTTTCTTTATTTTTTTATTTTTTTTATTTTTCTTCTCTTTTGAATCTTCATTCGAGATTTATTTTAAGTTTGATTTGCTCTCAATTTTTTTTTAATCTATGAATTAGGCTCTTTGCATTGGCGATCATCTTTCCTATAAAACACTAATAGAAGTATCAATTCTTAAAAATAAAAATAAATTAATCTATAAATTAATATTTTTATTAATATATTTATGATACTTATCACCTGATGTTTGGTACTCAGGTGTAACAACTCAGCTCTCGACTGACTATCTCAGATAGGCTGTAATAGTTTGGCATGCTAGGAAGGGAAAGGAAAGGAAAAGAAATATTCTTTCAAAGACCACAATGGCCAAAATGAGAGCGCAGAATGCTTCTATCAGCTCTGCTCGATGCTTGTCGTGGTGTGATGCACCTTCGACAACCATCAGGGAGCCTAATGCTTCATGACCAGTGATGATTGCAGACCAGCAGTAATTCACTACCTTAGTGCAGCAAGTGAAGTCTCTGATGAGGCTGTCCATGGTCTCTAATAGACTACAGAGCAGCATCAACAATAGTTGCAATAACAATAGCAGTAGCAATGGCACTCGAAGGGGATGGCACTACATGATGTGCCCTCCTGGCACAGCCACCAGCCTTATTCTCTGTCCCGCCACTCAACTCAACATTTTCATAAGATGAATCATCGATCCATTTGACAGTCACCACATCCTGACTCCCGGCATGCTCCACATGCCACTTCCAAAAATTGGCATTCCTCTTCCCCTCGACGAGCCTCATAAAAGAGGAAGAGACCACGATCACCATAAAGTTCTTCTAGGGAAAGTTCTACCTTAGGATATTCTAAGTATCCCGACAAATCTCAGTGATGGTTGGACAAATACAACCAAAAGCTGAGGGAGCTTGATCGCTGCCTAGATCAGCTCCAAACAAATAATCAGGATTCCACTGATGAGTATGGCATTAGCACTCATCCTTTCTTCTCTTGATGTATCCTCGATGAACTAATTTTTAATCAGTTCAAGATGCCATAGATGAAGTCATATGATAGTTCTACCGATCTACTTGACCACCTTGTGAGCTATAAGACTCTCATGCTTGTTCAGGGGCATCTGACATCCTCTTATGCATCACTTTTCTGGCTACTCTCCAAAAAATTGCCCGAACATGGTACTCCAAACTTCAATCTGGAAGTATCCATTCATTTGAGTAGTTCCAACAGCTTTTTATGGTGTATTTCGACACCAACCGAAAGATGCCACGAACTTCCAACAACCTTTTCTCCATCAGATAACAAGATGGAGAATCGCTATAAGACTTTGTGGCATGTTTCAATACCACCATCTTGGAGGTCTGGGATCTCAACGAGTCGACGGTCATAGTGGCCATGAAGCAGAGATTGAGAAGTTCTAGGTTCACCTATTCTTGGATAAAATACTCTCTCGGATGTATGCCGACCTCTTCGAGCGTGTGTAGAAGTATATTCGTGCTAAAAGTTGCTACTGATTGGTGCCAATCTGAGGACAAAGGTTAGAGGAAAAAGAAGAAGGGAAGCTTCACGGGGCCCAGCCAAACCCATGCTGAGAGAGAAGCTCCACCTTCTTGACCAAGTTCGAAGCCTAAAAGTTTTTGTAGTAGGTATGACTCATGTACCCCTTTAATTACTTCTTGTGCATAGATTCTTATGGAGATAGAGGGTGAGAGCTACCTTCGATGATCCCAGTTGATGAAGTCATGGCCATCATCTTGCAACAATAAGTGCTACTGTCGGTTCCATCATGATCACGATCATAATACCAAATAGTGCATCTACTAAAGAATGAGATAAATGCCTTAATAAGCTGGGGATATGTCAGGAAATACCTATGGCATCGAGTTGTGTAGCTGCATGTTAATCCACCATGATAGCCATTTCCTGAGAAAGAAACTCACACTCAACCTATGGTGAGCGTGATCAACATGATCTTAGTAGGACAGAAACTATGGGGGGCAAACGACTTGGAAAGCTCCTCCAAACGTCTACGGGTAAATGATGATATCATTTTTTTCGAAGATCTACAAGGAGTCCAAACTCCTCATAATGATACTGTTGTTATATGTATGACAAAGCTAATTACGATGTAAAATGGTATCTTGTTGATAATGGAAGCTCCACATATGTGATTTTCTATGATGCTTTCTCCCGAATGCGATTTTCTACTAACCAACTAAAACCAGTCAACACTCTTCTAATAAGATTCATGGGTGACTTGGTCAAAGTAAGAGTGATAGAACTCCCTATTATTGTCGGGCAACCATCTTGGCAATTGACTGCATGACTCAATTTTCTCGTAGTCTAAGTTTCTTCTATCTACAATGTCATCTTGGAACGATCCAAATTGAATGTGCTCTAAGCAATTATCTTAACATATCACTTACTCGTGCACTTCCTAATGAGAAATGGGACTCAAGAAATTAGAGGAGATCAACAGTTGGCCCACAATGTTACTTGACTATAATCAAAGGAAAAAAGCCAATTGAAGCTCTTCCCATTAATGGACTGGACCAAAGAGAAGAAGAAAGTCGAGAAGAATCCACAGAGCAACTAATCTCAATACCCCTCACTGATGAAGACCCGACTAAAACCATCTAGGTTGGATTTTCATTAAGCAATGAACTGCAGAAGAAACTTGTCACCTTTCTAAAAAAGAATACAGATATCTTCGTCTGGTCTGCCTCAGACATGCTGAATATCCCTTCTGACATAATTGTCCATTGACTAAATATCAATGTCAAGCGCAAGCCAATGAGACAAAAGAAAAAAAGTTTTGCTCCCGAGCAACATAAGGCCATCAATGAAGAAATTGACAAGTTGCTAGCAGCTAACTTCATTCATAAGGCAACCTACTTTGATTGGCTCATGAACATTATGATGGTCAAGAAGGCTAATGGTAAATGATGGATATGCATCAACTACACCGACTTGAATAAAGCTTATCGTAAGGATAGTTTTCCACTTTCTTGAATTGATCAACTAGTCGATGCCACATCGAGCTATCAACTACTCAATTTTATGGTTGCCTTCTCCAGCTACAATGAAATTTGGATGGCACCCAAAGATGAGGAGAAGATGGCATTTATTACCGCTAAAGGCTTGTATTGCTACAAAGTCATGTCTTTTGGTCTTAAAAATATTGGGGCTATATATCAGAGGCTAGTCAATAAAGTCTTCAAGAACTAAATCAATCATACCATAGAGGTCTATGTCGATGACATGCTCGTGAAGAGCAATGAAGCTTCTCTACAAATCGACAACCTGGAGGAAGCTTTCAACTTCTTGAGGAGATATCAAATAAAACTAAACCTAACTAAGTGTGCCTTCAGTGTCATTTCAAAAAAGTTTCTCAATTTCATGGTGACAAGGTGGGGCATCAAGGCCAACCCCGAGAAGATTAAGACTGTTCTTCACACGAAGCCTCCAACTTCGTGATAGGATATTCAGAAATTGGTAGGATGCATTGCATCTTTAAATTGATTCATTTCCAAGTCTGTAGAATGATGCCTCCCCTTCTTCAAGATCCTCAGGTAGATGAAAGACTTAACTTGGATGGAAGAGTGCTAAAAGGCTTTTGATGACTTGAAGTAGTACCTAAACTCTCCTCCACTTCTAACAAAGCCAAATACCGATGATGAATTATTCATGTATTTGGCCATGACTTCTAAAGCTGTCAGCTCGGTGCTGCTCCAAGAAGAAGATAAAGTGCAAAAACCCATCTACTACATAAGTCGGGTTCTACATGGGGCCAAAATAAGATATTCTCAGATTGAAAAGATCATCTTCATGATTATAACAACTATTTGGTGATTGTAACCTTATTTCCTAGACCACTCGATAAAAATCTTGATCAATCTTCTCTTGAGAACTTTACTTCAATGGTCGGATATTTTGGAGAGAATGGCTAAATGGGCGATCAAACTCAGTGTGTTCAATCTTTCTGATGTTCCATGATCTTCGATGAAAGCTCAGATACTTCCAACTTTGTTGTCGAGTGCACACCAATTAAGGATAGCCAAGTCGAAGATCAATCCCTAAAAGAGACATCGGAGCCTGCATGGATCTTACATGTAGA
Organism: Cocos nucifera; assembly: GCA_006176705.1. NCBI lineage: Eukaryota > Viridiplantae > Streptophyta > Magnoliopsida > Arecales > Arecaceae > Cocos > Cocos nucifera. The sequence continues at coordinate 797,568 of QRFJ01000780.1, forward strand.
TGAAGCTTCAAACATCCAAGGATGTGGTGCAGGTCTTATTCTAACCAACATCGATGAGATGGTGATGGAGTATGCTCTCCGATTTAGCTTCAAAGCTTCAAACAATCAAGCTAAGTACGAAGCTCTGATAGCTGGATTGAAGATTGTCAAAGATCTCAATGTAAAATGCCTAAAGATGTTCACCGACTCGTAGCTGGTCACTGGACAATCCCAGAGAGAGTATGAGATCCAAGATCCTATTCTTCTCAGATATCTATAAAATCTTAGATCTCTGCAAATAAATTTTGACTATTTTGAGATCTTCCACATCTCCCACTCAGAGAATGCCCATGCTGATTCTTTATCTCGACTTGCTACTTCTGGCTACGATGAGCTAGAAAAAAATCTTCATCGAGTATCTCAAGAATCCAAGTATTGACACTGAAAAGGAAGTTCACCAGGTCCAAGTTGGTCATGAATCGAGCTGGATCGACATATTCATCGAATTCTTGACAAATAGAACCTTGTCAGTTGATCCTACCAAGTCATGCTGAATGAAGAGAGTGGTGACCAGGTACTTAATCATCGATAATCAACTTTATTGAAGATCGGCATCACTGCTCTTGCTTAAGTATCTTCGACCTTTCGAAGCTAATTATGCTCTCGGGGAGGTACACGAGGGCATTTATGGCAACCACTTGGGGGCAAGTGGATATCTTACCAAATTCTTTGGCAAAAATATTATTAGCCAACCATGCAAAAAAATGCTACCAACTTAGTGCAGAAGTGCAACCAATATCAAAGGTTTGCTAATATATAAAGACTTTCATCAAGTCACCTTACAATCATTTCGGCAACTTGGCCATTACATCAGTGGGGAGTCGATATACTTAATCCTTTCTTGCCAACTAGTGGGCAAAGAAAGTTCATGATCGAAGCCATTGGTTATTTTATCAAGTGGGTGGAAGCTAAACACTTGGCACAAATAAAGAAAAGAAAGACAATCGACTTCTTGTGGAAGTCCATCACTAGTATGATCGCACTCGTGATAGTATCCTAGAAACTATAATTTATAACATAGCAGCCATCCCTCGACATCATTGACCCTCCTACCATGCAGGCCAGCCGAGCACAGGACTGTTGAAGTGGGTCCCATGATGATGCACGACACTACCAAGCTCACGACTTAGTTTTTTTGTAAAGAAAATATATTTTGAATAGCAAGAAAGAGAAAACACAAAAATTAATGAAAAATGCATAAGAAAAAGAAAAATAGCATAAAAATTAAAAAGAGTGCAGCATGAGGACTTCCTAGAGGATCATCCATCCTAGTACTACTCTCGTCCAAGCACGCTTAACTATGAAGTTCCGATGAGATCCGATGCATTAGTGTTGGTATGATCGCACCCGTGATAATATCTTCGAAACTATAACTGATAACGTAGCAGCCATCCCCGACCATCATTGACCCTCTTACTACATAGGCCAATCGGGCATAGGAGACTGTTGAAGTGGGTCCCATGATGATGTACGGTACTATCAAGCTTATGACTTAGTTTTTTCTTTAGAGAAAATATTTTTTGAATAGTAAGAAAGGAAAAATCCAAAAATTAAAGGAAAATCCATAAAAAATAGCATAAAAATTAAATGGGGTGCAACACGAGGACTTCCCACGGGATCACTCATCGCTTAACTATGGAGTTCTGATGGGATCCTGAGCACTAGTGTTGGTATGATCGCACCCATGATAATATCTTTGAAACTGTAATTTATAACGTAGCAGCTGTCCCCTACCATCATTGACCCTTCTATCATACAGGCCAGCCGACATAGGACTATTGAAGTGGGTCTCATGATGATACTATCAAGCTCATAATTTAGTTTTTATTTTGGAAGAAAATATTTTTTGAATAGCAAGAAAGGGAAAAACATAGAAATTAATGGAAAATGCATAAAAAAAGTAAAATAGCACAAAAATTAAAAAGGGTGCAACACGAGCTTGGGGACACCCATCCTAGTACTACTATCACCCAAGCATGCTTAATTGCATAGTTCTGATGGGATCTGGTGCATTAGTGCTGGTTTGATCGCAACCATGATAGTATCTTTGAAACTATTATTTATAACATAGCAGTCGTTCCCTGCCATCATTGACCCTCCTATCGTGTAAGCCAGCTAGGCACAGGACTGTTGAAGTGGATCCCATGATGATGCACGGTACTATCGAGCTCATGACTCAGATTTTTTTAGAGAAATATTTTTTGAATAGTAAGAAAGGGAAAACACAAAAATTAAAGAAAAATGCATAAGAAAAAGGAAAATAGCATAAAAATTAAAAAGGGTGCAATATGAGGACTTTCCAGGGAATATATTTTTCGAATACCAAGAAAGGAAAAATATAGAAATTAAAGAAAAATATATAAAAAAAGCATAAAAATAAAAAAGGTGCAGCATATGGACTTCTCAGGATATCATCCATCCTAGTACTACTCTCGCCCAAGCGGTGCAACACGAGGACTTCCCAGAGGCTCACCCATCCTAGTACTACTCTCGCCCAAGTATGCTTAGTTGCAGAGTTTTGATGGGATCTGATGCATTAGTGCTAATATGATTGCACCCATGAAAATATCTTCAAAATTGTCTTTCATAACGTAGCAGCCATTCCCCACCATCATTGATCCTCCTACCGTGTAGGCCGGCTAGGCATAGGACTATTAAAGTTGGTCCCATGATGATGCATGGCACTACCAAGGTCACGACTAAGTTTTTTTTTGAGAAAAAATATTTTTTGAATAGTAAGAAAGGAAAAACATAGAAATTAAAAGAAAATGCATAAGAAAAATGAAAATAGTGCAAAAATTAAAATGGATGCAATACTAGGACTTTCCAAGGGGTCACCCATCCTAGTATTACATTCGCCCAAGCATGCTTAATTGCGAAGTTCTGATGGAATCTGATGCATTAGTTCTGGTTTGATTGCATGCATCGCAATATCTTGAAAACTATAATTTATAGCATAGCAACCATCCCTAGCAATCATTGACCATCTCACAGTGAAGGCCAGTCGGGCATGGGACTATTGAAGTGGGTTTCATGATGATGCATGGTACTACCAAGCTAACGATTCAATTTTTTTTCTAAAATTTTTTTTTTGAATAGTAAAAAATATATAAAAATTAAAGAAAAATGCATAAAACAATAGTGCAAAAATTAAAAAGGAGGCAACATAAGGACTTCCTAGGGGGTCATTGGAATCGGTGGATTAGTGCTGGTATGATCGCACCCATGATAATATCTTAGAAACTCTAATTTATGATGTTACAGCTATCTACCACCAACATTGACCCTCCTACCATGTAGGCCTATCAGGCATAGGACTATTGAAGTGGGTCCCATGATAATGCATGGTACTACTGAGCTTACAATTCAATTTTTTTCTAGAAAAATATTTTTGAATAGTTAGAAAGAAAAACATAGAAATTGAAGGAAAATGCATAAAAAAAATGCAAAAATTAAAATGGGTGCTACATGAGGACTTCCCTTGGGTCACCCATCCTAATACTACGCTCGTCCAAGCAAGCTTAACTATGGAGTTTTGATGGGATCCGTGTTATTAGTGCTAGTATGATCGCACCCATGATAAAATTTTTGAAACTGTAATTTATAACATAGCAACCATCCCCCGCCATCATTGACCATCCTACTGTGTAGGCCATTGGAGCATAAGACTACTGAATTGGGTCCCATTATGATGCATGGTACTATCGAGTTGTCGATTCAATTTTTTTTCTAGAGAAAATATTTTTTGAATAGTAAGAAGGGAAAAACATAGAAATTAAAGGAAAATAAAAAATAAAAAAATAATATAGCACAAAAATTAAATGAGGACTTCCCAGGGGTCACCCATGCTAGTACTACTTTCACCCAAGCATGCTTAACTGCAAAGTTCTGATGGGATCTAGTATATTTGTAATGGAATGATCGCATAAATGATAATGTCTTCAAAACTGTAATTTATAACGTAGTAGCCATTTTCTATCATTGTTGACCATCCTACCATGCAGGACAGCCGGGCATAGGACTATTGAAGTGGGTCCCATAATGATGCATGGTACAATCAAGCTCAAGGCTAATTTTTTTTAGAGAAAATACTTTTTGAATAGTAAGGAAGGAAAAACACAAAAATTGAAGAAAAATACATAAGAAAAAAAATAGTGCAAAAATTAAAAAAGGTGCAACATGAGAAATTCCAAGAGGGTCACCCATCCTAGTACTACTTTAGCCCAAGCATGCTTAACTATGGAGTTCTGATGGGATCTATTGCATTAGTGCTGGTTTGATAGCACCCATGATAATATCCTCAAAACTATAATTTATAACATAGCAACCGTCCTCTGCCATCATTGACCCTCTTGCTGTACAGGCCGATTGGGCATAGGACTGTTGAAGTGGGTCTCATGATGATGCATCATATTACCAAGCTCATGACTCAGTTTTTTTGGAGAGAAAATATTTTTTGAATGGTTATAAAGGGAAAACACAAAAATCGAAGAAAAATGCATTAAAAAAAAGCACAAAAAGGGTGCAACACGAGGACTTCCCAAAGGGTCAGCCATCCTAGTACAACTCTTGCCCAAGCACACTTCACCGCAAAGTTCTGATGGGATCCGGTGCATTAGTGCTAGTATGATCACACTTATAGGAATATCTTTGAAACTATAATTTATAACATAGGAGCCATCCTCCGCCATCATTGACCCTCCTACACTATGGGCCAGCCTGGCATAAGACTATTGAAGTGGGTTCCATGATGATTCACAGCACTACCAAGCTCACGACTCAAATTTTTTAGGGAAAAAATATTTTTCAAATTATGAGAAAATATAAACATGAAAATTAAAAAAATACATAAAAAAATAGCTCAAAAATTGAAAAGAATGCAACATGAGTACTTCCTAGAGGGTCACCCATCTAAGTACTACTCTCGCCCAAGTAAGCATAACTGTAGAGTTTTGATGAGATCCAATGCATTACTACAGGTATGGTCACACCCGTGATAATATCTTTGAAACTATATCGATAACGTAGCAGCCGTCCCCTAACATCATTGACCCTCCTACCATGCAGGCCATCCGGGCATAGGACTGTTGAAGTGGGTCCCATGATGATGCACAGTACTATCAAGTTGATGACTCCATTTTTTTTCTAGAAAAAATATTTTTTGAAGAGTAAGAAAGGAAAAACATAAAAATTGTAAGAAAATGAAAAAGAAAAAAAATAGCATAAAAATTAAAAAGGGTGCAACACGAGGACTTTCCAGGGGGTCACCAATCCTAGTACTACTTTCGCCCAAGCATGCTAAACTGTAGAGTTCTGATGGGATCCGGTGCATTAGTAATGGAACGATCGCACCCATGATAATGTCTTTGAAACTATAATATATAACATAGCAGTCGTTCCCCACCATCATTGACACTCCGATTGAGCAAGCTAGCCTGGCACAGAACTATTGAATAGGGTCCCATGATGATGCATGGTACAATCGAGCTCATGACTCTATTTTTATTTCTAGAGAAAATATTTTTCAATTTGTAAGAAAGGAAAAACATAGAAATTAAAGAAAAATATAAAATAAAAAGAAAAATAGCGCAAAAATTGAAATGGCAGCAACACAAGGACTTCCCAGGGGGTTATCCGTCCTTGTACTACTCTCGCCCAAGCATGCTTAACTATAGACTTTTGATGGGATTTGATGTAATAGTGCTGATATGATTGCACTGATGATAATATTTTCGAAACTATCATTTATAACATAGCAGCCATCCCCACCATCACTGACTCTTCTACCGTGCAGGACAACCATGCACAGGACTGTTCAAGTTGGTCCTATGATGATGCACGGTACTACTGAGCTGATGACTCAATTTTTTTTAGAGAAAATATTTTTTGAATAGTAAGAAATAAAAAATAAAAAAATTGAAGGGAAAAGCTTAAAAAGAGAAAAATAGCACAAAAATTAAAATGGGCACGACACGAGGACTTCACAAGGGGTCACCAATCCTGGTACTACTTCCGCCCAAGCATGCTTAACTTCGAAGTTTTGATAGGATCTGATGCATTAGCAATGGAATGATCACACCCATGATAATGTCTTCAAAACTATAATTTATAATGTAGCAGCCATCCCCCACCATCATTGACCCACCTACCGTGACGGCCTACTGGGCATGGAACTATTGAAATGGGTCCCTTGATGATGCACGGTACAACCAAGCTCATGACTCAATTTTTTTCTAGAAAAAATATTTTTTGAATTATAAGAAAGGAAAAACATAAAAATTGAAGGAAAATGCATAACAAAAAGAAAAATAGTGCAAAAATTAAAATGGTAGCAATGCGATGGCTTTCTAGGGGCTCACCCATCCCTGTACTACTCTCGCCTAAGCACGCTTAGCAATGGAGTTCTGATGGGATCCAGTGCATTAGTGCTAGTACGATTGCACCGATGATAATATCTTCGAAACTATCATTTATGATGTAGCAGCCATCCCCATCATCATTCACTCTCCTCCCTTGCATGCCAATCGGGCACAGGACTGTTGAAGTGGATCCCATGATGATGCACGGTACTACCGAGCTCACAGCTTAATTTTTTTTTAAGAGAAAATATTTTTTGAATAGCAAGATAAGATAAATAAAAAAATTGAAGGAAAATGCTTAAAAAAGAAAAATAGCACAAAAATTAAAAAGGGTGCAACACAGGGACTTCGCATGGGGTCACAATCCTAGTACTACTTTCACCCAAGCATGATTAAGTGTGGAGTACTGATGGGATTTGGTGCATTAATAATGGAATGATCGCACCAATGATAATGTCTTCAAAACTATAATTTATAATGTAGCAGCCATCCCCCACCATCATTGACCCTCCTACCGTGCAGGCCAGCTGGGCACAAAAATGTTGAAGTGGGTCCCATGAAGATACACGGTACAATCGAGCTCATGACTTAGTTTTTTCTTCTAAAGAAAATATTTTTTGAATTGTAAGAAATAGAAAACACAAAAATTGAAGGAAAATGCATAACAAAAAAAATAGCACAAAAATCAAAATGGTAGCTATGTGAGGGCTTCCTAGGGGGTCGCCCATCATTGTACTACTCTTGCCCAAGCACGCTCAACTACGGAGTTCTGATGGAATCCGATGCATTAGTGCTAGTACGATCACTCCGATCATAATATCTTTGAAACTATCATTTATAACATAGCAGCCATCCCTGTAATCACTAACTCTCCTACCATGTAGGCCAATCAGAAATAGGACTACTGAAGTGGATCCCATGGTGATGCACGGTACTACCGAGCTAATGACTCAATTTATTTTTTTTTGAGAAATCTTTTTTGAATTATAAGAAAGAGAAAATAAAGAAATTGAAGGGAAATACTTAAAAAAATAGTACAAAAATTAAAAAGGGCGAGCACGAGGACTTTCCAAGGGGTCACCAATCCTAGTACTACTTTCGCCTAAGTTCGCTTAACTGCAGACTTCTAATGAGATCCGGTGCATTAGTACTGGTACGATCGCACTAATGATAATATCTTTGAAGCTATCATTTATAACATAGCAGCTATCCCCATAATCGCTCACTCTCCTACCATGCAGGCCAACCGGGCATAGAATTGTTGAAGTGGGTCTCATGATAATGCATGGTACAATCGAGCTCATGACTCAATTTTTTTTTTTGAGAAAATATTTTTTGAATTGTAAGAAAGGGAGAACATAGAATTTGAAGGAAAATGCATAACAAAAAGTAAAATAGCACAAAAAATTAAAATGGCAGCAACGCAAGGGCTTCCTAGGGGCTCACCCATCCTTGTACTACTTTCGCGCAAGCATGCTTAACTATGGAGTTCTGATGGGATCTGATGCATTAGTGCTAGTACGATTGCATCGATGATAATATCTTGGAAACTATCATTTATAACAAAGCAGCCATCCCCGGAATCATTGTCTCTCCTTTCGTGTAGGCCAATCAGGCACAGGACTGTTGAAGTTGGTCCCATGATGATGGACGATACTACCGAGCTCACAACTCGATTTCTTTTCAAGAGAAAATATTGTTTGAATAGTAAGAAAGAAAAAATAAAGAAATTGAATGAAAATGCTTAAAAAATGAAAAATAGAACAAAAATTAAAAAGGACAAAAGACGAGGACTTCGAAGGGGGCTCCTAATCATAGTACTATTTTTGCCCAAGCATGCTTAACTGTCAAGTTCTGATGGTATCCGGTACATTAGTAATGGAAGGAACGCACCTGTGATAATGTATTTTAAACTATAATTTATAACATAGCAGCCATCCCACGTCATCATTGATCCTCCTACCATATAGGCCAGTTGGGCATAGAACTGTTGAGTGGGTCTCATGATGTTGCACGGTACAATCGAGCTCAAGACCCTATTTTTTTCTAAAGAAAATATTTTTTCAATTGTAAGAAAGGGAAAACATAGAAATTAAAGAGAAATGCAAAATAAAAAAAAAGGCATAAATATCAAAATGGCAGCAACATGAGGGCTTCCTAGGGGGTCGCCCATCCTTGTACTACTCTCGCCCAAGCATGCTTAAGTATGGAGTTTTCATGGGACCTATTGCATTAGTGCTGGTGCGATCGCACTGATGATAATATCTTCAACTCTATCATTTATAACATAGCAGCCATTTCCGCAATCATTAACTCTCCTACCATGCAGGCCAACCGGGCATTGCACAGTTGAAGTGGGTTTCATGATGATGTACGGTACTACTGAGCTTACGACTCAGTATCTTTTTTTGAGAAATTTTTGTTTGAATAGTAAGAAAGAGAAAATAAAGAAATTAAAGGAAAAATGCTTAAAAAAAGAAAAATAGCACAAAAATTAAAAAGTGCGCAACACGTGGACTTCCCAGGGGGTCACCAATCCTAGTACTACTTTCACCCAGGCACACTTAGCTGCGGACATCTGATGGTATCCAGTGCATTAGTAATGGAATGATCGCACCCATGATAATGCCTTCAAAACTATAATTTATAACGTAGTAGCCTCCTCCCGCCATCATTGACTCTCCTACCGTGCAGGCCAAATAGGCACAGAACTGTTGAAGTGGGTCCAATGAGGATGCATGGTACAACGGAGCTCATGACTCAGTTTTTTTTCTAGAGAAAATATTTTTTGAATTATAAGAATGGAAAAACATAGAAATTAAAGGAAAATGCATAACAAAAAGAAAACTAATAAAAAAATTAAAATGGCAGCAACGCGAGGGCTCCCTAGGGGGTCACCCATCCTTATACTGCTCTTGCCCATGCATGCTTAACTATAGAGTTCTAATGGAATCCGGTGCCTTAATGCTTGTACGATTGCACTGATGATAATATCTTCGAAACAGTTATTTATAACATAGCAGCCATCCCCGTCATCGTTGACTCTCCTACTGTGCAGGCCAACCATGCATAGGATTGTTCAAGTGGGTCCCATGATGATGCACGATACTACCGAGCTCACGACTCAGTTGAAGGAAAATGCTTAAAAAAAAAAAAAATTATGCAAAAATTAAAAAGTGCACGACATGAGGACTTGCAAGGGGTCATCAATCCTAGTACTACTTTCATCCAAGCATGCTTAACTGCGGAGTTCTGATGGGATCTAGTGCATTAATGGTGGTACGATCGTGTCGATGATAATATCTTAAAAATTATCATTTATAATATAGCAACCATCCCTAGAATCATTGAGTCTCCTTTCGTGTAGGCCAACCAGGCACAGGACTGTTGAAATTGGTCCCATAATGATGGACGGTACTGCCGAGCTCATGACTCGATTTTTTTTTAAGAAAAAATATTTTTTGAATAGTAAGAAAGGAAAAATAAAGAAATTGAATGAAAATGCTTAAAAAAGGAAAAATAGCACAAAAATTAGAAAGGGCACAACACGAGGACTTCAAAGCGGGTCACTAATCATAGTAGTACTTTTGCCCAAGCATGCTTAATTGTCGAGTTTTGATGGTATCCAGTGCATTAGTAATGGAATGAATGCATTTGTGATTATGTCTTCGAAATTATAATTTATAACATAGCAGCCATCCCATGCCATCATTGACCTTCCTACCATACAGGCCAGTTGGGCATAGAACTATTTAGTGGATCTCATGATGATGCATGGTACAATCGAGCTCATGATCTAGTTTTTTTTCTAGAGAAAATATTTTTTGAATTATAAGAAAGGAAAAACATAGAAATTAATAAAAAAATGCAAAATAGAAAAAAGCATAAAAATCAAAATGGCAGCAATGTGAGGGCTTCCTAGGGGGTCGCCCATCCTTGTACCACTCTCGGCCAAACATGCTTAAGTATGGAGTTTTGATGGGATCCAGTGCACTAGTGCTGGTGTGATCGCACCGATGATAATATCTTCAAAACTATCATTTATAACATAGTAGCCATCCCTGCAATCATTAACTCTCCTACCGTGCAGGCTAACCAGGCACAGGACTGTTGAAGTGGGTTCCATAATGATGCACAGTACTACTGAGCTTACAACTCAATTTTTTTTTTCGAGAGAAAATTTTTTCAAATAGTAAGAAAGAGAAATTAAAGAAATTAAAGAAAATACTTTAAAAAATAAAAATAGCACAAAAATTAAAAAGTGCGCAACACGCGGACTTCCTAGGGGGTCACCAATCCTAGTGCTACTTTCGTCCAAGCACGCTTAACTGCGGACTTCTGATGGTATCCGGTGCATTAGTAATGGAATGATCACACTTGTGATAATGCCTTCGAAACTATAATTTATAACCTAGCAACCTCCCCCGGCCATTATTGACCATCCTACCGTGCAGGCCAAATGGGCACAGAACTGTTGAAGTGGGTCCAATGATGATGAATGGTACAACCGAGCTCATGACTCAGTTTTTTTCTAGAGAAAATATTTTTTCAATTGTAAGAAAGGAAAAATATAGAAATTGAAGGAAAATGCATAACAAAAAGAAAAATAATGCAAAAATTAAAATGGTAGCAATGCGAGGGCTCCCTAAGGGGTCACCCATCCTTTTACTACTCTCACCCATGCATGCTTAATTATAAAGTTCTAATGGAATTCGGTACCTTAGTGCTGGTACGATTGCACTGATGATAATATCTTCAAAACAGTCATTTATAACATAGTAGCCATCCCCGCCATCATTGACTCTCCTACCGTGCAAGCCAACCATGTATAGGACTGTTCAAGTTGGTCCCATGATGATGCACGGTACTACCGAGCTCACGACTCGGTTGAAGGGAAATGTTTAGAAAAAGAAAAATAGCACAAAAATTAAAAAGTGCATGACATGAGGACTTCCAAGGGGGTCATCAATCCTCATACTACTTTCGTCCAAGCATGCTTAACTACGGAGTTCTAATGGGATTCAATGCATTAGTGTTGGTATGATCGAACCGATGATAATATCTTGAAAATTATCATTTATAATAAAGCAACCATCCCTAGAATCATTGACTCTCCTTCCGTGCAGGCCAACCAAGCATAGGACTGTTGAAGTTGGTCCCATGATGACGGACAGTACTGTCGAGCTCACGACTCAATTTTTTTTGAGAGAAAATATTTTTTGGATGGTAAGAAAGGAAAAATAAAGAAATTGAATAAAAATGCTTAAAAAAGGAAAAATAGCACAAAAATTAGAAAGGGTGCAACATGAGGACTTTGAAGGGGGTCACCAATCATAGTAGTACTTTTGCCCAAGCATGCTTAACTATCGAGTTCTGATGATATCCGGTGCATTAGTAATGGAATGAACGCACTTGTGATTATGTCTTCAAAATTATAATTTATAACATAGCAGCCATCCCATGCCATCATTGACCCTCCTACCGAAATAGTAAGAAATCATTGACCTTCGAAATTATAATTTATAACATAGCACTCATGATTTTTTCGAATTGTAAGAAAGGAAAAATATAGAAATTAAAAAAAAATGCATAACAAAAAGAAATAGCATAAAAATCAAAATGGCAGCAACGTGAGGGCTTCCTAAGGGGTTGCCTATCCTTGTACTACTCTCAACCAAACATGCTTAAGTATGGAACTGATGGGATCTGGTGCACTAGTGCTTGTGTGATCACACTGATGATAATATCTTCAAAACTATCATTTATAACAAAGCAGCCATCCCTGCAATCATTAACTCTCCTATCGTGTAGGCCAAGTAGGCACAGGATTGTTGAAGTGAGTTGCATGATGATGCACGGTATTACTGAGCTTACAACTCAATTTTTTTTTTTTCAAGAGAAATTTTTTTTCAAATAGTAAGAAAGAGAACATAAAGAAATTAAAGGAAAATACTTAAAAAAAAAATAGCACAAAAATTAAACAAGACACAACATAAGGACTTCCCAGGGGTTCACCAATCCTAGTACTACTTTCGTCCAAGCACGCTTAGCTGCGGACTTCTGATGGTATCTAGTGCATTAGTAATGGAATGGTCACACCCATGATAATGCCTTCAAAACTGTAATTTATAACATAGCAGTGTCCCCCCGCCATCATTGACCCTCCTACCATATAGGCCAGCTGGGCATAGAATTGTTGAAGTGGGTCCAATGATGATGCATGGTACAACCAAGCTCATGACTCAGTTTTTTTTCTAGACAAAATATTTTTTGAATTGTAAGAAAGAAAAAACATGAAAATTAAAGAAAAATGCATAACAAAAAGAAAAATAACACAAAAATTAAAATGGTAGTAACGCGATGGCTCCCTAGGGGTTCACCCATCCTTGTACTACTCTCGCCCAAGCATGCTTAACTATGGAGTTTTGATGGGATCCGATACCTTAGTGCTAGTACAATCGCACCGATGATAATATCTTCGAAACAATCATTTATAACATAGCAGCCATTCCCGCCATCACTGACTCTCCTACTGTGCATAGGACTGCTCAAGTGGATCCCGTGATGATGCACTGTACTACCGAGCTCACGACTTAGTTGAAAAAAATGCTTTAAAAAAAATAGTGCAAAAATTAAAAAGTGCGCGATACGAGGACTTCCTAGGGGGTCACCAATCCTAGTACTACTTTCATCCAAGCATGCTTGACTATGGAGTTCTGATGAAATCTGGTGCATTAGTAATGGAATGATCACACCTATGATAATGTCTTCAAAACTATAATTTATAATGTCGCAACCATCCCCAGCCATCATTGATTCTCCTACCGTGCAGGCCTGCTGGGCACAGAATTATTGAAGTAGGTCCCATGATGATGCATGGTACAACCAAGCTCATGACTTAGTTTTTTTCTAAAAAAAATATTTTTTGAATTGTAAGAATATGAAAACACAAAAATTGAAGGAAAATGCATAACAAGAAAAAAAGCACAAAAATGAAAATGGTAGCAATGTGAGGGCTTCCTAGGTGGTCGCCCATCCTTGTACTACTCTCGTCCAAACTTACTTAACTATGGAGTTCTGATAGGATTCGAAGCATTAGTACTAGTACAATCGTACTAATGATAATATCTTCGAAACTATCATTTATAATGTAGCAGCCATCCCTACAATCACTGACTCTCCTACTGTGCAGGCCAACCATGCATTGGACTATTGAAGTGGGTCCCATGATGATGCATCGTACTACCGAGCATACGACTCAGTTTTTTTTTGAGAGAATTTTTTTTTTGAATAGTAAGAATGAGAAAATAATGAAATTGAAGGGAAATGCTTAAAAAAGAAAAATAGCACAAAAATTAAAAAGGTCGCAACATGAGGACTTCCTAGGGGTCACCAATCCTGGTACTACTTTCGCCCTGACCCACTTAACTGTGAACTTCTGATGGGATCCGGTGCATTAGTAATGGAATGATTGCACCCTTGATAATGTCTTTGAAACTCTAATTTATAACGTAGCAACCACCCCCACCATCATTGACCCTACTATTGTGCAGGCCAGTTGGTATAGAACTGTTGAAGTGGATCCCATGATGATGTACGGTACAATCGAGCTTATAACTTAGTTTTTTTTTTTCTAGTGAAAATATTTTTTGAATTATAAGAAAGGGAAAACATAGAAATTGAATGAAAATGCTTAAAAAAGAAAAGTAGCACAAAAATTAAAAAAAGCACAACATGTAGACTTCCTTGGGGGTCACCAATCCTAGTACTACTTTCACCCAAGCCCGCTTAACTGTGGACTTCTAATGGGATCCGATGCGTTAGTAATGGAATGATCATACCCATGATAATGTCTTCAAAACTGTAAAACATAGCAGCCGCCCCTCGCCATCATTGATCCTCCTACCGTGCAGGCCAGCTGGGCATAGAACTTTTGAAGTGGATCCCATGATGCACGGTACAATCAAGCTCATGACTTAGTTTTTTTTTTCTGGTAAAAATATTTTTTGAATTGTAAGAAAGGGAAAATATAGAAATTGAAGGAAAATGCATAACAAAAAGGAAAATAGCATAAAAAATTAAAATGGCAGCAATGCGAGGGCTTCCTAGGGGGTCACCCAACCTTGTACTACTCTTGCCCAAGCATGCTTAACTATGGAGTTCTGATGGGATTCGGTGCATTAGTGCTGGTACAATCACATCGACGATAATATCTTGGAAACTATCATTTATAACATAGTAGCCATCCCCGTAATCATTGACTCTCCTACCGTGCAGGCCAACCGGGCACAGGACTGTTGAAGTTGGTCCCATGATGATGTACGATACTACCAAGCTCACGACTCGATTTTTTTTTATGAGAAAATATTTTTTGAATAGTAAAAATAGAAAAAAAAGAAATAGAATGAGAATGCATAAAAAACAAAAATAGCACAAAAATTAAAATGGGTGCAAGAGAGGACTTCACAGGGGATCACCAATCCTAGTACTACTTTCGTCCAAGCAAGCTTAACTGCGAAGTTCTGATGGTATCCGATGCATTAATTATAGAATGGTCACACCTATGATAATGTCTTTGAAACTATAATTTATACCATAGCATTCTTCCCCCACCATCATTGACCCTCCTACCGTGTAGGCCAGTTGGGCACAGAATTGTTGAAGTGGGTCCCATGATGATGTAGGGTAAAATCAAGCTCATGACTCTATTTTCTTTCTAGGAAAAATATTTTTCAAATTGCAGGAAAGGAAAAACATGAAAATTGAAGGAAAATGCATAACAAAAAAAATAGCATAAAAGTCAAAATGATAGTTGTTGGGAATTATGTCCCAAAGCTAATCGTCAGCCTATTGATAGTTAAGCTATTTTGTAATTATAATTAATTTATTAATTAATAAAAATATTTTCATATCTTTTTCATCATAAGTTTACATCTTCTAATGAACTTCATTATTGTGATGAAGTTCTTAGAACTGTTTAGTTTTAATAAAGAGAGGATTTATCGATTAGTCCTTAAATAGATTTACGATCAAATGATAGGCTGTTAATTAGGACAACAACATTTATCGAGCATAGGTCGCTATATACCATATAAGTTGGTTGTCCTCTTAACCAAGGAGTATGAAGAAACTGATATGATATATAAGTGAGATGTATGGGTACATCGTCATTGAATGTGACCAGCTTCAGAGCATTCTACTATCGAGAATGTCTCTGATGGGATATAAGTATAAGTATCCCTTAGACCTGAGATCACCTTAGTGACTTGCAAGCAACTCACTGTGTTTTGGTATTGGACTAACTAAATTTTTAGTTCAGCAATGGAAGGCCTCTGGGCACAGTCAAGTACTTGCAAAATCGAAGTGTGATCAAGATAGAATTGACCACTCCAAGAGTTGGAGAAGAATGTATCACTGTATTTCAATATAGCAAAACCTTGGCCAGGATAATCCATCAGATGAATTTGATATTTTGAAATACAATGTGGACAACCTGATCAGAGTTGACAGTTGAACTCTAAGGTGTCCTACGAGCATTGTGGTTAAGAGGATGAATTATATGGAAACTATATCCGTATGGGTTCTAAGGATGGTGTTCTACACCTTCGATCTATCCGACCGTCGGATATCATTACTAGATGGTCACTTTGATTAGTACAGAAATTTATTTCTATGCTATCAACTTAGGTTTGGATCTATGTGGTCACATACATTAGAGCTTATGATCTGATCGGATGGTTGATCAATGATTAAGAACCATTCTAGGGTTAAACAATCAATACGATTGGTGTTTAACCTAGTGCAAGTGTTGCAGGAGGATCGATTAGTAATTAGATTGCTAATTAGCTTAATTTGATTAAGCCAATAGATTGAAATTAAGTCTAATAAAATATGATTTAATTAGATTTGGTTTGGGCTTGATTGGATCAAGTACAATTAGTTTATTGGATAAGCCAAGTGCAAGGAAGAACTAGTCCTAGTCTAACTAGGACTTGGATTAATCTAATTTTTTAATTTAATTAGAAAATAAATTAAAATTAAATTTAATTTAATATAATTTAATTAAGTTATTAAATGAGTTATGACCTTATTTAATTAGGTTGGTTTAATCTTAATTTTATTTGGTTAAAAGATCTTATTTGACCAAGTCAAAATAGGAGTCCTAATGTGACTAGGACTCCGTATCACTTGCGCCACTTAATCCTCACGCCCCATGCCCTTTTTATTTTATTTCTTTTATGAAAATTCTCCACTCTCATGGCTTCTTACACCCTCTTTCTCTTCTCTTTTTCTCATAAGGCAATTTGTTGGAAGACCAAGTCTAAAGAGGAGTTAGTTTTGCTTAGGATTCTATGAGATAGAATCATTGTTGACCAAAATACCTTTCCTTAAGAGCCGCCCCCTCTTTTAATTAATTCTTCTCTTATTCTATGAAAATAATCTTCTTTTTTATGCACCCTTCCTTGCTGGTCTACGCTAATAATTGTGGAGGAGGCGTCCAAGAATTGGGTGCCCCAACAACTTCCCATATTTGGATATTCCAAGTCTAGGATTTTGATTTAATTGAACTCTTCTTTTTCTCTATTTATTAGATGAATTTTATTCTATTTTTTTTATGAAATATAGAGCTTAGGGAGAGATTTGGGGTGTACAAAAATTAGAGAAAGAGGGTCTTTGAGAGTGAGGGTTCCATAGGCACCAAACTAGGTGTCTAGGTGAGAGAAAAGAGAAGAAGAAGAGGGTCTTCTTATAGGGCTGTTTTATTTTCAATCTCTCCTCCTTTTTTGAGTTTTTTCTAAGAGAGTCACAGATCAATAAACTCTCATCTTCCTTCTCATATTTTGGAGAGTCCAAATTTTAAAGAAGGGAGCATCGGATTGATCGTTGAAGAAGGATCAGTACATTACTAGCATGCTGTGCTGATTTCTTACATCGAACTTTAGATTAGAGATCGTAGGCTCGTGTAGACGACTCCTAGAGACCGGACACGTGTGTGACTCGTGATATCATCTTCAAGCCTAGATCAGCAAGTTAGAACATTTATCTTGCTTAGGTAATAGATATGATCTATAAACTTCATACCTACATTTGATGTAGTGTAGATCTAGATTGATTTGATCAATCTTTTATTTTCTTATTTAATTTTAATTTTTAATTTAATGTCATATCTTGATCATGTAATAGATCTAAGATCTAGGTATTTATATATTTATTTTAATAAATATTTAATTTATTTAAGTCTTTCGCTGTAAGATCTTGAAAAAATTTTTAAGATCTACCCGTAAAATCCTAGATCTGATTCTTTCAATTGGTATCAGAGTTAGGTTGTTATTATATGATTTTTGTACATATTTAGATTATTTCTTAAATTAAATCTAATTTATAAACTAATTATTAAATCTATTTTTTTTTAAAAAAAAAATTTAGATCTCACGAACAACCATAAGGTTATCCTACTGTAAGGTTTACCCCTTACAGTGAATAGGTTGTCCTAATTCGTGATGATCTGACTCTAATTATAAATTTATTAGATTTGATATAATTTTATTTATAATTTAATAAATTTAAAATATTTTTAGATCTAAAAATAAAATAGTTTAGATTGCACGAATTGCCATAAGATTGTTCTATTGTAAGGTTTACCCCCTTACAGTAAATAGGTTATCCTAGTACATGCTGATCTAAAATATTAATTATAAAATTTTAAGTTAGATCTAAGAGATTTTATGATCTAATTAAAAATATTTTAATCTAGTTTTAATCTTTATAAATATGTTAGATTTGATCTAGAAAAATTTATGATTGATTATTATTAAAATTATTTCAATTACATGAATTTGTATAGATTAGATCTAAAGTAGATTCATTTTTATGTTACTTGCATATTGATTATGAATCAAACATGCAACTTGGTTGATAGAACCATATTGTAAAAATATTTTATAAATATAAAAATTATTTTTGAAAAGCCAAACCCCAATCCTCAGCCTAAAACTTAATTAAAAATTAAGAAGTTATTTGATTAGGTTCTAGGATTGTAAATTGAAGGTCCTATGACATGAATCATAACACATTGGGTTAATGAGTTAGTAAAGATTAGGTCCATTAATTGGGTTAAACCTAGGGTTAGATTAAAGAATAGACTTAATTAGAGAATTGACTAAATCTAATCAATTGTTGTCTTAGATTAGGTCAAGAATTCTCTAGATCAATTGCAATAGTTATAGTTGGTCAAGTCCATGTCTTTAACAAGATCCAAGATAGACTTGATTCATGGCTATGCAGTCTAACATGAACTATTAGGTTGATCTAATTGAAACTAATTAAACCAGTTGGTGTCTAAGGTAAACCAGACTAGTGGTTTTTAATTGCCAGCTCGCTTATCTAGCCATTTTTGATGGTGTCTAAGGCAAGCCTGACAGATCCTTCCACTGATCGAACTTACCTAGCCTCTTGATGAGATTATATTTTGATCAGATCGCTTAACTATTCGAGCTAACCCATATCAGTTAGATAAATTAGTTTGACTGATTTAGGTGCTCCTAGACCAGCCTATTAATGGTCTCCCTTAAGCTGATTTGGTGAAGTTAGTGGGAGGATCATGACAAGATGGTTAATATGACCTACTCACTTCTATAAATTAAATTTTTTAAAATTATTAGATCCTTAAAATAAAATAGTTATATGATAACTGGATCATAGCCTCCTTTAAAGTGGATGATAATGAGTCCATTAGTTGGATAATCATTGGAGGACCAAAGGCTTGGTGCTTATTGATTGATGGAATTATCATTCATTATATGATCTCTTGGATACATCTTTCTAAACGGTGGTCAGGTGGGCCAACCAAAGTTGGATCTGATCATTCATTGGTTGGATGGGCCAAGTATGGTCATGTTAATGGTTGGATTTAACTGGATCCTTTTCTGAGAAGACCAAAGCCAACTAATCTGGGACTGAGGCAAAATTTAATTACTAAAATTTATTTGAAGAAATAATTGATTATGAACCTACTCTTAGATGTACATGGATAGGCCAACCAAAGTTGGGCTCATGTACAGTCTATGTGGATTCTAGTATCCACTAAAAAATTAGGATAATTTCTCGAATTGGAGGTAGAGGCTACCAATTTGAATAAAATAATAGAAAAAATCTTTTGATTAAAGTCCAAATCTTTAGGTTTAATGAATCAATTACTAATTAGATTTTGATTTTTCTTTGTGCAGACATGGCCACTTCTCTATCGCTCCGATCATTATTGGATAATGATAAATTGGTGGGACCCAACTTCGATAGCTGGTACCAAAAGTTGAAGATTATCCTAGAGCATGAATGGATCCTATATGTGCTAACAGATCCTGCACCTGAGGAGCCAGCTACCAATGCATATGGAACAATCAGAGACAGTTATCAACAGTGGCTCAGTGATCGAACCATAGTGTGCTGCATTATATTAGCTGCGATGAGAGACGAGTTCAGTTGCAGGTTTGAGACAGCTCAGTCAAATAAAATACTCCAAGTGTTGGAGGATTCTTTTGGCACACCCGATGACGTTGAGAGGCACAAGACTAGTTATGCCATCTTCAACGTCAGAATGCGGGATGGAGCCTCTATCACTGATCATGTACTGTATATGATCGAGCTGATAGAGTGCTTTAGCAAACTCGGCTTTTTCTTGCATGAACAACTTGGGAAAGATGCAATACCGAACTTGCTACCACTATTTTATCTCCCTTTTCTTACTCATTACAGAATGATAAAACTTAAAGTAAACTACCATGGCTTACTGAGGTTACTTTCGAACTTTAAGAAGGATCACCAGCTTCATAAAAAGTCGGTGAACTTAGTGGAAGGTTCGTCTTCTGATTCTCGATCCTTTAGAAAAGGGAAGAAGAACAAGAAGAAGAAAACAAAGAAGGTGCAAGTTCAAGCTGGGATATTAGTGTAGGGTTAGACCAGAAAGATCAAGCTCGATAAGAGTCAAGCTGAATGCTTCTTTTGTAAGAAATGGAGGCACTGAAAGAGAAACTATCCTCAGTACATTACCTCCCTAGATCTAAACAAGCAAAGAAAGAAGCAAACTATTACTGGACAAGATATTTATATGATAACTCCTTACAATTTCTCTATTTATGATATTACTGACTAGGTATTGGATACCGATAGCCCTTACCATATTTGCAATTCATTGTAGGGGTTGAGATCAGTAGAAGATTCGAGCAAGGTGAGAGATTCCTAAACATTGGAGATGGAAGACCAGTTTCAGTTCTAGCTTTACAAATTTTAAAACTTGTATTTGAATCTCATACCATTATTTTTAGTGATCATCATTTCTTTCCTAGTTTCTTTTTAAATATCATTTCTGTAGTTCTTTTGGCTATGAACAATTATGAAATTTTAATAAAGAAATGAGTTTGTAATGTCATTGTGAATGGTGTTACTACTTTCTACGGATAATTGAATAATGATGTATATATGTTATCACAACCTGTTAATGTAGTCTATTCTACTGACAAGCATCCTAGATTAGATAGTATATCAGATATCTACTTATGGCACTATAAGCTAGGTCATATAAATAAGAATAGGATAAATAGGTTGACTCAGGAGGGAATCCTCGAAGTCAATGATTGTGAATCACTTTCAATCTATGAGTCCTATCTTCTTGTTAAAATGACTAAGTCACCTTTTACTGAAAAAGATGAGAGAGCCAATGAGCTCTTAGGTCTAGTACATACTGATGTATGTGGACCAATGAGCACAAGTATTAGAGATGGATATGTCTACTCCATCACTTTCATAGATGATCTATCTAGATATGGATATGTCTATTAGATGAAACATAAGTCAGATTCTTTTGAAATATTCAAATAATTTTGAAGTGAAGTAGAAAAATAAACTAAAAAGAGTACTAAAAGTCTTCAATTTGATCGAGGAGAAGAATATCTTTTTGGTGAGTTTCTCACATATCTAGGATATAATAAAATTCTCTTCCAATGGACTCTTCCTAGAATACCACAGCATAATGGTGTGTCTGAAAGGAGGAATTGAACTTTATTAGACATGGTTCGATCCATGATGAGATTTACCAGCTTGTCGATATCCTTTTGGGGATATGCACTCGAATCGGCTTGTTATCTATTAAATAGGATTTCAAGTAAGTTTGTAGTTAAAATCCCATATGAGATATGGATAGGACGTAAGCAAGTACTTTCACACCTTAGGATTTGGGGGTGCCCAGCTTATGTCAAACGGTTAGTTATAGACAAACTTGGATCAAGGTCTGACAAGTGTACATTCATAGGATACCCAAAAGAGACCAAAGGATACTATTTCTACCATGCTAATGAACAAAAGATGATCGTCAGTCTTAGGACAACCTTTTTGGAAAAAGAGTTTCTTGGTGAAGGAATTGTTGCCTCTAAGGTTGAACTTGATGAAGTTCAATAGATAGAAAGTCCGACACATAATGTTGAACCTAAGTTGGATCTAATCAAATCAGATCCGAAGCCTAGTGAACCCGTACCATTAAGATGATTCGACAGAGTACCGCGCCATCCAGACAGATACTATAGATTCTTGGTCCAGGATGGTGATCCCATCGAACTCGATGAGCACGATGAGGACCCGATCACTTATATGGATGCGATGTAGAGATCCAACTTTGAGAAATGGCTAGAAACCATGAGATCCTAAATGAATTCCATAAAGGTCAATGATGTAAGGACATTAATTGACCTACCTAAAGGGGTTAAATCCATTGGGTGTAAATGGATCTTCAAAAGAAAGAGGGGTGCAGATGGAAAGGTGGAGATCTATAAAGTTCGTTTGGTTGCCAAGAGATATCATCAATGTTATGGTATTGACTATGATGAGACATTCTTTCTTATGGCAATGCTCAAGTTCATTTGAATCATGCTTGCCATTACTGTCCATCTGGACTATGAGATCTGACAGATGGATGTGAAGACAGCTTTTCTAAATGGAGAGCTGACCGAAGAGGTGTATATGATACAATCTGAAGGGTTCACATCCACAAATGAGTCCAAGGTGTGCAAGCTTTAGAGATCCATTTATGAATTGAAGCATACATCTCGGAATTGGAACATGCATTTTGATAAAGTAATCAAAATGTATGGCTTCATTAAGAGCGGAGAAGAACCCTGCATTTATAATTGAGCAAATGGTCCAACAGTGGTATTTCTTATTTTGTATGTGGATGATATTCTCTTAATCGGAAATGATATTCCCACACTATAAGGAATAAAAGTCTAGTTGTCATCATAGTTCTCCATGAAGAACTTGGATGAAACATCCTGCATCCTAGGGATGAAGATCTATAAGGATAGATCTAAAAGAATGCTTGGTATATCCTAGTCCACGTACATAGAAATAGTGCTGAAGAGGTTCAGCATGGAGAATTTCAAAAAGGGCTATCTTCCGATAGGCCAAAAAATTCTCTCTCTAAGAAGGATTATCCAACAACTCCTGAAGAGAGAGAGCATATGAGTAGAATTTCATATGCTTCGATAGTGGAGTCTATTATGTATGCAATGATATGTACGAGATCAGACATGGCATACTCACTAGGAGTAGTGAGTAGATATCAGTCTGATCCTGAAGAAAATCATTGGAAGGTGGTTAAAACCGTCCTTAAGTATTTGAGAAATACTAAGAACCAATGATTGATTTATAGTGAGTCAGATCTGAAGCTTATGGGGTTTACAAACACCAGATTTCAATCTAACCATGATGATAGTAAAAGTGTCTCGGGATATATCTTTACTCTAAATGATGGAGCTATCTGCTAAAAAAGTTTCAAGCAGCATACAGTGGCTGAATCTATTTGCGAAGCAGAGTACATGGCAGCATCAGATGTAGCAAAGAAAGCTATGTGGCTGAGGAAGTTCATCACCGAGCTTGGAGTAGCACTTTCCATTGATGATCTAGTCCTGCTCTACTGCAACAGCACTGGCACCATAGCTCAAGAAAAAGAACCGAAGGTACACCAACAGATAAAGCATATTCTATGCCGCTTTCATTTAATTCGTGAGATCGTGGATCATGGTGATGTCGACCTTCAGAAGATCGATGGAAAGGAGAACCTAGCCGACCCCTTCAATAAAGCCCTGGCAATCAAAAAGTTCGATAACCATAAGTCAAAGATGGATATTAGATACTGTGTCGAGTGGCTTTAGGACAAGTGAAAGTTGTTGAAAATTGTGTCCTAAAGTCAATCATCAGTCTGTTGATAGTTAAGCTATTTTATAATTATAATTAATTTATTAATTAATAAAAATATTTTGGCATCTTTTTCATCATAAGTTTACATCTTCTAATGAACTCCATTGTTATGATGAAGTCCTTAGGACTGTTTAGTTTCGATAAAGAAAGGATTTATCGATTAGTCCTTAAATGGATTCACGATCAAATGATAGGCTATTAATTAGGACAACAGCATCTATCGAGCATTGGTCGCTATATGCCATATAGGTTGGTTGTTCTCTTAACCAAGGAGTATGGAGACACTGGTATGGCATATAGATGAGATGTATGGGTACATCATCATTGAACGTAACCAACTCCAGAGCATTCTGCTATCGAGAATATCTCTGATGGGATATTGGTATAAGTATCCCTTAGACTTGAGATCATCTTAGTGACTTGTAAGTAACTCACTATGCTTTGGTGTCAGACTAACTAAATTTTTAATTCAGCAATGGAAGGCCTCTGGGCATAGTCAAGTACTTGCAAAGTCGGAGTATGATCAAGATGGAATTAACCACTCCAAGAGTTGGAGAAGAATGTATCACTGTATTTCAATATAGCAAAATCTTGGCCAGGATAATCCATCAGATGGATTTGATATTTTGAAATATAATGTGAACAATCTGATCAGAGTTGATAGTTGAACTCTGAGGTGTCCTACGAGCATTGTGGTCAAAAGAATGAATTATATGGAAACTATATCTGCATGGGTTCTAAGGATGGTGTTCTACACCTTCGACCTATCCGACTGTCGGGTATTATTTTTATAGATGGTCACTTTGATTGATATAGAAATTTATTTTTATGCTACCAGCTTAGGTTTGGACCTTTAAGGTCACACACATTAGAGCTTACAATCTGATCGGATGGTTGATCAATGATTAAG
Source organism: Cocos nucifera (assembly GCA_006176705.1). Taxonomy (NCBI): domain Eukaryota; kingdom Viridiplantae; phylum Streptophyta; class Magnoliopsida; order Arecales; family Arecaceae; genus Cocos; species Cocos nucifera. The sequence continues at coordinate 822,120 of QRFJ01000780.1, forward strand.
AATCATTCTAGGGTTAAACAATCAATATGATTGGTGTTTAAGCTAGTGCAAGTGTTGCAGGATGATCGATTAATAATTAAATTATTAATTAGCTTAATTTAATTAAACCAATAAATTAAGATTAAGTTTAATTAAATATGATTTAATTAGATCTAGTTTGGGCTTGATTGAATCAAGTCTAATTAATTTATTAGCTAAGCCAAGTGCAAGGAAGAACTAGTCCAAGTCTAACTAGGACTCGAATTAATCTAATTTAATTTGATTTAATTAAGTTTTTAAATGGGTTAGGGTCTTATTTAATTAAGTTGATTTAATTTTGATTTTATTTGGTTAAAAAATCTTGTTTGACTAAGTCAAAATAGGAGTCCTAGTGTGACTAGGACTCCCTATCACTTATGCCACTTAATTATCATGCCCCATGCCCTTTTTATTTTGTTTCTTACATAAAAATTATCCACTCCCATAGCTTCTCATGCCCTCTTTCTCTCCTCCTTTTCTCATAAGATAATTTATTGGAAGACCAAGTCAAAAGAAGAGTTAGTTTTCCTTAGGATTCTATGAGATAGAATCCTTATTGACCAAAACACCTTTCCTTGAGTGCCGCCCCCTCTTTTAATTAATTCTTCTCTTATTCCATGAAAATAATCTTCTTTTTTGTGCACCCTCCCTTGCTGGTCCATGCCAATAATTGTGGAGGAGGCACCCAAGAGTTGGGTGCCCCAACAGCTTCCCATGTTTGCATATTTCTAGTCTAGGATTTTGATCTAACTTGTATTCTTCTTTTTCTCTATTTATTAGATAAATTTTATTCTAATTTTTTTATGAAATATAGAGTTTTGGGAGAGGTTTGGGGTGTGCAAAAATCAGAGGAAGAGGGTCCTTGGGTGTGGGGGTTCTATAGGCACCAAACTAGGTGTCTAGGTGAGAGATAAGAGAAGAAGAAGAGGGTCTTCTTCTAGAATTGTTTTATTTTTAATCTCTCCTTCTTTTTTTAGTTTTTTTGAGAGATTCTCAAATCAATAAACTCTCATCTTTCTTCTTATATTTTGAAAAATTTAAATTTTGAAGAAGGAAGCATCGGATCCATCGTCGAAGAAGGATCAGCATAATACTAGTATGCTGTGCTGATTTTCTACATCGAACTTCAGATCAAAGATTGTAGGCTCGTGTGAATGACTTCTAGAGGTCGGATGCGTGTGCAGCTCATGACATCATCCTCAAACCCGGATCAGCAAGTTAGAATGTCTAACTTGCTCAGATCATAGATATGATCTATAAACTTCATACCTGCATTTGATGTAGTGTAGATCTAGGTTGATTTGATCAATCTTTTACTTTCTTATTTGATTTTAATTTTTGATTTAATATCATACCTTGATCATATAATAGATCTAAGATCTAGGTATTTACATATTTATTTAAATAAATATTTAATTTATTTAAGTCTTTCGTTGCAAGATCTTAAAATTTTTTTCAAGATCTACCTATAAAACCCTAGATCTGGTTCCTTCAATAGCAACGTGAGGGCTTCCAAGGGTTTGCCCATCCTTGTGCTACTCTCATCCAGGCATGCTTAACTATGGAGTTCTTATGGGATCCGATGCATTAGTGCTGGTACGATCGCATCGATGATAATATCTTCGAAACTAGCATTTATAACATTGCAGCCATCCCCACAATCATTGACTCTCCTACCGTGCAAGCCAACCGGGCATAGGACTATTGAAGTTGGTCCCATGATGATGCACGGTACTATCAAGCTTACGACTCAATTTTTTTTTGAAAGAAATTTTTTTTGAATAGTAAGAAAGTGAAAATAAAGAAATTAAAGGGAAATGCTTAAAAAAATAGCATAAAAATTAAAAACGATGCAACACGCGGACTTCCTTGGGGATCACCAATCCTAGTACTACTTGCACCTAAGCCTGCTTAACTACGAACTTCTAATGGGATCCGGTGCACTAGTAATGGAATGATCGTACCCATGATAATGTCTTCGAAACTATAATTTATAACATAGCAGCCGCCTCTCGCCACCATTGATCCTCCAACCATGCAAGCCAGCTTCGCACAGAACTATTGAAGTGGATTCCATGATGATGCACGGTATAATCGAGCTCATGACTTAGTTTTTTTTTTTCTTTGGTGAAAATATTTTTTGAATTGTAAGAAAGGAAAACATAGAAATTGAAGGAAAATGCATAGCAAAAAGAAAAATAGCACAAAAAATTAAAAATGGCAGCAACTCGATGGCTTCCTAGGGGGTCACCCATGCTTGTACTACTCTTGCCAAAACATGCTTAACTGTGGAGTTCTAATGGAATCCGCTGCATTAGTGTTGGTACAATCACACCAATGATAATATCTTTGAAACAATCATTAATGACGTGCAGCCATTCCTGCGATCATTTACTTTCCTATCATGCAGGCCAACTGGGCATAGGACTGCTAAAGTGGATCCCTTGATGATGCACAGTACTATCGAGCTCATGACTCAATCTTTTTTTTGAGAAAAAATATTTGTCAAATAGTAAGAAAGGGAAAATAAAAAAGTTGAAGGAAAATGCTTAAGAAAAGAAAAATAGCACAAAAATTAAAAAGGGTACAATGCGAGGACTTCGCAGGGGGCACCAATCCTAGTACTACTTTTGCCCAAGCATGCTTAACTACGCACTTCTGATGGGATCCGATGCATTAGTAATGGAATGATCATACCTATGATAATGTCTTCGAAACTGTATATTATAACATAGCAGCCACCCCCCGCCATCATTGACCCTACTACCATGCAGGTCAACTGGGCATAGAATTGTTGAAGTGGGTCCGATGATCGCATTAGTAATGGAATGATCGCATTAGAATTGTTGAAGTGGGTCCGATGAAGTAGTTTTGATGAGATCCAGTGCATTAGTAATGGAATGATCACATCCATGATAATGTTTTTGAAACTATAATTTATAACATAGCAGCCGTCCCCCTCATTGACCCTCCTACCGTATAGGCCAGCTGGACACAGAACTATTGAAGTGGGTCCTATGATAATGCATGGTACAACTGAGCTCATGACTCAATTTTTTTTCTAGTGAAAATATTTTTTGAATTATAAGAAAGAGAAAATACAAAAATTAAAGGAAAATGCATAACAAAAAAAAAATAGTGCAAAAATTTAAAATGGCAGCAATGCGAGGGCTTCCGAAGGGATCACCCATCCTTGTACTACTCTCACCCAAGCATGCTTAACTACGGAGTTCTGATGGGATCCGATGCATTAGTGCTGGTATGATCACACCAATGATAAAAATTTAGAAACTGATATTTATAACATAGCAGCCATCCCCGCAATCATTGACTCTCCTACCGTGCAGGCCAACCAAGCATAGGACTTTTGAAGTTGGTCCCATGATGATGCATGGTACTACCGAGCTCATGACTCAATTTTTTTTCATAAGAAAATATTTTTTGAATAGTAAGAATGGGAAAATAAAGAAATTAAATAAAAATGCATAAGAAAAGAAAAATAGCACAAAAAATAAAAAGGGCACAACATGAGGACTTCGCAGGGGGTCACCAATCCTAGTACTACTTTTGCCCAAGCACGCTTAACTATGGAGTTCTGATGGTATCCAGTGTATTAGTAATGAAATGGTCACACTTGTGATAATGTCTTTGAAACTATAATTTATAACATAGCATTCATCCCCTGCCATCATTGATCCTCCTACCATGCAGGCCAATTGGGAACATAACTGTTGAAGTAGGTCCCATGGTGATGCACGGTACAATCAAGCTCATAACTCAGTTTTTTTTCTAGAATAAATATTTTTTGAATTGTAGGAAAGGAAAAACATGAAACTTGAAGGAAAATGCATAACAAAAAAAGAATAGCATAAAAATCAAAGTGGCAGCAACTTGAGGGCTTCCTAGGGAGTCGCCCATCCTGGTGCTACTCTCGCCCAGGTATGCTTAACTATGAAATTTTGATGGAATCCGGTGCATTAGTGCTGGTATGAATGCACTGATGATAATATCTTTGAAACTATCCGTTATAACATAGTAGCCATCCCCATAATCATTGACTTTCCTACCGTGCATGACAACCGGGCACAGGACTGTTGAAGTGGGTCCCATGATGATGCACGATACTATCAAGCTTATGGCTCAATTTTTTTTAAGAGAATATTTTTCGAATAGTAAGAAAGAAAAATAAAAAAAATTGATATGAAATGCTTAAAAAAAGTAGAATAGCACAAAAATTAAAAAGGGCACAGCATGGGGACTTCCCAGGGGGTCACCTATCCTAGTACTACTTTCGCCCAAGCATGCTTAACTACGGACTTCTGATGGGATCCGGTGTATTAGTAATGAAATGATCATACCTGTGATAATATCTTCAAAACTGTATGTTATAACGTAGCAGCCACCCCCCGCCATCATTGACCCTACTACCATGCAGGCTAGCCAGGCGTAGAATTATTGAAGTGGGTCCGATGATGATTCACGATACAATCAAGCTGATGACTTTGTTTTTTTTTTTTCTAGAGAAAATATGTTTTGAATTGTAAGGAAGAAAAAATAGGAAATTGAAGAAAAATGCAAAATAAAAAGAAAAATAGCACAAAAGTTAAAATGGCAGCAATGCGAGGGCTTCCTAGGGGGTCACCCATCCATGTAGTACTCTCACCCAAGCATGCTAAACTATGGATTTCTGATGGGATCTAGTGCATTAGTGATGGTACGATTGCACTGATGATAATATCTTCAAACTATCATTTATAACGTAACAGCCATCCCCGCCATCACTGACTCTCCTACTGTGCATGCCAACCATGAACAGGACTATTCAAGTGGGTCCTGTGATGATGCACGTTGCTACCGAGCTTTCGAATCAATTTTTTTTTGGAGAAAATATTTTTTGAATAGTAAGAAAGAAAAAATAAAGGAATTGATGGGAAATGCTTAAAAAGGAAAAAAGCATAAAAATTATAAAGGGTGCGACATGAGCACCTCCTAGGGGGTCACCAATCCTAGTATTACTTTCGCCCAAGCACACTTAACTATGGAGTTCTGATGGGATCCGATGCATTAGTGATTAAATGATTGCACCTATGATAATGTCTTTGAAACTATAATTTATAATGCAGCAGCCATCCCCTACCATCATTGACCATCCTACTATGTAGGCTTGCTAGGCATAGAACTGTTGAAGTAGGTTCCAAGATGATGCATGGTACAACCAAGCTCAAGACTCAGTGTTTTTTTCTAGAGAAAATATTTTTCAAATTATAAGAAAGAAGAAACATAGAAATTGAAGAAAAATGCATAACAAAAAAAATAGCTCAAAAATTAAAATGGCAGCAATGCAATGGCTTTCTAGGGGTCACCCATCCTTGTACTACTCTCACCCAAGCGCGGTTAATTATGGAGCTCTGATGGAATCCGGTGCATTAGTGCTAGTACAATCACACCAATGATAATATCTTCAAAACTATTATTTATGACATAGCAGCCATCCCCGCCATCATTGACTCTCCTCCCATGCAGGCCAACCGGGCATAGGACTATTGAAGTGGGTCCCATGATGATGCACGACACTATCGAGCTCACGACTCAACTTTTTTTTGAGAGAAAATATTTTTTGAATAGCAAGATAGAAAATATGTAGAAATTGAAGGAAAAAGCTTAAAAATAAAAAATAGCACAAAAATTAAAAAGGGTGCAAGATGAGGACTTCGCAGGGGGTCACAATCCTGGTGCTACCTTCGCACATGCATGCTTAACTATAGAGTTCTGATGGGATCCGGTGCATTAGTAATGGAATGATTGCATCCATAATAATATCTTCAAAACTATAATTTATAACGTAGCAGCCATCCCCCGCCATCATTGACCCTCCTACCATGTAGGCCAGTTAGGCATAGAACTGTTGAACTAGGTCCCATGATGATGCACGGTACAACTAAGCTCATGACTCTCGCCCGTGATAATTCTAAAGAAAATATTTTTTGAATTGTAAGGAAGGAAAACATAGAAATTGAAGAAAAATGCATAACAAAAAAAATAGCACAAAAATCAAAATGGCTTCTTAAGGGATCGCCCATCCTTGTAATACTCTCGCCCAAGCATGCTTAACTATGGAGTTTTGATGGAATTTAGTACATTAGTACTGGTACGATCGCATCGATGATAATATCTTCAAACTGTCATTTGTAATGTCATAGCCATCCTCGCAATCACTAACTCTCCTACCATGTAGGCCAACCAGGCATGAGACTATTGAAGTGGGTCCCATGATGATGTACAGTACTACCGAGCCCATGACTCTTTTTTTTTAGAAAAAATATTTTTTGAATTGTAAGAAAGAAAAAATATAGATATTGAAGAAAAATGCATAATAAAAAGAAAAATAGTGCAAAAATTAAAATGGCAGCAATGCGAGGGCTTTCTACGAGGTCACCCAGCCTTGTACTACTCTCGCCTAGGCATGCTTAACTATGGAGTTCTAATGGGATCTGGTGCATTAGTGCTGGTATGATTGTATCAATGTTAATATCTTCGAAACTATCATTTATAACATTATAGTCGAACCCACCATCATTGACTCTTCTACCGTGCAGACTAGTTAGGCACAGAACTATTAAAGTGGGTCCCATGATGATGCACGGTACAATCGAGCACATGGCTCAATTTTTTTCTAGAGAAAATACTTTTTGAATTATAAGAAAGGAAAAATAAAGAAATTGAAGGAAAATGCATAACAAAAAGAAAAATTGAATAAAAATTAAAATGGTAGCAATGCAAGGGCTTCCTAGGGGTCTACCATCCTTCTACTACTCTCACCCAAGCATGCTTAACTACGGAGTTCTAATTGGATCCGGTGGATTAGCGTTGGTAAGATCGCACCGATGATAAAATCTTCGAAACTATCATTCATAATGAAGTAGCCATCCCCGCGATCATTGACCCTCCTACCGTGCAAGCCAACCAGGCATGGGACTATTGAAGTGGATCCCTTGATGATGCACGGTACTACCGAGCTCACGACTCAATTTTTTTTTCAAGAAAAAATATTTTTTGAATTGTAAGAAAGAAAAAATAATGAAATTGAAGGAAAATACTTAAAAAATGAAAAGTAGTGGAAAAATGAAAAAGGACACAGCATAAGGACTTCCTAGGGAGTCACCAATCCTAGTACTAATTTTGCCCAAGCATGCTTAACTGTGGAGTTCTGATGGGATTCGGTGCATTAGTAATGGAATGGTTGCACCGATGATAATGTCTCCAAAATTATAATTTATGATGTAGCTTCCAACCATAACCACCATTGACACTCCTACCATGCAGGCCAGCTAGGCACAGAACTACTGAAGTGGGTCCCATGATGATGCATGGTATAACTGAGCTCATGACTCAGTTTTATTTTTTAGAGAAAATATTTTTTGAATTGTAAGAAAGGAAAAACACAGAAATTGAAGAAAAATGCATAACAAAAAGAAAAATAGTGCAAAAATTAAAATGGTAGCAATGCGAGGGCTTCCTAGGGGGTCACCCATCCTTATACAACTCTCACCAAGCACACTTAACTACAGAGTTCTGATTAGATCCGATGAATTAGTGTTGGTACGATCGCAACGATGATAATATCTTCGAAACTATCATTTGCAACGTAGCAGCCATACCCGCAATCACTGACTCTTCTACCGTACAGGCCTACCAGGCACAGGACTATTGAAGTGGGTCTCATGATGATGCATAAAAATATCGAGCTTACGACTCAGTTTTATTTTGAGAGAAAATATTTTTTGAATAGTAAGAAAGAAAAAATAAAGAAATTAAAAGAAAATGCTTAAAAAAATAGCACAAAAATGAAAAAGGGAGCAACACGAGGACTTCTTAGGGGGTCACCAATTCTAGTACTAATTTTGCCCAAGCATGCTTAACTACAGAGTTTGGATGGGATCCGGTGCATTAGTAATGGAATGATTGTATCCATGATAATATCTTCAAAACTATAATTTATAACGTAGTAGCCACCCCTCGCCATCATTGATCCTCCTCATATGTAGGCCAATTGGGCACAGAACTATTGAAGTGGGTCCCATGATGATGGATGGTACAATCATGCTCATGACTCAGTTTTTTTTTCTAAAGAAAATATTTTTTGAATTGTAAGAAAGAGAAAACATAAAAATTGAAGGAAACTGCATAACAAAAAGAAAGATAGCATAAAATTTAAAATGGCAGCAACGTGAGGGCTTCCTAGGGGGCCACCCATCCTTGTACTGCTCTCGCCCAAGCATGCATAACTATGGAGTTCTGATGGAATCCGGTGCATTAGTGCTAGTATTAATGCACCGATGATAATATCTTGAAAAATGTCATTTATAACATAGCAGCCATCCCTGCAATCATTGACTCTCCTATCATGCAGGTCAATCGGACACAGGACTGTTAAGTGGGTCCCATGATGATGCATGGTAATACCGAGCTCACGACTTGATTTTTTTTTTTGAGAGAATTTTTTTTTGAATAGAAAGAAGATAGAGAAAATAAAGAAATTGAAGAAAAATACTTAAAAAAGAAAAATTGCACAAAAATTAAGAAGGATGCAACACGAGGACTTCCAAGGGGGTCACCAATCTATGTACTAGTTTCGTCCAAGCATGCTTAACTATGGAGTTCTGATGGGATCCAGTGCATTAGTAATGGAATGATCACACCCATGATTATGTCTTTGAAATAGTAATTTATAATGTAGCAACCACCTCCTGCCATCATTGACCCTCCTATTGTGCAGGCCAATAGGGCACAGAACTATTGAAGTGAGTCCCATGATGATGCATGGTACAACCGAGCTCATGACTCAATTTTTTTTTTGTAGAGAAAATATTTTACAAATTATAAGAAAGGAAAAATATAGAAATTAAAGGAAAATGAATAATAAAAATAAAAATAGTGCAAAAATTAAAATGGCAGCAATGTGAGGGCATCCTAGGAGGTCACCCATCCTTGTACTACTCTCGCCCAAGTACACTTAACTATGAAGTTCTGATGTGATTTGATGCATTAGTGTTGGTACAATCACACCGATATAATATCTTCAAAACTATCATTTATAACATAGCAGCCAACCCCGCCATCATTGACTCTCCTACCATGCAGGCCAACCGGGCACAGGACTATTAAAGTGGATCCCATGATGATGCACGGTACTATCGAGGTCATGACTCAATTTTTTTTGAGAAAAAATATTTTTTTAAATAGTAAGAAAGGAAAAATAAATAAATTATAGGAAAATGCTTTAAAAAATAGCATAAAAATTAAAAAGATGGCAACACGAGGACTTCATAGGTGGTCACCAATCCGTGTACTACTTTTGCCCAAGCATGCTTAACTGTGGAGTTCTGATGGGATCTGGTGCATTAGTAATGGAACGATCGTGCACTTGATAATATCTTCAAAACTATAATTTGTAATGTAGTAGCCACCCCCACCATCATTGACCCTCCTAACATGTTGGCCAGCTGGGCATAAAACTATTGAACTGGGCCCCATGATGATGGATGGTACAACCAAGCTCATGACTCTATTATTTTTTCTACAGAAAATATTTTTTGAATTGTAAGAAAGAGAAAATATAGAAATTGAAGAAAAATGTATAACAAAAAGAAAAATAGTGCAAAAATTAAAATGGCAGCAATGCGAGGGCTTCCTAGGGGGCCATCCATCCTTGTACTGCTATCGCCCAAGCATGCCTAACTACGAAGTTCTGATGGGATCTGGTGCATTAGTACTAGTACGATTGCATCGATGATAATATCTTGACAAATATCATTTATAATGTAGTAGCCATCCCTGCAAATCATTGACTCTCCTACCATGCAGGCGAATCGAATACGGGACTATTGAAGTGGGTCCCAAGACGATGCATGGTACTACCGAGCTCACGACTCGATTTTTTTTTAGAAAAAATATTTTTTGAATAGTAAAAAAGGAAAAATAATGAAATTGAAGGAAAATATTGAAAAAAAATAGTGCAAAAATTAAAATGGGTGCAACACGAGGACTTCCCAAGGGGTCACCAATCCTAGTACTACTTTCACCCAAGCATGCTTAACTATGGAGTTCTAATGGGATCCGGTGCATCAGCAATAGAATGATCGCACCCGTGATAATATCTTCAAAACTTTAACCCATGATGTAGCAGCTGACCCCAGCCACCAATGACCCTACTACCATGCAGGTCAGTTGGGCACAGAACTATTGAAGCGGGTCTCATGATGATGCATGGTACAACTGAGCTCATGACTCAGTATTTTTCTAGAAAAAATATTTTGTGAATTGTAAGAAAGGGAAAACACAAAAATTGAAGGAAATTGCATAATAGAAAGAAAAGTAGCGCAAAAATTAAAATGGTAGCAATGTGAGGGCTTCATAGGGGTTCACCCATCCTTGTACTACTCTCACCCAAGCATGCTTAACTATGGAGTTCTGATTGGATCCGGTGCATTAGTGCTGGTATGATCGCACCGATGATAATATCTTTGAAATTGACATTCATAACGTAGCAGCCATCCCCACCATCATTGACCCTCCTATCATGCAGGCGAACCAGGCATGGGATGGTTGAAGTGGGTCTCTTGATGATGTATGGTATTACCAAGCTCGCGACTCAATTTTTTTTTCAATTTTTTGAAAGGAAAAATAATGAAATTGAAGTAAAATGCTTAAGAAAAGAAAAATAAAGCAAAAATTAAAAAGGGTGCAACACAAGGACTTCCCAGGGGGTCTCCAATCCATGTACTACTTTCGCCCAAGCATGCTTAACTATGGTGTTCTGATGAGATCCGGTGCATTAGTAATGGAATGATTGCACCCATGATCATATCTTCGAAACTGTAATTTATAACATAGCAGCCACCCCCTGCCATCATTGACCCTCCTACCATGCAGGCTAGTTGGGCACAAAACTATTGAAGTGGATCCCATGATGATGCATGGTACAACCGAGCTCATGACTCAATTTTTTTTTTCTAGAGAAATATTTTATGAATTGTAAGAATGGGAAAACACAGAAATTGAAGAAAAATGCATAACAAAAAGAAACAGCACAAAAATTAAAATGGCAGCAATGCGAGGGCTTCCTAGGGGGTCACCCATCCTTGTACTGCTCTCGCCCTTGCATGCTTAACTATGGAGTTCTGATGGGATCCGGTGCATTAGTGCTGGTACGATTGCACCGATGATAATATCTTCAAAACTATAATTTATAACATAGCATTCGACCTCACCATCTTTGACTCTCCTACTGTGCAGTTCAACCGGGCATGGGGCTGTTAAAGTGGATCCCATGATGATGCATGATACTATTGAGGTCACGACCTAATTTTTTTTGAGAAAAAATATTTTATAAATAATAAGAAAGAAAAAATAAATAAATTAAAGGAAAATGCTTAAAAAAAGAAAAATAGCATAAAAATTAAAAAAGGCGCAATACAAAGACTTCATAGGGGGTCACCAATCCTTGTACTACTTTTTCCCATGCATGCTTAACTACGGAGTTCTGATGGGATCCGATGCATTAGTAATGGAATTAACGCACCCATGATAATATCTTCAAAACTAAAATTTATAACGTAGCAGCCATCCCCCACCATCATTGACCCTCCTACCGTGCAGGCCAGCTGGGCATAGAACTTTTGAACTGGGATCCATGATGATGGATGGTACAATTGAGCTCATGACTTAGTTTTTTTCTAGAGAAAATATTTTTTGAATTATAAGAAAGAGAAAATACAAAAGTTGAAGGAAAATGCATAATAAAAAGAAAAATAGTGCAAAAATTGAAATGGTAGCAACATGAGGGCTTCCTATGGGGCCACCCATCTTAGTAGTTTTCTCGCCCAAGCATGCCTAACTATGAAGTTCCGATGGGATCCGATGCATTAGCGCTAGTACGATCGCATCGATGATAATTGATAAGTACTATATATTCATCAATAAAAATATTAATTTATTAATTAATTTATATTAATTTTTAAAAATTATTAATTAATTTATATATAATTTTTAAGAAATTCATATTTTTATTAATTAAAAAATTAATTAAAAAATAATAAAAATTAAAAAATAAAATTTTATAATTAATGGAAAGAGATCATTTTTTTGATCATAACGAAATAAGTTTGAAGCAAAACGGAGCTAAAACGGAAAAGATATGAATTTCTAAATAAATAATAATAATAAAAATTATGAAAAATAACATACGGCTTAAACGGCTCAAGCCGCCATGCCACAGCAATCGGCGCATCCAATCGCGCCGACCCAAGCCGACCAAGTCAGCACGCCAAGCCATCCACGCTAGCCGACTCAAGTCCAAAAGGCATCAGCCAATCTACAGCAAAGTGTGCACCGCCGGCTCAGTAGACACTGGCGAATCAGAGCTTGCCACATGGTGGACCTAGACCCTTAAAGGATCCATAGAAATTTATCGCGGCTCACAGGGCAATCTGGTCTTTTTCACTCGATAATAGAGATGCTGATTGGCTGTGGTGTACGATACGGCCGGTCCATACGGTCCATAAGAACAGTAATTGTGCCATCGGATGGTTGCGATAGCTTGCGGTCAAGATCGGACGGCTGTGGTTATTTCTGGATTTGATTCTGCTTCAGACTTCATGCGGATCGCCATCCAATGGTAGCGCTCGATCCAGGGGATGATTTGATGGTCCAGAACACTTCCGACAATGATCAGGACTCCCGACGTGTGATTTGCAGCCAGATTTCCTCCATCAACGTGCGATCGAACGATCAAAATTTAATCTGACCTGATCTGGGCTGATATGCATCCGATTTTGATGATTCTTGGACTATTGGATTCCTATTGAATGGCTAGATTTCACTAGACTTACCAGAGTTATATCAGAGCTATTTTGATTCAAATTTTATTCAGATTTCTTTGTATTTTGATTATTACAAAGGCTATTAGTCCCACATTGCCTTCAGAAATAAATATCCAACCCTCCTAGTTCTATAAAAAGGACCCTAAGCCTCTTAAAATAGACAGATCGGATGGAAGGAAAGCTAAGGTACAAGGTGGAAGCCAAGCTCTGGGTTAAAGGTTGCTTCAAAGCTATAGTACTAAGAAGAAGAGCCAGTCTTCTACGCCATCTCCATACCTATGCTGATCTGCGATCTCCTTCTAGTTTTTTCTTTCTTTTTCTTTAATTTCTTGTATTAAAATTCTAAATTTTTTTAATCTTTTGTATTTAAATTCTACATCTGAGTTTTAAATTTAATAAAAAAAGTTTTATTATTCTTTTCAATTCTAGCTCTTTAAATTAATTATTCTTCATTACTTTTTTTAATTTTAATAAGTAGTTGCTAAGATCTAAATAGTAGATCTTAGCACCAAATTTATTTTTATATAATTTAAATTCTACTTTTATTTATAAATCTATTTTCTGACTTTAATTTTTAAAAACTCTTCTTTTTCTTTCTTTAAAAAAAATAATAAAAAAAATAAAAGAATCAAAGATTTTAGAAATAAATCATTGCCTCTCTGTGGATTCGATCTGACTCACTACTCTCTTCATAATTTTTAATTAATTTAAAAAGTAAAGAGTTGGATTTTTAAACTGATAAACACGGTGTCTTAACGATAATATCAAATCTCTATCAAGTTTCTGGCATCGTTGCTGGGGAGGCATAAAAATTAAAATTTTCTCATTTCTTTGATTTTTTTTACTGCCTACTAATTATTTTTCTTATTTATTTTGTAGAAAAAAAATAAAATAAAGAAAAGAACAAAGAAGATTAGGGCACGAACAAAACTCTCAATCCTATTTGGTGAGATCATTCCTAAACCCTAAATCTCTTTCCTTATTTTTAATATTTACTTTATTTTTAAATTAATTAAAAATTACCTACTTAAACCTAATTAAAAATCTCATCACAAGATTAGAAACCCTAATTGTTTAGAGCATCCATCATATTAGTTTTATTCTTATTTTTTTTGGTGATTGCTGGAGGCAAGGTAAGCCTTTTAGAATTTAATTAGTTGCATGCATCTAGTTTAAATTGCATAGAACTCTTTGATTGGAATTTTTTTTTTTTGCATATTCATATTAAACCAAATTAAGGGCACAACCCATTAAACAAGATAAGGTAGGGATTTGATCACCCTTCCTTGGCCCACAAACAACCAACCAGCATCCTGCATTAACCCAAACCTTAACTCTTAAAATCAATTAGACATTAACCCTTAAGGATATTCGAGCTCAATAGGACAAGAAATCCTAAGAGTTGAACCAAGTTAGGGTTAATCAATTTGACTGGTGTTTAAGAAAGTGGTTCAAGGATGACTGGACTTGAAGAAAGGTGGTTACTTAATTGGTTCCGTTCGCTTATCTGGCCAAGTACAATTGGTGTCTAAGGCAAGCAATGGAGGAACTCCCACCGACCTTACACTTACCTGGCCAGTTGATTGGCTAATCCTCTACTTGGAGGGCTCGAAGGTGATCTTGGCAGTTAGGAGCTGTCTAGATCTAGGATAACCCTTAGTCAGGATTGATTGCCTAACTTGTTTGCTAAATAACATCAAACATAAACCACAAATTAACTCTTCTCTCTATCATCTCCAAATTTAAGACTCCTTAGGATTTTTTTTTAGAACCCGCTACTTTCTTTCTCTCTTCTTTCCTTAAAAAAAAATAATTAAAAATTTTTTAAAAAAATATAAATAATAATAAAAAAATATATATCTTGAACCATATATCAGATTGCACTAGTACATGCACGGTAGAAGATCGCTTTTATCTGACCTAGTTAAACCAAATCCTGAAATTGAAAGACTAATTCATTTAAGACCAGATAATCAAATGGCTGGAAATCGTGAAGAACCACCTAGGCAGATGAAGGAATACTTTATTCCTTCCATCTACAACCCATCGACTTGCATCCACATACCTGATATCCCTACTAGCCACTATGAGATCAAGTCGACCACAATCCAGATGCTCCCATCTTTTTATGAGAATGCCAATGAAGACCCTTACAAACATCTGGATGAATTCTTAGAAATCTGCTCTACGGTAAAAATTCAGAATTTTTCTGATGATGCCCTTAGACTGACCTTGTTCCCTTTCTCATTAAAAGATAAAGCCAAGTACTGGCTTGGCACATTAGGAAGAACAATTCAAACATGGGCAGAGATGCAACATGAATTTCCTTAAGAAATTTTATCCCATAGGACGAACCAATACTATGAGGCGAGCCATCACAGGATTTACTCAGCTTCCAGGGGAACAAATTCATGAATCATGGGAAAGACTTAAGGAACTTCTTAGAAAATGCCCACACCATGGTCTATCTAAGTGGCAAATTGTACAAGCTTTCTATGAAGGTTTAGGAGATCAATATAAGCAGATGGTTGATGCATCCTGTGGAGGTGCATTCATGAGCAAAAGTGAGGATGAAGCTTATACCTTATTTGAAACCTTAAGTGAAAACTCTATTAACCATGCTTCATTATCCTCTTATGAAAGATCAATTTCTCAACAAAAATGGGCAGGAATTTATGAGATCAAAACTCCAGAACTTAATTCTAAGACAGACTTGAACATAATAGCACAAAAATTAGATAAAGTCGATCTTATTGCCCAGAAATTAGATCAATTCCTAAATCTAGGTCAACAATCTCCTGCACAATACACACCAGCTTCTAATTATCAGGAGATTTGCTCTATTTGTGCTAGTCCAACACATCATGTAAGCGAATGTCCCACGGCTGCACAATTACCACCTCTTATCCAAGAACAAGTCCAAGCTGCTCAAGGTTACTCCAAACCACTTAATGACCCATATTCAAATTCATATAATCCTGGTTGGAGAAACCATCCTAATTTCTCTTGGAAACCACAACAGACTCAGGCTCAGACTCAAATCCCACCAGTTCAAAATTATCAAAATAGGCCCCAGTACCAGAACTATGCCTATAATAAGGGACAACCTAGTCAGTCTTCTCAACCACTGCATTATAATCAGCCCTCATACCCACCTCCTCATCAACAGACCAATCTAGCCGATGATAAATTCAATCAACTTCAATAATTAATTCTAAGCCAACAACAATCAATTGCCAGGCTAGAAGCTCAAATAGGATAATTAGCTGAGTCTAGCATGAGGAGAGAACCAGGTCAATTACCAAGCCAACCAATTGCAAATCCTAAAAATAATCCATCCAATGTCTATCAACCACCTGGATTTACTCATCCATCTAACATTCCACCTAAGAACCCCCAATTAGAAAATGCCAAAGCAATATCTGAACTTAGAAGTGGTAGGATTCTTAAGGACCCATACCAAGACCAGGTGATAGAGGCCAATACTGATGTTAGCCAAGATGAGAAATTTGAAGAAGAGGATAATCATATAGAAGAACCTGAGCTTAGGACTGGTACTGACACTGATAAGATAGATAAAGGAAAGAAGAGAACAGATGAATTAATCGAGACATATAACCCCAAAGCCCCATTCCCTTCGGCCTTAGAAGCAGGCTCTTCTCGTAAAAAGCAAGAAGCACGCAATAAGGAGCTAATGGAACTATTTAAACAAGTTCATATTAATTTACCCCTCCTCGATGCAATTCAGCATGTCCCAGCCTATGCTAAATTTCTTAAAGAACTCTGCACCCAAAAGCATGAGCCATGGACCACCAAAAGAGTTATGCTATCCGAGGATGTAAGTGCGGTCCTGTTAAATCCAATACCTCAAAAGATGAAAGATCCTGGTGCACCCTTAATTTCATGTGTTATAGGAGGTATAACCTTTAACCGAGCATTACTAGACTTAGGAGCTAGTGTAAACCTACTTCCAACCTCGGATTTATGAAAAATTTGGGATTGGAGAATTAAAACCCACATCAGTCATTTTGCAATTAGCTGATAGATCTATAAAAACACCTGTGGTTTGATTGAGGATGTTCTAGTTAGAGTAGATAAATGTTATTTTTCTGTAGACTTTCTCATACTTGACATGGAACCATCCCAAGAGCTGAACCAAAATCCCATAATTTTAGGACGTCCATTCTTAGCAACTGCCAATGCCAATATCAACTATAAAATGGGAGCTATGGACATTTCTTTTGGGAATCAAAAAGTAAGAATTAATGTTTTTAATACCCCAAAGTACACCCAAGAGGAGGAAGACTGCTTTGTAATCAATCAGGTAGATGAAATAGTTGAATCTAATTCCTCCTTAGATTTACTGCAAGATGATGAACCCACTGAAGAAACTCAAACCCAGGAAGTAAATGCCCTGCTTAATTCACCTCAACCATCACATTCATTACCTTGGTCAGTGAAAGTTGAGCCCTTACCCGAGCGAAAAATTGAACCATTACGTCCTTCAATTCAGGCCCCACCACAACTTGAACTAAAACCTTTACCTGAATCACTTAAGTATGTATTTTTAGGATCAAAGAAAACCCTACCAAGTAATAATTGCTTCCAACTTAACTACTGAACAGGAAAACCAATTGGTAAATATTCTAAAAACATATAAGGAGGCCATAGGGTTGGACCATCGCTGATTTAAAAGGAATTAGTCCATCAATATGCATGCACCATATTTATACAGAAGATAATGCCAAACCAACTCGAGAGATGCAAAGACGGCTTAACCCTAACATGCAAGAAGTAGTCAAGAAAGAGGTAATTAAATGGTTAGATGCTGGAATTATTTATCCTATCTCTGACAGCCACTGGGTGAGTCCCACACAAGTTGTTCCAAAGAAATCTGGACTTACGGTTGTCCGCACTGAACATGAAAACTTAGTACCAACATGACTTTCCACTGGGTGGCGTGTCTGCATAGATTATAGAAAACTCAATACAACCATCCGAAAAGATCACTTTCCCTTACCCTTTATCGATCAAATCCTAGAAAGACTAGCAGGCCAACAATACTTTTGCTTTTTAGATGGATACTCAGGATACAATCAGGTAGCAATCTATCCAGGAGATCAGGAAAAGACCACCTTTACATGTCCCTATGGAACCTTTGCTTTCCGTAGAATGCCATTCGGATTATGTAATGCACCTGCGACTTTTCAAAGGTGCATGATGTCAATATTTTCAGACATGATAGGAGATTTCTTAGAAATATTCATGGATGACTTTTCAGTCTTTGGAGAATCTTTTGAGAGTTGCCTCAACAATTTGAAGAAAATATTAAAATGATGTATTGAGGCTAATCTAGTGTTAAGCTGGGAAAAGAGCCACTTCATGGTTCAAGAAGGGATCGTTTTAGGACATATAGTATCTAAGAAAGGGATTGAGGTAGATAAAGCTAAAGTTGAACTAATTTCTAAACTTCCTCCTCCCACTTCTGTCAAACAAATTCGATCTTTTCTTGGTCATGTAGGATTCTATCGTCGCTTCATCAAAGAGTTCTCTAAAATTTCTCGTCCTTTGTGTAATCTGCTCGCTAAGGATGTTTCTTTTAACTTTGATGAAAATTGTCTTAAAGCTTATGAAATCTTAAGAGAAGCTGTGACCAAAGCTCCAATCATACAACCTCCTAACTGGTCACTACCTTTTGAAATTATGTGCGATGCCTCAGACTTTGCCATAGGAGCTGTCCTGGGCCAAAGGGTAAACAAATGTCCTGTAGTGATCTATTATGCCAGTAGAACTCTGAATGAAGCACAAATGAATTATACCACCACTGAAAAAGAGTTGCTAGCCATTGTGTTTGCCCTAGAAAAGTTTAGATCATATCTATTAGGATCAAAAATCATAATTTACTCGGATCATTCAGCCTTGAGATACCTGCTCTCAAAGAAAGATGCTAAACCATGATTAATTAGATGGATCTTACTGTTACAAGAATTTGATATTGAAATTCGAGATAAGAAGGGATCTAAAAATGTTGTAGCAGACCATCTGTCTAGGATCCTAGTTAAAGATAGTGAACCTGTATCAATCAGAGAATCTTTTTCAGATGAACAATTGTTAACAGTTTCACATACAAAGACTCCTTGGTTTGCAGATATTGTCAATTACTTAGTCATAGGATAAATTCCTGATGGCTGGTCTAAGAATGAAAAGGATCGATTCTTTGCTCAAATCAAATATTATTTTTGGGAAGATCCTGAGCTTTTTAGAATTTGTGCTGATCAAATCATTCGTAGATGTGTTCCTGAATCTGAACAATGGAGTATCTTACAATTTTGTCATACCCTTGCTTGTGGAGGACATTTTTCTGGACGAAAAACTATGGCCAAAGTATTGCAGAGTGGTTTTTATTGGCCAACATTATTTAAGGATGCCCATACTTTTAGTCAGGAGTGTTTTAAGTGTCAAGCCTTAGGGAATATTTCAAAGAAAGACATGATGCCTTTGAACCCCATCTTAGTAGTAGAAATTTTTGATGTATGGGGAATTGATTTTATGGGACCTTTTCCACCTTCCAATGGATTTGAATACATTTTGGTAGCTGTCGATTATGTTTCTAAATGGATTGAAGCAATAGCAACACGAACCAATGATCATAAAGTAGTCTTAAAATTTATTCAGAAGAATATCTTTTCTAGGTTCGGATTTTTCCACGTGCTATCATTAGTGATGGAGGTACCCATTTTACAAATCACCAATTTCGAACTTTATTACGAAAATATGGGGTGACACATAAGATAGCTACACCATACCATCCGCAAACAAGTGGTCAGGTAGAAGTCTCTAATAGGGAAAATTAAGAATATCTTACAAAAGACTATTAGGCCTGATCGAAAAGATTGGTCAGATCGATTAGATGATGCATTATGGGCCTATAGGATAGCTTATAAAACCCCTATTGGAATGTCTCCCTATAGATTAATCTATGGAAAAGCATGTCACCTTCCGGTAGAACTTGAACATAAAGCATATTGGGCAATAAAATAATTAAATTTTAATTTAAACAAAGCTGGTTCCAATCGGATGTTACAATTGAGTGAATTAGAAGAATTAAGGCAAGAAGCTTATGAAAATTCAAAAATCTATAAGGAGAAAATGAAAGCCTTCCATGATAAACATATTTCAAGGAAAACCTTTGAACCAAATCAACAAGTCTGGTTATTTAACTCAAGGCTTCGATTATTCCCTGAAAAATTAAAATCCAGATGGGATGGACCTTATATAGTTAATCATGTATTCCCACATGGTGCAATTCAAACTCTATGATCCCAGGACTAAAAATTTTTTTAAGATAAATGGCCAAAGGCTTAAACCATATATTGAAGGGATATCATTAAATTGAAACATTGATCAAGTATAATTAATAGAACCTCAATGAATTAAACTACATTTTGTTTGGTTGAAGACAATAAACTTAGCGCTTATTGGGAGGCAACCCAATACTTCTTGAATCTAATTTATTTTCTCTTTTAGGCTAAGCTTTGGAGAACCAAAAAGCTAGAGAAGGATCATAAGCTTCAAAACCCATCTAAATAAACAAACATAATTTTCATCCTTTTATTTGTTTTCCCTCTCCATTGAGGACAATGTTAATTCAGTTGGAGGGTAAAAAAAAAAGTTTTATTATTCTAAAATATATATATATATAAAATAAAAAATAAAAAAATAATAAAAATAATTTTAAAAAATAAAATAAATATATATATATATATAATATAAAAAAATAAAAATAAATAATAAATAATAAATAATAAAAAATATATATATAATAATAATCAAATTTTGGATAAACCATATTTCAGGAAAGAGAATCTTAAGCAAAATAAACTAGAAAAAGTAATAAAGTTAGAAAGTATTAACTAATAATGGTAGCAAGTTAAGAAGCAGATTACTTGATCAGATCATTAGCAGCCTACTTAGATCATTTAAAGGCTAACAGCACTTCTAATTGCACATGCACACTAATGAAGCACAGTAGGTGTTGATTATAAGGCTAAATTGAGAATTCAATTATCACTAAAAATTAATGATTTATATATATTTTTTAATTAAAAAACTTAAATTTAAGGAAAGAGCTACCTGCTTAAATAAATAAAAAAAAAGGTGCAAAATACAGAGTATATGTGGATTGCCCTAAGCTAGAACTCTGCACCTTAAGTCAAGTGTAGAAGTTCACATCAAACGGTCAAGGGAAGGCCAAGATGCTCAGCGCAATTCAAAAAAGAAAAAAAAAAGCAGTGTGAAAGCTACCTTAATTCATGCATTTAACTTAGGAGTATATAGAAAACTAAACAAAATAGGTGATAAAAGAAGATTTGTTTGTCCTTTGAATCAACACCTAAATGCTAAGTTAGTATTCACAAAATCAGTGCTGAAAATCTTTAGATGAACTCTAAAAAATTTTTTGATTAATCTGCCATGAAATTTACTTCTGAAACTCAATACTTAGTTAGTGATACTATCTAAACTTTTGATCTTAAATCCTTTGTGAAGGAGGATCTCAACAAAATATGGTAATTGATCTAAATTAAATTCTTTCTTTACGAGCAAAGCTTAAGTTGGGGGGTGTGATAAGTACCACAAATTTATCAATAAAAGTATTAATTTATTAATTAATTTATATTAATTTTTAAAAATTATTAATCAATTTATATATAATTTTTAAGAAATTCATATTTTTATTAATTAAAAAATGAATTAAAAATAATAAAAATTAGAAAATAAAATTTTATAATCAATGGAAAGAGCTCATTTTTTTGATCATAATGAAATAAGTTTGAAATAAAATAGAGCTAAAACAAAAAAGATATGAATTTTTAAAAAAATAAAAAAAAATTATGAAAAATAACATACGGCTCAAATGGCTCAAGCCGCCATGCCGCAACAACCGGCGTGTCCAAATGCGCCGAGCCAAGCCGACCAAGTCGGCACGCCAAGCTATCAACGCTAGCCGACTCAAGCCTAGAAGCCATCAGTCGGTCTACAGCACAGTGTGCACCGCCAACTCAGCAGACATCGGTAAATCAGAGCTTACCACGTGGTGGACCTAGACCCTTAAAGAGTCCATAAAAAATTATCATAGCTCACAGACAATCTAGTCTTTTCACTCAACAACAGAGGCACTAATTGGCTGTGGTGTATGGTATGATTGGTCCATGCGGTCCATAAGAATAGTAATTACACCATCGGATGGTTGCGGTAGCTTGCGGTCAAGATCGAACGGTTGTGGTTATTTCTGAATTTGATTCTGCTTCAGACTTCATGCGGATCGCCATCCAACGGTAGCGCTCGATCCAGGGGATGATCTGATGGTCCAGAACACTCCCAGCGATGATCAGGACTCTCGATGCATGATTTGCGGCCAGATTTCCTCCATGAACGTGCGATCGGACTGTCAGAATTTAATTTGACCTGATCTGGGCTGATACGCATTCGGTTTTGATGATTTTTGGATCGTTGGATTTCTATTGAATGGCAAGATTTTACCAGACTTACCAAAGTCGTATCAGAGCTATTTTGATTCAAATTTTATTCGGATTTCTTTATATTTTGATTATTACAAAGGCTATTAGTTCACATTGTCTTCAGAAATAAATATCCAACCCTCCTAGTTCTATAAAAAGGATTCTAAGCCTCTTAAAATGGATAGATCGGGTGGAAGGAAAGCTAAGGTACAAGGTGGAAGCCAAGCTTTGGGTTAAAGATTGCTTCAAAGCTACAGTGCTGAGAAGAAGCGCTAGTCTTCTACGCCATCTCCATGCCTACGCTGATCTGCGATCTCCTTCTAGTTTTCTCTTTCTTTTTCTTTAATTTCTTGTATTAAAATTCTAAATTTTCTTTAATTTCTTATATTTAAATTCTGTATCTGAGTTTTAAATTTAATAAAAAAATTTTTACTATTCTTTTCAATTCTAGCTCTTTAAATTAATTATTCTTCATTGCTTTTTTTAATTTTATTGCAAGTAGTTGCTAAGATCTAAATAGTAGATCTTAGTACCAAATTTATTTTTGCATAATTTAAATTATACTTTTATTTATAAATCTATTTTTTGATTTTAATTTTCAAAAAGTCTTCTTTTTCTTTCTTTAAAAAAAATAATAAAAAAAAAAAATAAAAGAATCAAAGATTTTAGAAATAAATCATTGCCTCTCTGTGGATTCGACCCGACGCACTACTCTCTTCATAATTTTTAATTAATTTAAAAAGTAAAGAGTCAAATTTTAAACTGATAAACATGGTGTCTTAATGACAACATTGCATCTCTATCAATAATATCTTGAAAAATGTCATTTTTAACATAGCAGCCATCCCCGCAATCATTGACTCTCCTATTGTGCAAGCCAATCGGGCTTGGGACTGTTGAAGTGGGTCCCATGATGATGCATGGTACTACCAAGCTCACGACTTGATTTTTTTTAAGAGAAAATATTTTTTGAATAGTAAGAAAGAAAAAATAAAG
Organism: Cocos nucifera; assembly: GCA_006176705.1. NCBI lineage: Eukaryota > Viridiplantae > Streptophyta > Magnoliopsida > Arecales > Arecaceae > Cocos > Cocos nucifera. The sequence goes on from QRFJ01000780.1 coordinate 845,533, forward strand.
AAATTGAAGGAAAATGCTAAAAAAAGAAAAATAGTGCAAAAATTAAAAAGGGCTTCACATGAGGACTTTCCAGGGGGTCACCAATCCTAGTACCACTTTTGGCTAAGCACGTTTAACTATGAAGTTTTTATGGGATCTGGTGCATTAGTAATGGAATGGTTGCACCTGTGATAATGTCTTTGAAACTGTAATTTATGACGTAGCAACTGACCCCAGCCACCATTGACCCTCCTACCATGCAAGTCGGCTGGGCACAGAATTGTTGAATTTGATTCCATGATGATGCATGGTACAATCGAGCTCATGACTCAATCTTTTTCTAGAGGAAATATTTTACAAATTGTAAGAAAGGAAAAACACAAAAATTGAAGCAAAATGCATAACAAAAAGAAAAATAGCGCAAAAATTAAAATGGCATCAACGTGAGGGCTTCATAGGGGGTCACCCATCCTTATATTACTCTCACCCAAGCATGCTTAACTATGGAGTTCTGATTGGATCCGATGCATTAGTGCTAGTAAAATCACACCGATGATAATATCTTTGAAACTATCATTCATAACATAGCAGTCGTCCCCACCATCATTAACTTTCCTATCATGCAGGCCAACTGGGCATGGGATGGTTGAAGTTGGTCCCTTGATGATGCATTGTACTACCAAGCTCACGACTCAACTTTTTTTTTGAGAAATTCTTTTTTCGAATAGTAAGAAAAGAAAAATAAAGAAATTAAAAAAAATATCTAAAAAAAAGATAGCACAAAAATTAAAAAGGGCGCAACACGAGGACTTCCCAGGGGGTCACCAATCCAAGTACTACTTTCGCCCAAGCATGCTTAACTATGGAGTTTTGATGGAATCCAGTGCATTAGTAATTGAATGATCACACACGTGATAATGTCTTCAAAATTATAATTTATAACTGATAATCACATAAAATTACTAAATAAAAATATTAAAATATATAAAAATTAATATTTATTTTAAGTAATTTATATTTTTATTAATATTTTGCAAGAAATTAGTCCACCAACATGAATAGCTCGATTTATGGGTTCAAACGGATCAAATTTAATGTGAATCGGAGCTAAATTGAAATTCTTTTAGAAGCCTAAAGCTTAATTGAAGAAAAAAATAAAAAAATAAAAAATAAAAATAGTAGACCGGCTAGCTCAATCGAATTGATCGGTCTAACAAAATCTGGCCCGATCGCTGTGCGAACCAGCCCGCAACCCGACCACCTTCGGCCCAGCCCAGCTCCACATGGCCCGCGCCAGCCCGCCATCGTGCAAGCCCAAACAACCCACTTCCACTCTAGCCCTAACATCAGCCTGATGTTAGGAAACCATGCGGTCCATGATGGACCGACTGCCAACTCAATGCACATAGACCCTTAAAGGGTCTACGGCATTTTTATTGTGGCTCACAGGGGCATTTTCATTATTTCTGCTGATGCGACGTGTGGGAATTCATTGCGGTCTTTGGCGATCTTGATCCAGGTGGTCCACGAGAACAGCTTTGCGCCATCCGATGGATCTCGTCTCTCCTGATCGACATCCAATGGATGAGGATATTTTCTAATTTGATTTGAATTCTCCAGGCTTCTATGCACGATCTAACGGCTTGCAGGCATCTCAGGGATGGATCCGATGGCTGAAATTCAATCTGGGCGATATATCTTATGCTTGCGATGGATTTTTAGCAAATTTTGAGTCTTTGATTGATCATCCGATGGTCAGAATTCAACAGGCCCAGTAATTTGATTCAAAGTTGGATTAGAGTTCAACGAGGACTCACAGAACCCAGTTTTCTCCTCTATTTAAAGCCCTCTCATCCCACAGTCAAGAGCGACCCCTCTTAAGGGGAATTAGACCCTCCAAGCTCTCTTTTCTCTCCCTTCTCTTCTCTCCTTCTTCTTCTTTCTTTTTTTCTTTCTTTTTCTTTTCATTTTCTTTTATTTTTATTTATTTGGAGATTTGAAGATGCAGAATGCTACAAGAATCAATACCACGTACGGCTAGAAGTCTCGTGTCCAGGAGAGTAATAAAAGTCTTCCAAGTATGAGAGTTTGTAATTTGAATCTTGTTTTTCTTTTTATTAGATAATAAAATTTCTTCATCTTTTATATGACTTTCTTATTCATGCTTAAATGTGAATGTCCTTACAATTTATAGCTAAAGAGACAGATCATGATCGTGACAAGATACGGTCTGTGCTTAAGTAAGAATAAATTAAAAGAATTATTAAATTAATATTTTATGTTCTTTGAATGTATGATCTAAATAATTTATCTATAAGATGGATCATGATCATATTAGATATGGTCCATGCTTGATAGAATAGATTATATTTGAACTAGGTCAAAGAAATAAATATAAGATTGCCTGTCCACAATAAAAAGATTGCATGATCAATTGTAAACTTGAATACTAAAGATGGAACTAAAACCTGAGATAATTTTCTCTCCCTGATTAATTGATTAAAAACTATTTTTCTACTACTTTTTAATTTTCTACTACTTTAAGAATTCCAAAACCAATCAAACAATCTTCTTTATTTTTTAATTAACTACCCTTGATCCCTGAGGAAATCGACATCCAACTCACCATTATTCTAATTAATAGGAAGAGTGGTTTTAATTTTTATTTGATGCTCTAATGATAAGCAGTCAAATTTTTGATGCCATTACCGAAGATTATAACATGGTTACTTCAATTTAAAAAATAAAAAAAAATTTTAAAAAATATTTTTATTTATTACTTTACATGCCTTTTTGTCTTATTTATTTTATTGCTTTATTTTATTACCTTATTTGCTTTACTTATTTATTTTACTACTTTAAATTTCTAATTTATTATTTGCTACTTTTCTATTTTTATTTTTCATGCTTTTTTATGCTTTCTTTAAATTTTTTCTTTATATTATTTTTTCATATATGATTTATTTATTGCTTTCTAGCTAAATTACTTTAATTGCATAGTTAAGTAATTATCTTATTTTATATAATTAATTTACTACTTTAGATAGTTTAGATTAATTTTTTGCTTTTTAAGACTTAATCACTTGAAGTTACTTTCTTTACAAAACCAAACACAATCAAAAAATTTAAAATATATCTATAAAAAGATAAAATCATAAATCCAAAAAATATCACTAACATCTCATAACACTTAATTAATTTAATAAAATTAAAAGCTTAAATAAAATTAATTTTTAAACATGTTTGGATATCTTGTTTGATTTGCATTGCATATTCATAATCAACTTTAAGGGCACAACCTATTAAACAAGATAAGATGGGGATTTGATCATCCTTTCTTAGCCCACAAACCACCATCCTTCATATTGCATTGACCTAAATCTTTAACTTAAAATTAATTAGATGTTGGCTCTAGGATATTTGAGCTTAATAGGATAAGAAAATTCTAGAATTGGATCAGGTTTGGATTGATTAGTTGCTCGGTATCTAAGGCAAGTGGTTTAAAGATTATGGTTTTCAATTGATTCCATTGTCTGACCTGGCCAACCCAGTTAGTATCTAAGAAAAGCAATAAGCAGAAAATCTTCCACATCTTATACCTAGCTGAGTTAGTTAGTCAGTCTTGGGCTTGGAGTGCTCGAAGGTAATCTTAGAATAGTTAAAAGCTGTCTAGATCTAGGTTAATCCTAGGATAGTGAGTCCATGTTTGACTAACTTGATTGTAATAAACCATAAATACTAAACTAATTCCTCTCCTCTATCATCTCTAGATCTAGGACTCTTTAGGACTCCTATCTTTAGAATTCTTTCTCCTCATTTTTTTTATTCTTTAAAATAAAATAAAATAAAATAAATAAATAATCCAAGATGGATCTTGAGAGAAGAGTGGATGAGTTGTCTTGTAAATTAGATCATCTAATAGCCAATGAAAACTCTTCCTATCCATCTCTTCTTCCTGCACAACAAGTTTGTGCAATCTGTTCAAGCCTCACCCACTTGGCAAGAAGATGTCTAAACTAATTTTTTGAGAATATGTATGAGCAAATTTATTAAGATCAAACCCAAATAGCCTATAGATCAGGAAATAATAAATACTTTAACACTTACAAAAGACTGAAAGGCTCAACTAAATTTTTCATGGCAATCACAACCAGTGATTACCCCAGTGCCACAAAGATTCTCTTTTATGGATGCACAATATGATATACCCTATCCATAATATCAATCTTCTCCAAATAACAATGAGTCAACTTCTGAAGAGAGAATTCAGCAAGCATTAAATGAGTTAGAACTCATCAGTCAGACTGTCCAACAGACCTTTAACTCTTGCATGCAAAACTTTAAAGAACCAAAGAAGCGATCACCTACATTCAATCAGCTGGAGGAAAGAGAGTTACCCAGTCAGTCGGAGAGTAATCCCGAGGGACCATACATGGCTAGAAATTTTAATGTTTCTATATTTTTTTCTAAATAATCATATATAACTCTCTAAAATAATATGGTCATAGAGCAATCCTAAACAACCGAAAAGGCCCTCTTAAACCATATCACTGAGGTAACAAAATATAGGGCAGAGCCAGCATGGTGGGATAGACTAATTCCATCATCATCATCCTCTTTATCTATGGTCATAGAGCAACATCTCAAAACTGAAAAGACCCTCTTAGACCATATAATTAAGGAAAGAACATATAAAAAAATACCAGAATTATGGGACAAATCAATTCCATCATCTTACTTATATATTATATATTGAGCCATCCCTAAGAGCTCTAGAATCATCAATTTCTTTTAACAAGGATGGACAAACTGATAAGAAGATGGAATTAATAAAGACTTTCCAAGAACCATAAATGAATTCGACACTAGAGGAAGCTTCACCCACAATTCTTTCCTAAGATTCGATAAATTTCTATTTGGCTCATTATGAGGTGGATGATTTTGATGATGATGGGTATAATATAGAAGTTCATGACTAAGTAGATACATCCTATCCTAAAACCACCCCGTATTGGATTGAAAAACTTGAGCAATCATCTAGCCCACCAATAGCTCTCCTATTAGAACTACCAACCATGCAAGAATTGAAATCACTTTCGGATGAATCTACTGACACCATACCGATGATACCTACCCAGAAAGATCAACTTATGGATGTTCTAAAAGCACATAAAGAAGCTATAGGATGAAATATTGCTAAAATAAAAGATAATAATTTTAAGATTGGTTTTTTTTATATTCAACACTACTTTTAAGGATTACCTTCAAAATTTATCTATAATATCAAAATGATGTATGGAAGTAGATTTAAAATTAATTTAGAAAAAGTACCATACCTTAGATCAGAAAGAGTTGATGCCTACATATATCAGACCTAAAAAGAAAATTATGGTAGATCAAGTTATAATTGAAGAAATTTCTAAATCACCATTCTTGATTTTGGCCCATCAAATACAATTCCTTCTTGATTACTATAATAATAATAAACTTTGGAATAGCATGCTTGCTCTAAATACTCTATTGAGTAGGACTAAGTCTAACCATCGATAAGTATTCTATGAATCATTTTCTATCATGATGACAAGGCCTCCTGATTGGTCTTATCTTTTTGAAATCCTAAAGGATGTGCTAATATTGATTATATATAAAACTCCTTCATAGGGTCCGGCTAAAGATGTTAAACTTAGCACTTACTGGAAGGCAACCCAAATTTTTGTATTTAATATTTTCTTTTTATTTTTAGTTTATCTTTCTTTCAAAAAAAAGTTGGGGGGAGAACTACAGACCCATGCTAGATGAAGAATAATTAAAGCCCAGGCCGAGATCAGAATTAAATTAAATTAGGTGAACTCTTTTCTTGTTATTTTCTTATCATTTATCATCCTCTATTTTTTTTCTCCGTTGAGGAATGAAAATTAAGTTGGGGGGAAGAATAAATAAAAGTTTTAAGTCCTCAAGTATGGTATTAATTAGTTTCATGTACATGATTTTATCCATATTTTAAGTTTTTCAGGCATTTTAATCGATGATTGATTAATGAATTAGAAAATTTTTGAAATACTAAGGATCCAATTATTAAGAAAATCCAATAAATGGTTAGGTTTAGAACATAATAAGTTTCTGAGTGATTCAAAAATCTTTTTTCTACCTATATTCAATAAATAATCTACTTTATATGGGTATGAGTGAAAAAAATAAAAATAAAAATAATAATATATATATAAATAAATAGTAAGTTCTAAACATTGATCTTCCATTGAGTAATCGGATCCCATTGTTTAAGTAAACAATGTTATTTGCATCAAAAAATGAGCAATGTGAAGAAGCTTGTTATATAGTTAGTTTTAATCTATAGCCTATTTGATTCAAGTCAGTAAGCCTGAGGGGTGTTCTACACCTAATATCCTAAAGCCAACTAGTTTGAAAGTCATCGATCTAAAGCTAGCTACAAGGATCAGATAGAAAAAGCTTAAGAGGTTAAAACATTGCACTAGCTATAAAAAAAAAAAAAAACTCTAGTTCATATTAAAGATAGAGAATTTAAAGAATAAAGATGAGAAATTGATCAAAGAAAAGCTCTAAATTTTATGTCCTTCACTTAACCATTACTTAGGATGGAATAATAATCTAATGATGTATTTCTTAAATTTCTGACTAGGTATCAACTGATTTTAGGATGATCTGAAGAAACTTTCACATCTTATGGAGTCGGTACATACTTCTATTTTTTTTTTTTACTCGAGGATGAGTAAAACTCAAGTTGGAGGATGTGATAATCACATAAAATTATTAAATAAAAATATTAAAATATATAAAAAATAATATTTATTTTAAAAAATTAATATTTTTATTAATATTTTGTAGGAAATAAGCCCACCAATGTGAAGAACTCGATTTATGGGTTCAAATGAATCAAATTTCATGCGAATCAGAGCTAAATTAGAATTTTTATGGGAGCCAGAAGTTTAATTGAAGAAAAAAAATTAATAAATAAAAATAATAGATCGAACCGGCCAGTCCAACAAAACTCGGCCTGATCACTGTGCGAACCAGCCCAAGGCCTGACCTCCTTTAGCCCAGCCTAGCTCTGCACGGCCTACGCCAGCCCACCATTGCGCAAGCCCAGACGGCCCACTTCCTCTCTAGCCCTGATGTCAGCCTGACATCAAAAAATCATGTGGTCCATGGTGGACCGATAGCCAACTCATTGTGCGTAGACCCTTAAAGGATCTACGGCATTTTTATCATGGCTCACAGGGGCACTTTCATCATTTTTGTTGACGTGGCATAAGGGAATTCGTTGCGGTCTTCGACAATCTCGATCCAGGTGGTCCACGAAATAGCTTTGCACCATCCAATGGATCTCATCTCTCCTGATCGACATCCAATGACTGAGGATATTTTCTAGTTTGATTCAAATTCTCCAGGCTTCTATGCGCAATCCGACGGCCTGCAAGCATCTCAAGGATGGATCCGACAGCTGAAATTCAATCCGAGCGATATATCTTATTCTTGCGATGGATTTTTGGTAGATTTTGAGCCTTTGATTGATCATCCAATGGTCAAAATTCAACAGGCCCAGTAAGTTTGATTCAAACTCATCTTAGAGTTCAACGAGGATTCACAGAACCCAATTTTCTCCTCTATTTAAAGCCCTCTCATGCCAAAGTCAAGAGCGACCCCTCTTGAGGGGAAATAGGCCCTCCAAGCTCTCTTTTCTCTCCCTTCTCTTCTTCTCTCCTTCTTCTTTCTTTCTTTTTTCTTTCCTTTTCCTTTTTTTCTTTTATTTTTATTTGAAGATGCTAAAAGCTACAAGAATCAATACCATGTATGGCTAGAAGTCTCGTGTATGGGGGAGTAAGAAAAATCTTCCAAGCATGAGAGTTTGCAATTTGAATCTTATCTTTTTTTTTTATCAGATAATAAAATTTCTTCATCTTTTACATGCCTTTCTTATTCATGCTTTAATGTGAATATCCTTATAATTTATAGCTAAAGAGATAGATCATGATCATGGAAAGATACGGTCTATGCTCAAGTAAGAATAAATTAAAAAAATTATTAAATTAATATTTTATGTTCTTTGAATGCATGATCTAAATAATCTATGTCTGTAAGATGGATCGTGATCATGTTAGATATGGTCCATGCTTGGTAGAATAAGTTATATTTGAACTAGATCAAAGAAATAAATATAAGATTGCATGCCCACAATAAAAAGATTGCATGATCAATTGTAAACTTGAATACTGAAGATGGAACTAAAATCTAAGATAATTTTCTCTCCCTGATTAATTGATTAAAAACTACTTTTCTATTGCTTTTTAATTTTCTACTTCTTTAAGAATTCCAAGACCAATCAAATAATCTTCTTTATTTTTTAATTAACTACCCTCAATTAACTACCCTCGATCTCCGAGAAAATCAACACCCGACTCATCACTATTCTAATTAATAGGAAGATTGGTTTTAATTTTTATTTGATGCTCTAACGACAAGCAGTCAATAACGTAGAAGCTGCCCCTACCATCATTGACCCTCCTACCATGTAGGCCAATTGGGCATAGAATTGTTGAAGAGGATCCCATGATGATGCATGGTACAACCGAGCTCACGACTCAATTTTTTTCTAGAGAAAATATTTTTCAAATTATAAGAAAGAAAAAATATAAAAATTAAAGAAAAATGCATAACAAAAAGAAAAATAGCATAAAAATTAAAATGGCAGCAATGCGAGGGCTTTCTAGGAGGTCACCCATCCATGTACTACTCTCGCCCAAGCATACTTAACTATGGAGTTCGGATGGAATCCGGTGCTTTAGTGCTGGTATGATCGCACCAATGATAATATCTTTGAATCTATCATTAATAACATTGCAGCCATCCCCGCCATCATTGACTCTCCTACTGTGTAGGCCAACCAAGCATAGGACTATTAAAGTGGGTTCCATGATGATGCATGGTACTATCGAGCTCACGACTCAATTTTTTTTGAGAGAAAATAATTTTTGAATAATAAAAAAAGAAAAATAAAGAAAGTAAAGAAAAATGCTTAAAAAAAGAAAAATAGTGCAAAAATAAAAAAGGATGCAACACGAGGACTTTCAAGGGGTCACTAATCCTAGTACTAATTTCGCCCAATCATGCTTAACTATGGAGTTCTGATAGGATCCAGTGCATTAGTAATGGAATGATTGCACCCATGATAATGTCTTCAAAATTATAATTTATGACGTAGCAGATGATTCCAGCCACCATTGACCCTCCTACCATGCAGGCCAGCTGGGCATAGAACTATTGAAGTGGATCCCATGATGATGCACGAAATAATCGAGCTCATGACTTATTTTTTTTCTAAAGAAAATATTTTTCAAATTGTAAGAAAGAAAAAATATAGAAATTGAAGGAATATGCATAACAAAAAAAAATAGTGCAAAAATTAAAATGGCAGCAACGCGAGGGCTTCCTAGGGGGTCACCCATCCTTGTACAACTCTCATCCAAGCATGCTTAACTATGGAGTTCTGATTGGATCTGATGCATTAGTACTTGCACGATACACTAATGATAATATCTTCAAAACTATCATTCACAATGTAGTAGCCATCCCCGCCATCATCGACTCTCCTATCGTGCAGGCCAATCGAGAACGGGACTATTGAAGTGGGTCCCTTTATGGTGCATGGTACTACTGAGCTCACGACTCAATTTTTTTTTTAGAGAAAATACTTTTCGAATAGTAAGAAAGAAAAAATAAAAAAATTAAAAGAAAATACTTAAAAAAAGAAAAATAGTGCAAAAATGAAAAAGGGTGCAAAACGAGGACATCCTAGGGGGTCACCAATCCTAGCACTAATTTCACCAAAGCACGCTTAACTGCGGAGTTCTGATGGGATCTGTTGCATTAGTAATGGAATGATTGCACTCCTAATAATGTCTTCAAAATTGTAATTTGTGACGTAGCTGCCGACCCCAGGCACCATTGACCCTTCTACTGTGTAGGCCGGCTAGACACAGAACTATTGAAGTGGGTCCCATGATGATGTATGGTACAACCAAGCTCATGACTTAGTTTTTTTTCTAGAGAAAATATTTTTCAAATTATATGAAAGTGGAAACATAGAAATTGAAGGAAAATGCATAACAAAAAAAAAGTAGTACAAAAATTAAAATGGCAGCAACACGAGGGTTTCCTAGGGGATCACCCATCCTTGTACTACTCTCACCCAAGCATGCTTAACTATGGAGTTCAGATTGGATTCGATGTATTAGTGCTGGTACGATCATAGCGATTATAATATCTTCAAAACTACCATTCATAATGTCATAGCCATCCACGCCATCATTGACTCTCCTACCCTGCAGGCCAATTGGGCACGGGATTATTGAGCTGGGTCCCTTAATAATGGATGGTACTACCAAGCTCACGACTCAATTTTTTTTTGAGAAAAAATATTTTTTAAAAAATAAGAAAGAAAAAATAAAGAAATTAAAAGAAAATGCTTAAAAAAAATAGTGCAAAAATAAAAAAGGGTGCAACACAAGGACTTCCTAGGGGATCACCCATCCTAGTACTAATTTTGCCTAAGCACACTTAACTATGGAGTTCTGATAGGATCCAATGCATTAGTAATGGAATGATCGCACCCATGATAATGTCTTCAAAACTGTAATTTATAACGTAGCAGCCATCCCCCGTCATCATTGACCCTTCTACTATGCAGGCCAACTAGACATAGAACTATTGAAGTGGGTCCCATGATGATGCACAGTACAACCGAGCTCATGACTCAATTTTTTTTCTAGAAAAATATTTTTTGAATTGTAAGAAAGAAAAAAAAGAAAAATTAAAGAAAAATGCATAACAAAAAGAAAAATAGCACAAAAATTAAAATGGCATATATGCGAGGGCTTTCTAGGGGGTCACCTATCCATGTACTACTCTCACCCAAGCATGCTTAACTATGGAGTTCAAATGGGATCCGGTGCATTAGTGTGGGTACGATCGCATCGATGATAATATCTTCAAATCTAACATTGATAACATATATAGCAGCCATCCCTACCATCATTGACTCTCCTATCGTGCAGGCCAACCAGGCATCGGACTGTTGAAGTGGATCCCATGATGATACATGGTATTACCGAGCTCACGACTTAGTTTCTTTTTGAGAGAAAATATTTTTTGAATAGTAAAAAAGAAAAAATAAGGAAAGTGAAGGAAAATGCTGTAAAAAAGAAAAATAGAACAAAAATGAAAAAGGGTGCAATACGAGGACTTCCGAGGGGGTCACCAATCCTAGTACTAATTTTGCCCAAGCATGCTTAACTACGGAGTTCTATGGGATCTAGTGCATTAGTAATGGAATGATCACACCCATGATAATATCTTTGAAATTGTAACTTATGATGTAGCTATGGACCCCAGCCACCATTGATCCTCCTACCATGCAGGCCAACTGGGCACAGAACTATTGAAATGGGTTCTATGATGATGCACGGCACAAACAAGCTCATGACTCAATTCTTTTCTCTAGAGATAATATTTCTTGAATTGTAAGAAAGGAAAAACACAAAAGTTGAAGGAATATGCATAACAAAAAGAAAAATAGCATAAAAATTAAAATGGTACCAATGCGAGGGCTTCCTAGGTGGTCACCCATCCTTGTACAACTCTCACCCAAGCATGCTTAACTATAGAGTTCTCATTGGATCCAATGCATTAGTGCTGGCATGATCGCACCGATGATAATATCTTCGAAACTGTCATTCATAGCATAGTAGCCATCCCCTCCATCATTGACTCTCCTACCATGTACGCCAACTGGGCATAGAACTATTGAAGTGGATCCCATGATGATGCACAGTGCAACAAAGCTCATGACTCAGTTTTTTTTCTAAAGAAAATATTTTTCAAATTGTATGAAAGTGGAAACATAGAAATTGAAGGAAAATGCATAACAAAAAAAAAGTAGCACAAAAATTAAAATGGCAGCAACATGAGGGTTTCCTAGGGGGTCAACCATCCTTGTACTACTCTCACCCAAGCATGCTTAACTATGAAGTTCTAACTGGATCCGGTGCATTAGTGCTAGTATGATCGTAGTGATTATAATATCTTCAAAACTGTCATTCATAATGTTGCAGCCGTCTACACCATCAATGACTCTCCTACCGTGCAAGCCAACCAGTTACGAGACTGTTGAGCTGGATCCCTTGATGATGGACGGTATTACGGAGCTCACGACTCAATTTTTTTTGAAAAAAAAAATATTTTTGGAATAGTAAGAATGGAAAAATAAAGAAATTGAAGGAAAATGCTTTAAAAAAAAATAGTGCAAAAATGAAAAAGGGTGCAACACGAGGACTTCCTAGGGGATCATCCATCCTAGTACAAATTTTGCCTAAGGATGCTTAACTGCGGAGTTCTGATGGGATCCGATGCATTAGTAATGGAATGATCGCATCTGTGATAATTTCTTTGAAACTATAATTTATAACGTAGCACCCCCCCCCATCATTGACCCTCCTACTGTGCATGCCAATTGGGCACAGAACTATTGAAGTGGCTCCGATGATGATGCACGGTACAACCAAGCTCATGACTCAATTTTTTTTTCTAGAGAATATATTTTTTTAATTATAAGAAAAAAAATATAGAAATTATAGGAAAATGCATAACAAAAAGAAAATTAGCGCAAAACTTTAAATGGCAGCAATGCAAGGACTTTCTAAGGGGTCACCCATCCTTGTACTGCCTTCGCCCAAGCACTTTTAACAATGGAGTTTTGATGGGATCTGGTGCATTAGTGCTGGGATGATTGCATCGATGATAATATCTTCAAAACTGTCATTTATAACATAGCAGCCATCCTCGCCATCATTGACTCTCCTACCGTGCAGGCCAACTGGGCATAGGACTGTTGAAGTTGTTCCCATGATAATGCTCAGTACTACCAAGCTCATGGCTCAGTTTTTTTTTCAAGCAAAAATATTTTTTGAATAGTAAGAAAGAAGAAATTAAGAAATTGAAGGAAAATGCTTAAAAAAAGAAAAATAGTGCAAAAATGAAAAAAGGTGCAACACGAGGACTTCCCAGGGGATTACCAATTCTAGTACTAATTTTGCCTAAGCATGCTTAACTGCAGAGTTCTGATGGTATCCAATGCATTAGTAATGGAATGATCGCACCCATGATAATGTCTTCAAAATTGTAATTTATGACGTAGCTACCGACCCAGCCACCATTGACCCTCCTACCATGCTGGCCAGTAGGGCATAGAATTGTTGAAGTGGATCCCATGATGATGCACAGTACAACCGAGCTCATGACTTAATTTTTTTTCTAGAAAAAATATTTTTCAAATTGTATGAAAGTGGAAATGCAGAAATTGAAGGAAAATGCATAACAAAAAAAAAGTAGCACAAAAATTAAAATGGCGGCAACATGAGGGTTTCCTAGGGGGTCACCCATCCTTGTACTGCTCTCACCCAAGCAAGCTTAACTATGAAGTTCTGATGGAATCTGGTGCATTAATGCTGGTACGATTACACTGATGATAATATCTTCAAAACTATCATTTATAACATAGCAACCATCCTCGCCATCATTGACTCTCCTACCGTGCAAGCCAACCGAGCATAGGACTGTTGAAGTGGGTCTTGTGATGATGCTCTGTACTACCGAGCTCATGACTTAATTTTTTTTTTTGAATGAAAATATTTTTTGAATAATAAGAAAGGAGAAATAAAGAAATTGAAGGAAAATGCTTAAAAGAAGAAAAATAGTGCAAAAATGAAAAAGGGTGCAACACGAGGACTTCCTAGGGGGTCACCGATCCTAGTACTAATTTTGCCCGAGCATGCTTAACTATGGAGTTCTGATCGGATCTGGTGCATTAGTAATGGAATGATCGCACTTATGATAATGTCTTCAAAATTATAATTTATGATGTAGCTACCGACCCTAACCACCATTGACCCTCCTACCATGCAAGCCAGTTGGGCACAGAACTATTGATGCGGGTCCCATGATGATGCATGATGATGCACGGTACAATCTAGAGAAAATATTTTTCAAATTATATGAAAGTAGAAATATAGAAATTAAAGAAAATGCATAACATAGAAAAAGTAGCATAAAAATTAAAATGGCAGCAACACGAGGATTTCTTAGGGGGTCACCTATCCTTGTACTACTCTCATCCAAGCACACTTAACTATGGAGTTCTAATTTAATCTGGTGCATTAATGCTGGCACAATCGCCCCAATGATAATATCTTCGAAACTATTGTTCATAACATAGCAGCCATCCCCGCCATCATTGACTCTCCTACCGTGTAGGCCAACTGGGCACAGGACTGTTGAAGTGGGCCCCTTGATGATCATGGTACATCAAGCTCACGACTTAGTTTTTTTTTTCAAGAAAAAATATTTTCCGAATAGTAAGAAAGGAAAAATAAAGAAACTGAAGGAAAATACTTAAAAAAAGAAAAATAGTGCAAAAACAAAAAAGGCGCAACACGAGGACTTCGTAGGGGATCACCAATCTTAGTACTAATTTCACCAAAGCATGCTTAATTGCAAAGTTCTAATGGGATCTGGTGCATTAGTAATGGAACGATCACACCCATAATAATGTCTTTGAAATTGTAATTTATGACGTTGCTGCTAACCTCGACAACCATCGCCCCGATGATAATATCTTCGAAACTGGCATTTATAACATAGCAGCCATTCCCACCATCATTGACCATCCTAACATGCAGGCCAACCAGATGCAGAATCATTGAAGTGGGTCCCATGATGATGCATAGTACAATCGAGCTCGCAACTCAGTTTTTTTTCTAGAGAAAATATTTTTTGAATTGTAAGAAAGGGATAACATAGAAATTAAAGGAAAATGCATAACAGAAAGAAAAATAGCACAAAAATTAAAATGGCAGCAACATGAGGGCTTCCTAGGGGGTCACCCATCCTGGAACTACTCTCATCCAAGCATGCTTAACTATGGAGTTTTGATTGAATCTGGTGCATTAGTGCTGGTATGATCACAATGATGATAATATCTTCAAAACTATCATTAATAATGTCACAGTCGTCCATGCCATCATTGACTCTCCTACCGTGCATGCCAATCGGGCATAGGACTGTTGAAGTGGGTCTCTTGATGATGCATGGTACTATTGAGCTCATGACTCAATTTTTTTTTGAGAAAAAATATTTTTCAAATAGTAAAAAAGGAATAATAAAAAAATTGATGGAAAATGCTTAAAAACATATAGAAAAAATTAAAAAGGGCGCAACATGAGGACTTCCTAGGGGGTCACCAATCCTAGTACTACTTTGCCCAAGCATGCTTAACTATGGAGTTTTGATGGGATCCGGTGCATTAGTAATATAATGATAGCACCCATGACAATGTCTTCGAAACTATAATTTATAACATAGCAGTCGCCTCCCACCATCATTGACCCTCCTACCGTGCAGGCCAGCTGGGCATGATGGTGCATGGTACAACCAAGCTCTTGACTCAATTTTTTTTCTCGAAAAAATATTTTTTGAATTGTAAGAAAGAAAAAAATATAGAAATTGAAGAAAAATGCATAACAAAAGAAAAAAATAGTGCAAAAATTAAAATGACAGCAATGGGAGGGCTTTCAAGAGTGTCACCCATTGTGGTACTACTCTCGTCCAAGCATGCTTAACTATGGAGTTCTAATGGGATCCGATGCATTAGTGCTGGTACAGTCACACTGATGATAATATCTTCGAAATTGTCACTCATAACGTAGCTATCGTCCCCGCCATCATTGACTCTCCTATCGTGTAGTTCAACCAATTATAGGACTATTTAAGTGGGTCCCATGATAATGCACAGTGCTACCGAGCTCACGACTCAATTTTTTTTGAGAGAAAATATTTTTTGAATAGTAAGAAAGAAAAAATAAAAAAATTAAAGGAAAATACTCAAAAAAAATAGTGCAAAAATGAAAAACGGTGCGACACGAGGGCTTCCCAAGGGGTCACCAATCCTAGTACTAATTTCTTCTAAGCATGCTTAACTATAGAGTTTTGATGAGATCCAGTGCATTAGTAATGGAATGATCGCACCTATGATAGTGTTTTCAAAATTATAATTTATGACATAGCTACCGACCCTAGCCACCATTGACCCTCCTACTGTGCAGGCTAGCTAGGCATAGAACTGTTGAAGTCGGTTCCATGATGATGCATGGTGCAACTGAGCTCATGACTTAGTTTTTTTTCTGAGAAAATATTTTTTGAATTATAAGAAAGAAAAAACTCAAAAATTAAAGGAAAATGCATAACAAATAGAAAAATAGTGCAAAAATTAAAATAGCAGCAACGCAAGGACTTCCTTAGTGGTCACCCATCATTGTACTACTCTTTTCTAAGCACGCTTAACTATGGAGTTCTGATTGGATCCAGTGGATTAGTCCTAATACGATCACACCGACGATAATATCTTCAAAACTGTCATTCATAACATAGCAGCCATCCCCGCCATCATAAACTCTCCTATCGTGCAGGCCAACTAGGCATGAGACTATTGAAGTGGGTTCCTTGATGATCGATGGTACTACCTTGCTTACGACTCAATTTTTTTTGAGAGAAAATATTTTTTAAATAGTAAAAAGAAAAAATAAAAAAAATAAAGTAAAATGCTTAAAAAAAATAGTGCAAAAATTAAAAAGAGAGCAACACGAGGACTTCCCAGGGGGGTCACCAATCCTAGTACTACTTTTGCCCAAGTACGCTTAACTGTAGAGTTTTGATGGGATCCGGTGCATTAGTAATGGAATGATCACAACCGTGATACTGTCTTCGAAACTATAATTTATAACATATTGGTGCCCCCGCCATCATTGACCCTTCTACCGTGTAGGCCAGCTGGGCACAAAACTATCGAAGTGGGTCCCATGATGATGCATGGTACAATCAAGCTCATGACTCAATTTTTACTTCTAGAGAAAATATTTTTTGAATTGCAAGAAAGGGAAAACATAGAAATTAAAGAAAAATGCATAACAAAAAGAAAAATAGCACAAAAATTAAAATGGCAGTAATGCGAGGGCATCCTAGGGGGTCACCCATCCTTGTACTACTCTCGCCCAAGCATGCTTAACTATGGAGTTTTGATTGGATCCGGTGCATTAGTACTGGTACGATCACAGCGATGATAATATCTTCAAAACTATCTTTCATAACGTTGCAGCTGTCCCCGTCATCATTGACTCTCCTACCATGCAGGCCAACCGGGCAAGAGATTGTTGAAGTGGGTTCCATGATGATGCATGATACTACCAAGCTCACGATTCAATTTTTTATTTTGAGATAAAATATTTTTTATCTAGTAAGAAAGAAAAAATAAAAAAATTAATGGAAAATACTTAAATAAAAAAAATAGAGCAAAAATGAAAAAGGGTGCAACACGAGGACTTCCCAGGAGGTCACCAAGCTTAGTACTAATTTCGCCGATGCACGCTTAACTGCGGTGTTCTGATGGGACCTGGTGCATTAGTAATGGAATGATCGCACTCGTGATGGTGTCTTTGAAATTATAATTTATGACGTAGTTGCCGACCCTAGCCACCATGGACCCTCCTACCATGTAGGCTAGCTGGGCATAGAACTATTGAAGTGGGTCCTAAGATGATGCATGGTACAACCGAGCTCGTGACTCCATTTTTTTTTCTAGAGAAAATATTTTTGAATTGTAAGATAGGAAAAACTCAAAAATTGAAGGAAAATGCATAATAGAAAAATAGCACAAAAATTAAAATGGCAGCGATGCGAGGGCTTCCTAGGGGATCACCCATCCTTGTTCTACTTTCTCTCAGGCATGCTTAACTATGGAGTTCTAATTGGATCCGACAGATTAGTGCTGGTACGATCGCATCGATGATAATATCTTCAAAACAATCATTCATAACGTAGCAGCCATCCCCGCCATCATAAACTCTCCTACCATGCAGGCCAACTGGGCACGAGACTGTTGAAGTGGGTCTCTTGATGATGGACGGTACTACCGAGCTCATGACTCATTTTATTTTTTTTGAGAAAAAATATTTTTTGAATAGTAAGAAAGAAAAATGAAGAAATTAAAGAAAAATCTTTAAAAAAATAGTGCAAAAATTAAAAGGGGCACAACACGAGGACTTCCCAAGGGGGTCACCAATTCTAGTACTACTTTTACCCAAGCATGCTTAACTGCGGAGCTCTGATGGGATCCGGTGCATTAGTAATAGAATTATCGCACCCATGATAATGTCTTCGAAACTATAATTTATAACATAGCAGCCACCTCCCACCATCATTGACCCTCCTATCGGGCAAGCCAGCTAGGCATAGAACTATTGAAGTTGGTCCCATGATGATGCATGGTACAATCGAGCTCATGATTCAATTTTTTTTCTAGAGAAAATATTTTATGAATTGCAAGAAAGGAAGAACATAGAAATTGAAGGAAAATGCATAACAAAAAGAAAAATAGTGCAAAAGTTAAAATGGCAGCAATGCGAGGGCTTCCTAGGGGGTCATCGATCCTTATGCTACTCTCGCCCAAGCATGCTTAACTTTGGAGTTCTGATTGGATCCGATGCATTAGTGCTGGAACGATCATAGCGATGATAATATCTTTGAAACTATCATTCATAACATTGCAGACGTCCCCTCCATCATTAATTCTCCTAACTTGTAGGCCAATCGGGCACGAAACTATTGAAGTGGGTCCCTTTATGATGCATGGTACTACCGAGCTCATGACTCAATTTTTTTGAGAGAAAATATTTTTTAAATAGTAAGAGAAAAATAAAAAAATTAAAAGAAAATACTTAAAAAAAATAGTAGAAAAGTAAAAAAGGGCGCAACATAAGGACTTCCCAGGGGGTCACCAATCCTTGTACTAATTTCACCAAAGCATGCTTAACTGTAGAGTTATGAAGGAATCCGGTACATTAGTAATGGAATGATTGCACCCATGATAATGTCTTTGAAACTATAATTATAATATAGTAACCTCCCCCCGCCATCATTGACCCTCCTACCATGTATGCCAACTGGGTACAGAACTATTGAAGTGGGTCCCATGATGATGCATGGTACAACCAAGCTAATGACTCAATTTTTTTTCTAGAAAAAATATTTTTTGAATTGTAAGAAAGAGAAAACACAAAAATTGAAGGAAAATGCATAATAAAAAGAAAAATAGCATAAAAATTAAAATGGCAGCAATGCGAGGGCTTCCTAGGGGGTAGTCCATCCTTGTACTACTCTCACCAAAGCATGCTTAACTATGGAGCTCTAAATGGATCCGATGCATTAGTACTGGCACGATCGCACCAATGATAATATCTTCGAAACTGACATTCATAATGTAGCAGCCATCCTCACCATCATTGACTCTCTTACCGTGCAGGCTAATCGACCATGGGACTATTGAGGTGGGTCCCTTGATGATGCTTGGTACTACCGAGCTCACGACTCAGTTTTTTTTTGAAAGAAAATATTTTTTGAATAGTAAAAAAGAAAAATAAAAAAATTAAAGAAAAATACTTAAAAAAAGAAAAATAGTGCAAAAATGAAAAAGGGCGCAACACGGGAACTTCCCAGGGGGTCACCAATCTTGGTACTAATTTCGCCCAAGCATGCTTAACTGCGGAGTTCTGATGGGATCTGGTGCATTAGTAATGGAATGATCGCACCCATGATAATGTCTTCAAAATTGTAATTTATGATGTAGCTACTGACCCCAGCCACCATTGACCCTCCTACCATGCAAGCCAGCTGGGTACAGAACTATTGAAGTAGGTCCCATGATGATGCATGGTACAATCGAGCTCATGACTTAGTTTTTTTTAGAAAAAATATTTTTTGAATTGTAAGAAAGAGAAAACATAAAAATTAAAGGAAAATACATAACAAAAAGAAAAATAGCACAAAAATTAAAATGGCAGCGATGCGAGGGCTTCCTAGGGGGTCACCCATCCTTGTACTACTCTCACCCAAGCATGCTTAACTTTGGAGTTCTAATTGAATCCGGTGCAGTAGTGCTGATACGATTGCACTGATGATAATATCTTTAGAACTGTCATTCATAACATAGCAGCCATCCTCGCCATTGTTGATTCTCTTGCCGTGCAGGCCAATCGGGCATGGGACTATTGAAGTGGGTCCCTTGATGATGCACGGTGCTACCATGCTCACGACTCAATTTTTTTTTAAGAAAAAATTGATAAGTACCATAAATTCACTAGTAAAAGCATTAATTTATCAATTAATTTATGTTTATTTTTAAAAATTAATAATCAATTTATATATATTTTTAAGAAATTAATATTTTTATTAATTAAAAAATTAATTAAAAATAATAAAAATTAAAAAATAAAATATTATTATCAATAAAAAGAGCTCATTTTTTTATCTAAATAAAATAAATTTAAAGTAAATCGAAGCTAAAATGGACTAGATATAAATTTTAAAGAAAAAATTAAAATAAAAAAGAAAAATGGATCAGCTAGCTCCGCAAGCCAAGCCACCATGGCATATCAATCGGTGCGTCCAAACGCGCCAAGCCAAGCCATGCGCCAGCAAGCCATCCAGCCATCCACCCACCCTGCGTGCCGCTGATGTCAGTTTTATCGTGGCTCACTATGAACCCTTAAGGAAGGGCATTTTGGTCATTTTCCATGAATGTTGGGTATTGATTGGTTGCATCATGCAGTGCCACCGGTCCACTGTAGTCCACATAAACAGTAAAGCATGATCCAATGGTTCATTTCGCTATCGGTGAAGATCGAACGGTGGGGCTCGTTTCTAGTTTTGATTTGGTTTTAGACTTCACCAGATGGTGATCTGACGGTAGTGCTCACTCCAAACTTAGATCCAACGGTCCACGAAGCTCCCAATAGTGATTAAAACTCCAAGCGATCATCCAACATCCTAATCTTCTCCATCTTGTGCGATCTAATGGCCAAAACTTAATCCGACTCGATCTGGACTGATACACATCCATTTTTGATATTTTTTGGATCGTTTGATCCCATCTGATGGCTAGATTTCATTCAGAGCGATAGAATTCATCCAAGACTCTTTTTAATCTAAATTTTACTTAGATTTCTTTATATTTTGATGATTAAAATGGCTTTTAGTCCCACATTACCTGCAACAAAATCCTTCAGTCCTCTAACACCTATAAATAAGATCCTAGGCCTCCAAATCAATCTGTCTTCGATCATGGGAAGGAGTTTGGTAAAGGTTAAAACCATGCTTGGGTTAGAAGCTACTTCAAGGCAATGGATGTTGCAAAAAAGAGCTGGCTTCTACATCTTCTCAATGTCGACGTCGATCCAAGATCAGAGATCAGCTTTTCTAGTTTTTATTTTTTTTTCTATTTTTTAAATTTATGTATTTAAACTTTGAATTAAATTTTAATTAATAAAATATTTATTTTTATGCACTTTAAATTCTTGTTATTTATTTTTAATTGCTCTTTACTTTTTATTATAAATTTAATTATTTCTCTTTATTTTATTCCAAATAGATGCTAAGATCTAACTAGTAGATCTTAGTACCAAGTTTAATTTTCTATAGATCTTAGTACCAAGTTTAATTTTCTATACTTTTAAATTTTTTATTTATAATTTTATTTTTTAACTTCAAATTTTTTTTTTATTTTTTTTTTAAAAAAATTAAAGATTTCAAAACTAAAACACTACCTTCTCTATGGATTCAACCCGACTCGCTGCTAACTACATATTTTTAATTATTTTAAAGAAGTCAAAATTAAACTGATAAACATGATGACTTAATGACAACATCATACTCTTATCAAAAATATTTTTCAAATAGTAAAAAAGAAAAAAAAGAAATTAAAGGAAAATACTTAAAAAAAGAAAAATAGTGTTGTTGCCAAGCTATGCAACCCGGAGGGGGGTGAATTTGGTTTTTAAAATTTTAAAACTAATTTAGAGTTACTAAGATTATGTGATGATATGCAAGTTGTATGTGGTGGATGATTTAAGTGAGGTAAAAAGATAAATAGTAGAAGAGCAAGTATTTAACAAAATAAAGATGGAGAGAGATCAAGCACACCATAAATAAGAAAGGTTTATAGTGGTTTGGTGCCAACTTTGTACCTACATCCACTTGCCAAGGTCCTACTTGAAAATTCAAATCCACTAAATCTATTCAATAAGAATACAACATTGGTACCTCCGAGCCTAGCTATCCCAAGCTAGAAAATTTATTTTTCAGATATAAGCTAATCCAATACAATCTAATTCAAGGTTCGGATCAATCTTTCCAAGTTTTGGAACCTCCAAAACTTAAAACTATCCAATAAAAATAAAGTATAAGAGTTAATGACAAGAAATATAAATTAAACTCCTTAAATGAGCAAATAAAAACTTTAAGAACATTTTATACAATAAGGAGAAAGCTTTTCTAATTTTTCTCAAGATTGTTGAAGACTTGAATAAGCATTTGAAGGGTTGATGAGCTTGAAATGAAAGTTTCTATACTTGGAGAGAGCTTTTTGCTCAGGATTGAAATGAATGCTTGAATCTCTTATTTTTTTCCTTCTTTTTGAGTCTTTATATCTTTAATAAGTGTTAGAAAAAAATTTGGACAGATTTAGAGCCATTAGAGGGCTTCAAATGTGTATTAAATACAACCAAAATAGACTGAAAAATAATTATTACAGAGTTTTTCCATCGCAGGGATCAACCCCTAGGTCATCCCCTACATAGGGGCTAACTTCTATGATAGAAAATAGAAAAACCCCATGTTCTATATTTTTGGCCTTCAGAATAGTAGAGGTCGACCCTGGGATCAACCCCTAGCATAGGAGTCGACCTCTGGATCATCCCTTTTGGTATGCCAGCCAAAGAACAGCATGCCAATCAGCCTCTTTTGATAGCGGTCGATCTAAGAGTCGATTCTTTTCTTTAAAACTAATTTTCTTTCAAAATATACCTCCAAAAATCATGGGACTATCTCCAAAAGATCAGAAATCTTCTATACTTGCTCTTGAGACTTTCGAATCAAAACTTGATAAAATTATGATTTTGCTCCTGAAATATAATAAATCTTTTTTCAAGCCAAAATTATTAGTAATCTTCTCAAATATTTTGTAATCACCAAAATCAATTCTTAGAGCAACAATCTCTTTCTTTTTTATGATGATAAAATACTTGAGCAAAAGCAAAATATAACATATATGAAGCATTGATTAAGAATTTCAAATTCATAAAGATGCATCACTTGAACATTATAGCCAATCATTTAAATAGTATTATATCAAGAGCAGTTTGATGATTACATATGACCAAGCATTTAAGTAATTTGCAAAAAGAGTAGTCTGAAAATTATTTATAAAAATTTTGAATTACTTATTTGAATTATTTATTTTTTTGTCAATTTTGCTTATAGCCTAATTTTATTTTTATTTCTCTACTCCTCCTTTTTGACATCATCAATTACAATCTTAAGGGATTTTTAGAGAAAATAATAAAAAAAAGATTCTCTCTTGCTATATTTCTTATGTTTTGCTGTTAAAATAAGAGTTTATAGAGAAAACAAGATATATAGTAATCATATATATATATATAGACATTCCACACCCAACAAATCAAAACATAAAGTCATCAAAATATATAAGTCTTAGAACATAAAACCACATAAGTCATCAATATATATGAGTCATGGGTATCCAAAAAATAGCCATCCATGACTCAACCATCAGTACATACCAGCAAACTAAAGTGTTCAAGGCCAAAAGCTAGATCTACAACCTAAAGCTGACTAAACTGGATCTAATAGATGTCATGGCTCAATGCATCAAAGGAATCAAAGGATGAATCATATATATGGTGAGGAGTATCAGGATCAAGGCCATGGGCACGTCCTTGACCATGTTTACCTTGGCCATGAGTAGAGGTACGGGCATGAACTGGTGTAGCACGAACAGGAGGTCGAGAAGGACCGACAGCAAAGGAAGAAGAAGTCTAAGATAGGAGAATGAGTCTGATGGAGTCAAGCTATCCCACTACTCTTGATAAGGATTGCATAACTAAACCAATCATAGTTGAGACAACATCATTAGATCCTCTGATCTCATCCCTCAAAGATGCAATCCCATCCTTCAAAGCATGATGTGGACTATCACCTAGCAGATAAAGCAAAAATTGGAGGAATAAACTAGCCCGATCGAGAAATCCCTAACCCCATCACTTGCCTTTGAAGATCCAAAATTCTCTCAGTCAATCCCAGAACAGAACCATCAAGTTCCTCAAATCAAGCAGATAAAGCTGTGAGCATCTGAAATACTATCGAGATATGAGAAGTCATCGATGGATCAAGTGATGGGTTAGTCTAAGATCTCTGCCCCTGAGCAGAACTTGAGGTGTCTCTACTGGCCATCTACTGAGATAGGCGATCGGCAACCTGCTATGACAGAAGGTCGGTAATCATTCTGAGTTGATCATCTCCAAATCTGATGGTTGTACCTCTGCTCCTAGACAGTGGTATATGAGCATCCCTCCTCACAAACTCTAAGGGACTAGCCTCGTGATCAGACATGAACTGAATATCAGGAGATACTTTGTGATCACGAGGAGGTGAAGATGATCCCTCCTCCTCTACTCTCTCCTTAACACCCTTTGACAAACTGCCATCAGTCTTTGAAAAATCCATACAGTGCAGTGTGTGGCAGTTGATGGTGTCAGTATGTGAAAGTCTAGCAACTGCCTCTCCCTTAAAACAGACTCCAAACCACCTAAAAACCAAGGTGAGTGCCATATCATAAGGCAAGTGTGCCTTAGATCTATTTAGGATCTCTCTCATGGCCTTAATCATCAGAACAGGAAGGTTCAAGGGGGTCTCGATGATCATAAGGTACATAATGCATATGTCCCTATCAGATCAGAAATCATGTCTACCACTCCTAAGGAGAAGTAACTTGGTGACCATGTGGTGCAAAAGTCTTATCTCCACTAAAAGTATTCTTGCTTCTAATTTATTTAAATTACCAGCAAATGCTCTTTCCAAAATAACACTCAGTCCCTATTCTTTGTTTGTGAGCTCCATACTAGTATAACCCTCATATGGCAAGTGAAGGATTTCTCCCAAATGAAATGGATCAAGAACAATGTCAATACCCTTCATAAAAGACCTTACTATTCCATTGGAGTAACTTAAATTCAAATAAAATTCTCTGACCAGATCAACATATGCAATCTTCTTCAACAGATAGTAAAACTTCCATCCTTAATTTTTAATTTTTGACCCAATAAAGAATCCTTCTTTTTCAAAAAACCTAAAATCTATGTTCTTGTCGGGTTCTACTTTGTGATCAGAGAGGGGTACCTTGCTTGGACTAAGAGGGGACTGTGAAGAAGCTGGAGCAAGACCGAGAATAAGGGTTGGAGCAGGAGAGGGCTCGATTGCCATTCTTTTTTGGTGAACTTTTTCCTCTAGGCCACGAACGGACTTCCTCCTCTATGGCAACTTCATCCTTGAAGCCATTGAGAGCAAAGAAAGCTTGAATCCCACTTGAGAGTCTCAAGGAGAGTGGAATGGAAGAGATTTTGAGAGGGAAAGGAAGAATTTTAAGGGTGGTAGCTGATGATGGGTTTTGGGGTGAGGGTTTGCTAGAACCCTTGAATCTACCCAAGAAAGCAAGAAACGGAAGAGGATTTGGGCTCTCTTATGGTCGATTTAGGTGGAAGATCACAAATTTTTGAAGATTTTTGGCCGGATTTTGCAAATAAGAAGGTGGGGAGGATGCTTAGTTTAGATGCAAGAAGGGGAGAAGGAGAGGTCGACCTATTCGGATGAAGAAGATGACTATTTTCCATTTAATCAAAGCGTCCAAAAGGTTTTTAGAAAAATGACTAAAATGCCCTAAGGTCGCCCTCTAGGTCGACCCATGGCACAGAAAGTTCCAATAAATGATGAAAAAATTTTAGAAAAAATTGAAATTTTAAGGGTTGAATTTCATTCATGGGATTGACTAAGTTTTAAAGATTGAAAAATGAGAATAGAGCACAAGATTTGGTTCAAAAAAATTTTGGCAAGAGTGAAATAGAAATCAAAAAGATACTTAAGTTGATGGAACAAGAATTTCTAATTCTCTTCTAATCTCATAAAATCATCCTCACTTAAGGCCTTGGTAAAGACGTCAGTCAATTATTTTTTAGTACATACATAATCAAGAATTATATCATTGTTTTGGACATGTTCTCTTATGAAATGATGTCTAATTTCGATGTGTTTTGATCTAGAGTGTTGAATTAGATTTTTAGTTAGATTAATAGCACTAGTGTTATCATATCTTATAGGAGTTTTATTGAGTTTGATGCTAAAGTTCGCTAGTTGTTACTTAATCCATAAAATTTGAGCACAGCAACTTTCGACTACAATGTATTCGCCTCGACCATAGACAATACCACCGAATTTTGCTTCTTACTAAACCAAGCGATTAAGTTAACTCCTAAAAATTGATAAGTTTTACTAGTACTTTTTCTATCTAATCTACATCCAGCAAAATCTACATCTGAATATCCTATTAAGTCAATTAAAGAGTCCTTAGAATACCATAATCCTAGAGTTTGTATACCTTTGAAATGTTTAAGAATTCTTTTAACAACATTTAAATGTGAATCTTTTGGATTTGATTGAAAGTGAGCACATAGACAAATACTAAACATGATATATGATCTACTAGCAGTTAAATGTAATAAAAAATCAATCATGCCTCTATAAAGTTTTAGATCAACACTTTTACCTTCTTCATTCTTGTCAAGCTTACATGATGGATTTATGGGGGTATCAATTTCTTTTGATCTCTCCATCCCAAATATCTTTAGTAGCTCTCTTGTATACTTGCTTTGATCGATGGAGATCTCTTTCTTTGTTTGTTTAATTTGAAGCTCGAGAAAGAATGTAAGTTCGCCTATCATGCTCATCTCGAACTCTTCCTACATGAGCTTGGCAAAGTCTTGACATAAAGTTTCATTAGTTGACCCAAATATAATATCATCAATATATATTTGTATTACTAAAAACATCATCATGATTTCTTTTAATAAAAAGAGTAGTGTCAACATTCCCTCTTGGAAAACCATTATTAAGCAAAAACTTACTAAGTCTTTCATACCAAGCTCTAGATGCTTGTTTCAAACCATATAGTGCGTTGTTTAATTTAAAAACATGGTTAGGAAAGGCATGATTTTCAAAATCGAGAGGTTGTCTACATATACTTCTACAGCAATATATCTATTTAGAAAAGTACTTTTAGTATCCATTTGAAATAACTTAAAGTTCATAAAGCAAGCATAAGCAAGTAAAAGTCTAATTGCTTCTAATCTAGCAACAGGTGCAAAGATTTTATTAAAATCAATTCTCTCTTCTTGATTATAATTCTTTGCAACCAATCTTACTTTATTCCTAACTATATTTTCATTTTCATCCAATTTATTTTTATATATCTATTTTGTACCAATTATAGGATGATTTTTAGGTCTTGATAATAAAGTCCATATATTATTTCTTTCAAATTGATTAAGTTTTTTTTGCATTGCACTAATCTAATTATAATCTTTTTCAACTTCATCTATATTTTTAGGTTCAAAATATGATACAAATGCAAAGTGATTACAAACATCTCTAAGTGAGGAACGAGTTTTAATCCCATGTATAGGATCATCAATTATGAGTTCTTTGGGGTGATTGTGAATATACCGCTATTCTTTTGGAAGATCATTTATACCTTAAGATTGTTCTTATTGTTCTTCACCTTCATCTTCTTGTTTGTCCTCATGTTCCTCTTTATTTTGAGTTATTGAGTCTTTTAGAGTAAGCTCATTCATCCCTTCTATAAGAGGACCTACATCATCAATACGTTCACTCTTTCTTGATGGAAGATTATGAATCTCATCAAATACAATATATATTGACTCCTCTACTACTAAGATTCTTTTATTGAAAACTCTAAAAGCTTTGCTAGAAGATGAATATCCAAGAAAGATGGCTTCATTGGATTTAGCATCAAATTTTTTTAATCTTTCTTTTTCATTATTCAAAATAAAATATTAACAATCAAAAACATGAAAATATATAATATTTGATTTTCTTTCTTTCCAAAGCTTATAAGATGGTTTCTTTAAAATTGATCTAATTAGGGCATGGTTTAAAATGTAACATAATATGTTAATTGCTTCCATTGAAAAGTATCTTGGGAGGTTACTTTCATATAGCATGGTATGCGCCATTTTTTTAAGGATTCTATTTTTTCTTTCTACTATCTCATTTTGTTAGGATGTCCTGGGTGCTAAAAAATTATGGTTTATATCTTTTTCATAACAAAATTTTTAAAAATCTTGATTTTCAAATTTGGTTGCATGATCACTTTGGATACTATGAATTAAAATTTTTTTTTCATTTATAACTTTTTAATAAAACTTTGAGAAAGCTTGAAAAGTTTTATCTTTATGTGCCAAAAAAAAATCCATATAAAACATGAAAAATCATCGATAATTATAAAATCATATCATTTTTCATCTAAGCTTGTAGTTCTTGTAGGACTAAATAAATCCATATGCAATAGTTCCAATGGCCTAGAAGTTGAAATTATATTTTTAGATTTAAATGAAACTTTAGTTTGCTTACCTAACTAGCATGCATCATAAATCTTATCTTTTTCAAAATTTAATTTAGGCAAACCGATAACTAATTCTTTTTTAGTAAGTTTAGAAAGAGAATGCATGCTTATATGTATAAGTCTACGGTGCCAAAACCAACTAGTCTCATTAATTTTAGCATTCATAGCTACTAGAAATTATATGTTTATCATAGAAAGATCATTCAAATATACCATATAAATATTACAATGTCTATGCCCAATAAATTTAATGCCATCATCATTAGGACTAGTTACAATTCATAATGATGATTCAAAAATGACTTTATATCCTTTGTTACAAAATTTACTAATGCTTAAGAGATTATGCTTTAGACCATCTGCTAATAAAATATTTTTAATATATTTGAAGAGAGTGATACTAATGTTACCTATACCAATGATCTTTTCTTTGCCAATATCTCCAAAGGTGATCATTCCTCCATTTTTAGCATCAAGCGTGATAAATTGGAACTTATCACTAGTCATGTATCTTGAGCACCCACTATCAAGATATCATTTTTGATTTATTTCTTAGGATGCAAGACACACCTACATGCGAAAATCAAGTTTTGACTTTAGGTACCCAAGTTTCTTGGGTTCTTTTTGGTTAGTCATAATGATTTCTTTTGAAATTCATATTTTTTTCATATTTGAATTTTTAAATTTACTAGAAAATCATGTATAAGATTTATGTCCTACTTTACCATATTTAAGTCAAGTAATATTTGAAAACTTGTTGCTTGATGAGTTCATAAATATGTTTTCCAAAAATTTTTGTTTCTTAAGAGGATTATAGTCTAGGTCGACTTTATCATAAATAGTCTTTTGATTTTCAAGTATTATTTAAAGTTTATTTGAGCTAAGAGTAAACTTTTCTACCATAGATTTTAACTTAGTAATTTTATTTTTCAAATTTAGATTTTCTTGAGTTAAAACTAATTTCTCATTTAAAATTATCCCATTTTTTTTAATAAAGATTGATTCTTTGATTTTAATTCTTTATTGTTGACTCACTGATTGATTTTTATGATTCTAAAATATTAAGTATAAATAATACTAATCATGTATTTCAAGAATGTATGTAGATCTCTTGAGATATTCAAATTAAAAAAATTAATCCAAGAAAAGATTCACACAAAAATCACCAAGTCAAGAGCTACAAGAAAATTGAATTGATAAACATCCTTGAAGAAGGATAAATTCATAATTTTATAAAGTTGGAAAAAATCTATTTTGGAAGTCTCAAGAATGAGCTTAGAAGATTTCTAATCTTTTGAAAGTAGTCCCATAATTTTTGGATGCATAAATTAAAAAAAAATTAAATTTTAGCAAAAGGGTCAACCCAAGGGACGATCCTTAGGTCATCCTCTTTCGAAATGGGCTGCTCGGCATGCTTGGCATACAAATTAGGCCGATCCAGTCTGAGACTGAGCTGATCTAGTCTCAGTGGAAGCAAAAGATAGAAAGTGCAGAAAGTCAATTTTTTCAAAAACTAGGGGACTGAGCCAACCCAGCTATAAACTGAGCCGACTTAGTCAAAAACTAAGCCGACCTAGTGATCATAATGACTAGTTTCTACAGCTTTTTGTAACGGCTAGTTTTTTACTCCAACGATTATTTCAGCCCTTCCAATGGCCAAAACTCCTTCTCCAGCCATCATAAAGAGTATAAAAGGCTAGAGAAATATTTGAAAAATAAGATTAAGTGGATTGAAAGTAGATATCATTAAAATAGTGAGGTTCATTAAATATCAAAAGAAAAAGAGAGAAAAGAGATAATCTTATGCATCAAATTTAGAGAGCTTCAAAGTGTGATTATCCTCATTCATTCAAGCTTCCTCTCAGCCTTCAAAGAAGAGAATACTAAGCTTCAAGAGCCATCTTTCAGCCTCTCCATCGAGCTTCAAAAGAGTTTCTTTTTATTTTTTATTCTTGTGTTGAATTTTTATATTTGTATCTTTGTTTCTTTACAAGTTTCTTTAGGAGAAAAAAACTTGGGATGTAAGTTGGTCCAAGCCAAAAATTGGATGGTGTAAAGATTGTGGTTAGTGCTCCTAGATTAAAACCAACTGGGTTGATAGTGAATCCAAAAAACTATCAATGTAGGATTGTGGTTGGTGAGTCCGACAAAATCAACTGAGTTTGTTTGTGATTTTGAATCAAAATAAATGCACTATAATCTAGGATTATAGTAGAATTTTCAAGGAGAGCTTGAAGAGTAGATGTAGGTGCTGGGTTACACCGAACCACTATTAAATTTATTTGTATTTGATTGTGCTTTTGCTTTATTTGCTTTACATATTTGCATTAATTAGTTGCTTTTAATTTCGTTGCTACACATTTCTCATTCACCATAAAGCATTTAAGTTTTTTTTTAATTAGAAGCATATATTAGCATTAGAGTTTAAATTGGCCAAACATTTTAGAAACCTAATTCATCCCCCCCCCCTCCCGCCCTCTTGGGTAGCCATACCTAGGCAACAAGTGGTATCAAAGTAGGTGCTCTAATATTTATTTGTTGACCTAGCGGTCAAAAGGCAAAAGATCTTGGCAACCCAAAATGAAAGCTCTATTTAACGAAGGCCATTCCATTGATCGACCTCCACTATTTGATTGCTCAAATTATACTTATTGAAAAGCTAGGATAAAAATATTCATACAAGCACATTACTATAACTTATGAAATATTATTATCAATGGCCCACATACACAAAATGCATTGATTGTTGATAAAGAAACAATCCAACTAAATGCTAAAGCCATGATTATACTTTATTGCTCTTTGGATTTAAATATATTTAATGCAATTTTTTCATGTATTTCAGTAAATCAAGTATGGGAGAAATTAGAAATGATTTATGGGAGAACAAATCAAGAAGAAGAACCAAACCCCCAAGAAGTTAAGGAAGCTCACCCCAATCTATGCCTCATGGCTCATGAGGATGGAAAAAAAAAGAAGAAGAAAAGACAAAGGAAAAAAAAAGTTTTGATTAAGGAGGAGCAAGGCATAGAAAAGAAAAATAAGGAAGAGGAAGAAGGTATCACCAATCATTATCTAATGGCTAATGCAAATGAGGTAAATCCTGAAAACTCTTTCGACTTTACATTTGATAAATTATATGAAGCCTTTAATGAATTAATGGATGATTTTGAAAAATTAAGACTGAAAATAAATAATTCATAAAGTCAAATCTTCTCATAGCTAATGAAAAGAGTAAAATCTTATTAGAAAAGCAAGATATTTTGAAAGAAAATAATACTTTGGCTAAAGAAAAAGAAGCACTTCTTAAATCTGAAAAATCTTTAGTGGAAGAAAACATTAAGCTGAAAATGAAATTAGAAAGATCAAAACTTCATACTAAAGAAAAAGAAAACTTGTTGAAAGAAAAAAAAATCTCTTTTGGAACAAAATACCAATCTAAGAAAAGAAATTAAAAATTTAAAATCCATGCTTGAGAAGTTTACACTTGGATCACAAAAGCTTCAAGCAATATTAAACAATCAAAAAAATATTTTCAATAAAGCTGAAATTGGATATAAACCTTTAAGAAAATAGAAATTTATTAAGAATATGTTCACTAAATCTTCAACTGAAAATGAGTCTATTAAATGCTTTAAATGTAATCAAATTGGCCATAAAATTTTAGAATGCAACTTTAAAAGAATTGGCCAAGCCTTGATAAAGCAAATATGGGTTCCAAAAGGAATTATGTGCTCTAACCTCAATGGACCCAAGATGGCTTGGGTACCAAAATCTAGAAAGTGATTTTTACAAGTACACCAAGGATCCAATGGAATAAAAAAAAAAAAATCTATGGATGGATTTCTTGAAAATAAAATTGGATGGATGATGATGTTTGGTAAAATCTAAACTTTTCTCGCGTCATGCCATCATTGTTTGCTAAATATATTTTGATTGTTAATTAACATAATTATTGAGCATGTTAGATTGATTTTGATGATTTTATCATTGCTTAAAATGATCATACTCCTTGAATAGAAAGCTTGATTTATTGAATGTATTGACTTTAATGATTTACTAGTATGTACGCATATGATAACTCTTTTCATGCTTTGATAAGTATGATTGATTTTGATGCTAGCAATAATTTGAATATTTTAATTTGTAAATCAACATGCTCTCTTCTATATATCAGGCTATAGATGAAATGATTTTATCTTAAAATTTAGCATAATATTTTAAGTCTCCCCATATCAATTTTATAATTAATGAATTTAAATTAAAACATGCTTATTGGATATGAATGTTTAAATTGCTAAACCAACAAAAAAAGCTAATTTTTGACATTCCCCCATAAAATGCTTAGATATTGAGATTCTTCTAAAAAGTGCATGACTTAAGTACTTAAAAATAAGATATTCAATTAATACAAGATCAAGTACTTGAATTGTTAACTTAAATTGTATCTTAGGTTAACCCCTAAGGATTTCAAAACGTCCTAGTTGAATTGAACACATAAAGCCTTCATCCAATTTTCTCTTGATTTGATCTTATTTAAATTGATTATTAGAACCCCCCAATTGATTATTTTTTATGATCCTCTAAATTTACTTGAATATCTCTCTTGATCATCAATTTGATTGACTCTTTGATCTTTAAAAAAAAATTATTGATGAACATTCTTATTTTGTTCTAATTGATTGATTTTAAAAATTGAATTTGAAAAATAATCTTCTTGAATCTTTTGAAGTTGATATATAACAAAATGTTTCAAGGAAGTTATCATTTATCTTCAAAGCTAAACTTTTAAAGAGGACTTTAGTTTTAAGTAATTGGTGTCAAATAGCACACTATTTATCATGTATTTGATTGATTTATTTTTTGGCAAAAAGAAAAAATATCTTTATTTTAAATATGATTTTGCATAGCTATATGCTTGATACGATATCATTTGAAATAAATTTAAAAATACATAACTTTTCTGAACCTATAATTGCTTGATATTTCTTAAGAAAAGAAAGAGATGATCTTTTTAAAGTATTATAAAATTTTTTTTTATGATTTATCTTGATTGATTTGCTGATATCAACTCAAATTAATTTATCATTCAAAATCCTCAAAACTATTTAATTTGAATAAATTTATCTTTATTAATTCAAAACTAAAATCATTTATATCAAGCTAAATTTGCAACTTAACCTTTAAATGGTATTGAACTATTAAGAAAATCATGATTTGGTCTAAATTTTAGTTTAATTGGTATCATGAAATTTCTTCCTAAGAAAATTTTCACTCTTAGTATCAAGATAATTATTATTTATTTTAAATTTCAAAGCTTTTGGTATCAAAACTTTCATAAATTCTATCAGATAGTATATCATTATTTTACACTTCAATACTTTGTCTTTTAACAAAAGTAAAAGAATATCTTTATCTCAAATCTAATTTTGCAAAGCTATATTCTTAATGTTACATCATTTAAGAGAAATTCAAAAACTTTATATCTTTTCTAAACTTAATTGCCTAGTATT
Source organism: Cocos nucifera (assembly GCA_006176705.1). Classification (NCBI taxonomy): domain Eukaryota; kingdom Viridiplantae; phylum Streptophyta; class Magnoliopsida; order Arecales; family Arecaceae; genus Cocos; species Cocos nucifera. The sequence goes on from QRFJ01000780.1 coordinate 879,709, forward strand.
TCATAAGAAAAGGAATGAAATGATCTTTCAAAGAATAATAGAAAATCTATTTATAATTTACCTTGGATGATTTATCGATATTAATTCAAAATGATTTATCACAGTTTAAAATTCTCAAAATGGTTTGAATTTCAGATCAAATTGTTAAGACAAATCTTTAGGGAAGTTGTTATTTGATTTTATTTTCAAAACTATTAACATAAAAGAATATTTTTTTGGTATCAAGAAGATTCTTCTTAAGAAATTTTTCACACTTGATATCAATAGTATCATTCTTATCTTGAACTTTATCATATTTATTTTGGAAAAAGAAAAAAATGCTTTATCTCAAATCTGATTTTGCATAGCTTATATGATATCATTCGAGATAAAATCAAGAATTTCATACCTTTTTGAACTTGATTAAATGATATTTCTTAAGAAAAGAAAGATCTAAGTTTAAACAGAATATCTCTCTATGATTTATTTTGGAGATTTGTTGATATCAATTCAAATTAACTTATCAAGATAATTTGATCTGAATTTAAATTGATTCATCTATTTTGATCAAAAACTTCAACGATTAATATGAAATAGATCATTATCGTCTTATATTCTATTGCTTTATCTTTGACTAAAAGAACAAAATATCCTTGCATATAATCTGGTCTGCATGAATATATTTTTGATATTATATCTTGAGATAAATTATAAGATTGATATATTTATGCTTCAAATTGATTGATACTACTTAAGAAGAGAAAGAGATATTTTTTGAAAAATTAAAACAAATCTTTGAATGATAAATACATTTGGGATTAGATAGCTTATAATATGCCTTATATTTTATTGATTTATCTTTTGACAAAAGAATAGTTGCTTTATTTCAAATATGAATTTTCATGCCTATATTCTTGCTATTATAATGTTTGAGATAAATTCTTGTGATACATTTTTGAATGATTTACTTTAATATCAAAGTCAAGAGAAATATTTTAAAGATTATATTATTCAAAATTTTGAAGTCTAAATTTCTTATTAATTAAAATTGAGAAGTACATCTACATGACATACTTTTGAATTTTAATAGATTGTTATCATTGTAATCTTTTGAAGCAAATAAAAAGTAAATTTTTGAAAAATTTACTTTCTACATGAGTGAATGCTATGTTTATTTGAATTAAATGCATAATTTAATACTTAATTTATTCAATTGATACTTGCTCTCTTAAAATTTTATTTAATTTAAAAATAGCTTTGTTTGCAAAAGTAAGGAGAGAAAACATCAAAAATAAAATGATTACTAACTTGGTATCAATAAAATTTAAAAATCTAAGCTTAAAAGATAAATTTTTATTAATTAAAGATTAATATGGTATCAATTAAATATGCTTAACTTGAAAGAAAAAGGGGGAGTAACAAAAATTGTAAAGCTTATGCATGCAAATTTTGAAAAAAAAAGTGGAAGATAATGCTAAAGAATGAATATATATATATATATATATATATATATATATATATATATATCAATTTGATAATCTAAATTTAAAATATGCTTATTTTGAAATAAAGAGGGAGAGAAAGTTGAAAAATAAATTAATCCAGCTATTAGTATGAAAAGCAGGGGGAGAGATATTTTTTCATTTGATTTGATTAAAAATATTAGTAAATTTGTGATCTTAAATTCTCAATCAATTATCTTATTTTGAGCTTTATTGTATTGATTTTAAATTTTAAATCAAATGCCTTATAGTCTTTTTAATTTGTGCTTTCATATGTTTATTCAATTCAATTTACTTGATTTAAAGTACTATAAATTTAAAGTAGTGTCACGCAAATAAATTATTTTTCAATAATTAAAAATTACTTAAAGTGGTATCATTAATATGCTAGTTTTATATTTTAATATATATGATTTGATAGCCTAATCATTTTTAATAATTAATTAGAGTTAAACTAAATTTAAAAATTCTTATAAAATCATTTGTATCAAAGTAATTTTTACTCAAAAAATAAATTTGAGAAAGTAATTCTTATTTACTTTGATACTATTATTGCTTTACTCGATACATTCTCGATACATGTCTTTTCAAATTTAAATGATGGATTTTCATTAACAAAAGGAACAAATAAATATTGATGTGCATATTATGCTTGAATTCATGGTCAAATCTTATGAAAAGCTCTATTCCTCTTAAAGGTTAAAAGTACATCTTTGAAAATTTGATTAAAAAGTTATATTCATTCAAAAAAAAAGAGAGTCTTTAATATTTAAATTCAAGCTAATTTTTGAAAAGTAAAAAATAATCATTCAAAAGGAGAGATGATTAATTTGATTTGACTTTCTGAATTTGATACATCTCTTAATTTAATGTCTTAATATTGATTTTGATGATTTTTCTTATTCTTTTCCATGAGCTTTTTGATGTTGTCAAAAAGGGAGAGAGGTATATTGAGTATATTCTTAAAGAATTAATACTTAATAAACTCAATAAATTTCTTGCTTGGAACCTTAATACTTATTTATTTAAATTAAAATATTATTTTGATATGAGTATATAAATTATGCAAAATATTATTTAGAGTTTTTATGAAGTGCACATTTATATTTGTGTATATTCTCACTTTATATTTTATACTAGCAAGTTAGTTGAAATACATTAATTTTATTTTTGTGCATATACTCAAAGTTTTATCATTATCAAAAAGGGAAAGATTGTTGACTCACTGATTGATTTTGATAATTCTAAAATATTAAGTATAAATAATACTAATCATGTGTTTCAAGAATGTGTGTAGGTCTTTTCAGGTATTCAAATTGAAGAAATTAATCTAAGAAAAGATCCACACAAAAATCAAGTCAAGAGCTTCAAAAAAATTAAATTGATAAACATCCTTGAAGAAGGATAAAATTATAATATTATAAAGTTAGAGAAAATCTATTTTGAAAGCCTCAAGAATAAGCTTAGAAGATTTTTGATCTTTTGGAAGCAGTCCCATAATTTTTGGATGCATAAATTAGAAGAAAATCAAATTTTAACAAAAGAATCAACCCAAGGGACGACCCCTAGGTCCTCCTCTTTCGAAATGGCTGCTCGGCATGCTTGGCATACAAACTGGGCTGACCCAATCTGAGACTGAGTCGACCTAGTCTTAGTGAAAGCAAAAGATAGAAAGTGCAGAAAGCCAATTTTTTTAAGAACCAAGGGACTGAGCCGACCTAGCTATAAACTAAGTCGGCCCAGACCTAGCTATAAATTGAGCCAATCCAGTTAAAAATTGAGTCAACTCAGTGATCATAATGGCTAGTTTCTACAGCTTTTTGTAATAGCTAATTTTTCACTCCAATAACTATTTCAGCCCTTCCAACGGCCAAAACTCCTTCTCCAATCATCACAAAGAGTATAAAAGGCTAGAGAAACATTTGAAAAATAAGATTAAGTAGATTGAAAGTAGATATCATTAAAATAGTGAGGTTCATTGAATATCAAAAGAAAAAGAGAGAAAAAAGAGGATCTTGTGCATCAAATTCAGAGAGCTTCAAAGTGTAATCATCTTCATTCATTCAAGCTTCCTCTCAGCCTTCAAAGAAGAGAATACTAAGCTTCAAGAACCATCTTTCAGCCTCTCCATCAAGCTTCAAAAGAGTTTCTTTTTATTTTTGTTCTTGTGCTGAATTTTTATATTTGTATCTTTGTTTCTTTACATGTTTCTTTGGAGGAAAGAAACTTAGGGTGTAGGTTGGTCCAAGCCAAAAATTGAATGGTGTAAAGGTTGTGGTTGGTGCTCCTAGGTTAAAACCAACTGGGTTGATAGTGAACCCAAAAAACTATCAGTATATGGTTGTGGTTGGTGAGCCCGATAAAACCAACTAAGTTTGTTTGTGATCTCGAGTCAAAACAAATGCACTGTAATATAGGATTATAGTAGAATTTTCACGAAGAGCTTGGAGAGTAGACGTAGGTGTGGGATTGCACTGAACTACTATAAAATCCTTGTATGTTTGATTGTGCTTTTGCTTTATTTGCTTTACATATTTGCATTAATTAGTTGCTTTTAATTCTACTGCTATACATTGCTCATTCACCATAAAGCATTCAAGTTTCTTTTAATTAGAAGTATATATTAGTATTAGAGTTTAAATTGGCCAAATTTTTTAGAAACCCAATTCACCGCCCCCCCCTCTTGGGTAGCCATACCTGGGCAACATTTGTTCTTTACCCTTAATTTTTTTTAAATCATCAACTAAATCATAAAATGCTTCTTGGAGTTCTTCAAAAGTAAAATCATTAGAAGTTTCAGCATTTACCTCATTTTCATGTGCCATAAGGCACAAGTTGGCTTGTTTATATGACTCTTCTTCTTTAGAGCTCAAACCATCGCTATCACTCCATATAGCCACCATAGCCATTTTCTTATACTTCCTAGGATCCTTCTTGAGTTGTGGACATTCAAACCTAAAGTACCTTGGCTTCTTACATTCATAACAAATAAGGGACTGCTCCTTATCCTTCTCCTTGCTATGTTTCTTTTTTGTGGGTGGCCTTCTCCTCATCCCTTATTTTCTTTTCTTCAAAAATCTCTTGAACTTTCTAGTGATGAGGGCTAATTCTTCATCTTGTTCTTTATTTTCTATTTCATCAATTTTTTCATCTAGTTGAGAGATGGATTTGAGGGCGATTGTTTACTTTTTCTTGACATCTTCCTCTTAATGTTATTTTATGCTTAGCTCGTGTGTCATAAGTGATCCTAGAAGCTCCTCCAAAGATAATATGTTCAAATCTTTGGCTTCTTGGATTGTGGTCACTTTGGCCTTCCAAGTTCTTGGTAAAGATCTAAGAATCTTTTTCACAAGATTGCTGTTAGAATAAGACTTTTTAGACCATTAATAATATCTATAAAATGAGTAAATATTTTAGTTATTAATTCATCATGCTTCATTTTAAAGAGGCCATATTTATGCACAAGTATGTTAATTTTTGATTCCTTAACTTAATTAGTGCCTTCATGTGTTACTTCTAGCCTATCCCATATTTTCTTAGCTGACATGCATGTTGAAATATGATTAAATTCATTAGCATCTAAAGCATAATATAAAATATTCATGACTTTAGCATTGAGTTAAGCCATTTTCTTATCAACTTCATCCCATTCTCTTTCAGGTTTGGTTGATTCTACAATATCAATTATCTTAGTGGATGTATGTGGTCCATTAACTATGATACTCTACATATCATAGTCAAGTGCTTGGATAAAAATTTTTATCCGAGCTTTCTAATAGGTGTAGTTTGATCCATTGAAAAGTGGAGATTGGTTTGTGGACTGCCCCTCAACTAGTGAAGCACCGACTTAAGTTTTCATAGATCTTTAGCTCTTTGATGGTTAAATCAAAGTAGGGATAGAGCATCTTGCTCTGATACCACTTATTGCCCAGCTATGCAACCCAAGAGGGAGGGTGAATTAGATTTTTAAAATTTTAAAACTAATTTAGAGTCACCAAGATTATGTGATGATATGCAAGTTGTATGTGGTGGATGATTTAAGTGAGGTGAAAAGATAAATAGTAAGAAAGCAAGTATTTAATAAAATAAAGATGGAAAGAGAGTAATCACACCATAAACAAGCAAGATTTATAGTGGTTCAGTGCCAACCTTGCACCTACATCCACTCCCCATGGTCCTACTTGAAAATTCAAATCTTCTAAATGTATTCAACAAGAATACAATATCGGTACCTCCGATCCTAGCTATCCCAAGCTAGAAATTTTATTTTCTGGGTACAAGCTAATCCAATACAATCTGATTCAAGATTTGAATCAATGTTTCCAAGTTTTGGAATCTCCAAAACTTAAAACTATCCAATAAAAATAGAGTATAAGAGTTAATGATAAGAAATACAACTCAAGCCCCTGAGCAAATGAAAATTTTAAGAACACTTTACACAACAAGAAGAAAGCTTTTCTAATTTTTCTCAAGATTATTGAAGACTTGAATGAGCATTTGAGGGGTTGGATAGCTTGAAATGAAAGCTTCTTTGCTTGAAGAGGACTTTTTGCTTAGAACTGAAATGAATGCTTGAATCTCTTATTTTCTTTCCTCCTTTTTGAGCCTTTATATCTTCAATAAGTGTTAGAGAAAAATCTAGATAGGTTTACAGCCATTAGGGGCTTTAAATGTACATTAAATACGATCAAAATGGACTGAAAAATAGCCATTGTAGAGTTTTTCCATCGTAGGGATTGACTCCTAGGTCGTCCTCTGCACAGCGATCGACCTCTATGACAGAAAATAGAAAAACCCAACATTCTATATTTTTGGCCTTTGAAATAGTATAGGTCGATCTTGGGGTCGACCCCTAGCACCTCAGGGTCATCCCCTTTGGTGTGCCAACCAAAGAACAGCATGCCAATCAGCCTCTTTTGTAGGGGTCGACCCTTGTCTTCAAAACTGATTTTCTTTCAAAATATACATCCAAAAATCATAGGACTTCCTCCAAAAGATCAAAAATCTTCTATACTTGCTCTTGAGGCTTTCGAATCAGAACTTGATAAAATTATTATTTTATCTCTAAAATATAATAAATTTTTTTTCAAGCTAAAATCATTAGTAATCCTCTTAAATATTTTATAATCATCAAAATTAATTCTTGGAGCAACAAGTGCAAAAATAAAAAAGGGCGCAACATGAGGACTTCCTAAGAGGTCACTAATTCTAGTACTAATTTCGCCCAAGCATGCTTAACTGTGGAGTTTTGATGGGATGCAGTGTATTAGTAATGGAATGACCACACCCACGATAATGTCTTCAAAATTATAATTTATGACGTAGCTGCCGACCGCAGCCACCATTGACCATCCTACCATGCAAGCCAGCTGGGCACAGAACTATTGAAGTGGGTTCCATGATGATACATGGTACAACCAAGCTAATGACTCAATATTTTTTTCTAGAGAATTTTTTTTTGAATTGTAAGAAAGGAAAAATATAGAAACTGAAGAAAAATGTATAACAAAAAGGAAAATAGCACAAAAATTAAAATGGTAGCAATGCGAGGGCTTCCTAGGGGGTCACCCATCCTTGTACTACTCTCACCCAAGCATGCTTAACAATGGAGTTCTGATTGGATCTGGTGGATTAGTGCTGGTGCGATCGCACCGATGATAATATCTTCGAAACTATCATTCATAATGTAGCAACCATCCCTGCCATCATTGACTCTCCTACCGTGCAGGCCAATCGAGCATGAGACTATTGAAGTGGATCCTCTGATGATGCATGGTACTATCGAGCTCACGACTCAGTTTTTTTCTTCGAGAGAAAATATTTTTTAAATAGTAAGAAAAAAAAAATAAAGAAATTGAAGGAAGATGCTTAAAAAAAGAAAAATAGTGCAAAAATTAAAAAGGGCGCAACACGAGGACTTCTGAGGGGGTCACCAACCCTATTACTACTTTCGCCAAAGCATGCTTAACTACGGAGTTCTAATGGGATCTGGTGTATTAGTAATGGAATGATCACACTTGTGATAATGGCTTCAAAACTGAAATTTATAACGTAGCAACCACCCCCTGCCATCATTGACTCTCCTATCGTGCAGGCCAGCTAGGCACAGAATTGTTGAAGTGCGTCCCATGATGATGCACAGTACAACCAAGCTCATGACTTAGTTTTTTTTCTAGAAAAAATATTTTTTGAATTGTAATAAAGAAAAAATATAGAAATTAAAGGAAAATGCATAACAAAAAAAAATAGTGCAAAAATTAAAATGACAGCAACACGAGGGCTTTCTAGGGGGTCACACATCCTTGTACTACTCTCGCCAAAGCATGCTTAACTATGGAATTTTGATGGAATCTGATGCATTAGTACTTGCACGATCACACCAATGATAATATCTTCGAAACTATCATTTATAACATAGCAGCCATTCCCACCATCATTGACTCTCCTACTGTGCAGGCCAACCGGGCACAAGACTATTGAAGTGGATCCTATGATGATGCATGGTACTACCGAGCTCATGACCTAGTTTCTCTTTTCAAGAAAAAATATTTTTTGAATAGTAAGAAAGGAAAAATAAAGAAATTGAAGGAAAATGCTTAAAAAAAAATTAGCACAAAAATGAAAAAGGGTGCAACACGAGGACTTCCTAGGGGGTCACCAATCCTAGTACTAATTTCGTCCAAGCACGCTTAATTATGGGGTTCTGATGGTATTCGATGCATTTATAATGGAATGATCGCATCCATAATAATGTCTTCAAAATTGTAATTTATGATGTAGCTGCTGACCCCAGCCACCATTGACCCTCCTATTGTGCAAGCCAGTTGGGCACAAAACTATTGAAGTGGATCCCATGATGATGCATGGTACAACCAAGCTCATGACTCAATTTTTTTTTAGAGAAAATATTTTTTGAATTGTAAGAAAGAGAAAATGTAGAAATTGAAGAAAAATGCATAACAATAAGAAGAATAGTGTTAAAATTAAAATGGCAGCAATGCGAGAGCCTCCTAGGGGGTCACCCATCCTTGTACTACTCTCACCCAGGCATGCTTAACTATAGAGTTCTAATTGGATCTAGTGGATTAGTGCTAGTACGATTGCACCGACGATAATATCTTCGAAACTGTTGGACTTTCTTCTTTGACCTAAATACCATTTCCTTTCTTAACTCCTCATTCTCACCAAAGAAAGGATGTTCAGACAATGCTCTATGAGATGCAGCCTCATCATCATCGGATGCATCAACTAGTCCGCATTCATGAACAAGGGGTGCCTTATGTGGTGGGACATCCTCTTCTGCACTAGACTCTCCACTATCACTGCCATCAGACTCCGCATCATCATCCCCAACTTCATCATCTATAGGATTAGGATCATAATTAACAGTGGCTTCATTTTCAAATAAAATGACAAAATCATCGATTATGATTTCTAATCCTCCAAGTCCGGCATGTGTTGCATGTGGCCAATTAACTGGTAAAGCATTATAATATTTGTGCACCACATGCTCCACGGTAGCTGACACATAACTAAGACTAGCTCCTATATTATCAAATTCATGTGACCGATTAACTAGTGAAATATTGTAAGATTCATGCTCCACATGCTCCACGGTAGCTGACACATGAGTAAGATTGGCCCCCATATCACCAAATGCATGTGGCTGATTAACTGGTGAAGTATTGTAAGATTCACACTCCACATGCTCTACGGTAGCTGACACATGAGTAGGATCAGAGCCCATCCCTGACTGTGTAAGTGGGGTAGATAGCCTAAGATACATTCACATATTGTTCACCACCATCCAAAATTTTTATCGCTGTTGACTCAATGTAAATCTCAACCACTAAAAAAAATCCTATGATAAAATGTTCAAGATGTAGTCCGTATTCTAATCATTTGCAATAGGTACATCTATATACTATGGAGCATTATTAATCGAAAGCCTATAAACTAGAGAAACTCCATAGCGATTGGGGTTCCATCCAATGACAGCATAGCAAAGTCGCACAAGTTCTTAATATGTTACATTATGATCTACCATAGGCATTCCAGTCCTTCCACCATCATAATATGCACCGTTAGCATCATGACTGATTCTTCCATCCCAATGAAAGATAACAGCGACATGATTTGGATTCATTTTGTTAAATTTTTTTGTGAGAAGTAACTACATAAATATATAAACACAACTTAATATTTAACATGACTTACATGATAAATGTATCCTACCAAATGCTAATGGGTAAAGTTAGGTCCTATTTCATTTAGAAATTGCATTAATTCTATGGTTAATTATAGTAATCAAATGATACGCAATAGGGGTCAAAAAAATTTTGGCAATATTTTTCCTTAGTTCTCCCCAAATGATTGAATATGTGTGAGAACTAAAGAAAAATGCTGTCCAAAATTTTTCTCCAACCCTCTGTATATCATTTGACTACTGTAATTATTCATAGAATTAATTACAATTCTCAAACTATCCAAACTAGATAATTAATTGACTAATATACATAATTCTTTCATCCATATAAAAAATATATAATTGTACGGATGCGGTAGAATATGTACATTAATCAAAAGATCGATTTATAGTTTTATGCAATGTAAAATTTTTAAAAATAAGCGATTGAATATGAAATAATAGAACATAAAATAGCATCACGACTGAGGCCAATGGAAGATAACAGTGACACGACTTAGATCCATTTTGCTATATGAAAATATGAACATATGTTTACTTGGGATAAGTACTTAACATTTAACATGACTTACATCATAAATGCATCCTACCAAATACTAATAGGTAAAGTTAGATCCTATCCCATTCAGAAATTATATTAATTCTATGGATAATCATAGTAATCAAACGATACATAATAAGAATTAAAAAAAATTTTGACAGCATTTTTCTTAGTTCTTCCTACATGACTAAAGATGTGTAAGGAGAACTAAAAAAAGATACTATTCAAAATTTCTTCTGAACCCTCTGCATATTGTTTGACTATTGTGATTATCTATAAAATTAATTATAATTTTTAAACTATCCAAACTGGATAATTAATTGATCAATGTACATAATTCTACCATCCGTACAAAAATATATAAATGTATGGATGCGGTAGAACATGTACATTAATCAAAAGATGGATCTACGGTTCTATGCAATGCAAAATTTTAAAGATAAGTAACCTAATTTAAACAATAATTGTCACCTAGCTAAGTAATTTAAAAACAAGTAGTCTAATTTAAATAATAATTTCAAGAAGCCTAATTGCTAACTAGCTAAGTAATATATATTGCATTCCACATTTAAAATATTATATAAAAATAAAAAATAAAAAATAAAATAATAATGGAGAAGGAGGAATCATATACCAGCCAATATAAGGACCAAGGGTGTGGGACAGCATGTTGGAAATTGTTGAGAGAAGGGAGGGACAAAGAGAGGAGTGGGGAGGGATGCCAGGGACCACCGAGAGGAGGAGGTGGGGAGGAGGAGGGAGGGGGTTCTCGCACCGGGATAGTGCACAGAGAGGGGTGGAGAGAGGCGGCAGTGCATAGGGAGGGGCAGCAGTGCACAGGATGGGGCTCAACAAGAAGAGGGAGGGAAGAAGGCGGGCTCAAAAGGGAGAGGGAGGGAGGGGCGGTAGTGTGCAGGACAGGGCTCAACAGGAAGGAAGACAGGCTCGAAACAGAGAGGGAGGGAGGGGGCGGCAGTGCACAGGGTGGGGCTCGACAAGAAGGAAGGGCGAGCTCGAAAGGAAGAGGGAGGGGAGTTCTCGAGTAGGGACCCAAGAGGAAGGCGGCGTCATGCGCCGGACCGAGAAGGAGAGGGAGGCGAAGATGTGGTCCGAATGCTCGTGAGGGGAATGGTGGGGTCTCACACAGGAAAACATGCCGAAGAGGGAGGGGGGAGGGGGTGCCACACGTCGGAGAGGAGGGGCAGATGGTGTCACGCACCGAAGAGGAAAGGGGAGGGAGACCTAACTGTCGGAGAGTGTAGAAGAGGGAGCCCTAAGCACCAAAGAGGGAGGGGGAGCATGGATGGGCATTTGAAAAAAATTTTTTAAAGTGGAGCCCGACTAAGTTGCTCTTTTAAAGAGCGACTAATAGAGGCACCTTGGAGAAGGGCAACTCACATAGTCGCCCTGCCAAAGGGTGATTCACTTGGGCCTGCTAACTCAGCAAAGGTGGGTAATGACGAAGCAAAGTAAGTCGCCCTTTGAAAGGGTGACTTTGTTTCAACAGCACATCAGTAAATAGTTTTAAAGAAATATTATTTTGATAAATAATTTTTAAATAAATAATATTTTAGTAAAATTCCCACTCATTTATGGTGCAGAAGAATGCTATAGAGAACCTAAACCCATCTGGAAACCACCTAATCCCAGTGCAGAAGGTTTTCACAGGTATTCTGACGGCACTACCTGACAAAATCCGGCAAGGGAAACAACACCACTTTGAGCATCGAAAAAACTTGGCAAACTCCATAATTCGAGGCCAAACGGAGCGCCCGCATACGTGCAAAAAGGATAAGAGTGTTGGGTTTACAAGAAGATATGTTACATAAAAATGAGTTCCTCTGCATCAACTCTCTTACAACTACAGAAGTCAAGCAGTCGGACACTCTCTGTGGAATCAAATTCAAAGCCAAAGAAGAGATCATCACTAGCAAACTGATGGGATTGGAATTAACTAGATGCTCGTTGGCAGAATTATGGAAGGAATAGTCTTGGGGTTTTGTTTGGAGGGGGAGGTGAGGGGGGGAGAAAAGTTTATTTTCGTGTAGACAGGAACCTTGGGATACTATGTTTGGGGTGAGTTCTACCACATGGTTTTCTATAAAGAGAGGAGGGTAGTAATATTTTGTTTAACCCTCCATTTAAATATCATATGTATGGCAGTGCTTTCGAGCACCCTTGTAGTATTCTATATGCAAACGAGGTATATTGCTGGAATGAGAAAAGGACACTTCCTTCTCAATCAACAGCCATATTCGTTTGTATACAACCAAGTTACAAAGAGATGCTATAGCAGGCCAAACATCAAAACACACGGAATTCATAGATAACCAACATACCAAATATTTTAAGCTAGCAGAACGATATATAGGCAGTAAAAGACCATGGACAGAAATTAGATTAACCCAAATACCAATGACAATCCTCTCATGGAATGTAAGAGGGCTGGGCAACGCGAGAAAGAAAAGGATGGTCAAAGAACTGATACAATCGATCAAAGGAAAAATTATTTGCTTGCAGGAATCCAAACTAAGCGAGATGAACCCACGAGTAATCTGATCTATCGGGGGGATAGCGGGCGTGTATTAACGCAGAAGGTTCAATAGTGGGAATGGTTATAATGTGGAAGTCAGGGGAGGTCGAAGGTACCATCCGAAAGCAAAGTATTCAACAAAACTAATGCTGAGAAATGGATGCTAACAAATGTCTATGGCCCGCAAGACATTAAAAGCCAAAAAGAATTCCTCCATGAATTAAATCAGATAAGACTCAGATGGACAGGTCAATGGATGGTTATAGGAACATATTCAGATTCCAACAAGAAAGAACTGGAAAAGGGAGGGACAAGAAGGCATCAAAACTCTTCAACACTTTTATCAATGATAATCAACTTATAGAAATTAACTTCAACAAGGGCACTTGACTTGGTCCAACCTCAGGGAAAATCCAATCATGGCAAAATTAGATTGGTGTTTAGCGTCAACAGGAGTGGCCGGTTGGATTTACGTCGCCATCCCACCCTCACACACCTTACCAGAACAACCTCAGACCATTGCCCATTATGGCTAGAATGGAAGAGAAGACAAAACTACAATAATACCATTTCGAATAGAAGTATTCTGTTACAAGCTGCCGGTTTCGACAACATGATTTAGCAATGGTGGGATACTGCACCTGTTAAAACCGATGCAACAGCCAATTTAGTTGGGAAACTGAGATTTTTGAGATCAAAACTAAAAACTTGGAGTAGAACTACGAATGGGAACATAATAACCAAGAAAGAAATGATAAAAAAGAGAATAGATTGGCTGGACATGCAGGAGGAGATTAGAAACTTAAGTAAAGGAGAAACGGAAGAGCGACAATGAACAAAAGAGTCCCTGGAGAACATACTCCAGCAGGAGGAAATGATGTGGCGGCAACGGTCTAGAATCCAATGGCCAAAATGCGAAGACAGGAACGCAAAGTATTTTCATCACTATGCAAGCACCAAAAGAAGAAAAAACAATATCAATGTCTTAGAATGGAATGGGGATGTGGCTCAAAATCAAGATCAAATGAAAGATATGTTGCTTAGATACTATTCATCCCTTTTCAAGAAAGATGAACCAGCTGAATTAGAGGCTGACTGGAACACCCTATATCCACAACAAGCTACATATCTACGAGACCTAGGTAGATAGTTCACAAAGGAGGAAATCAAAGAGGGCATCTTCAGCCTAGCAAAAGCTAAAGCTCCAGATGGATTCCCAATGTCATTTTATCAAAAATACTGGGAAGTGATAAAACAAGATATTTGTAGATTTTTGAAGCAATATATAGAGGATCGAAAGATCTACCAAGGATCAACTATGCATATATTTGCTTGATACCAAAGAGACAAGAAAATAGATCAGTGAAGGATTACAGACCAATCTGCTTAGAAAATGATTTAATGAAGATCTTCACAAAAGTTCTTAGCACAAGACTATCGAAACACTTAGATAAGCTTAGTAATTGAAATACGGTCAGCTTTTATTAAAGGAAGACAAATAAGTGATGGTTACCTAAGTGCTTCAGTTATTATATCAACTTGCAAAAGAAACAAAGACAAGGGCCTTGTTTACAAGCTAGACTATGAGAAAGCCTTTGATATACATCAGATGGGATTTTCTTTTTTCAATTCTCACAGCCAGAAGATTTAGCTCATGATGGTGTCACAGGATAAAACAATCACTTGAAAACAATAGCTGGCAATAAATATTAATGGAGAGATGTCAAACTGGTTCAGAACACACAAAGGGCTAAAACAAGGAGATCCTTTGTCACCACTACTGTTCATCCTATCGGTGGACATTTTGTCGAGGATTATGTAAAAAGCAGGAGAAATAACATAATCAAAGGTATTGGAGAAGACAATGACAATCTGCAAGGCTAACTGGAAATATGTCAGGAACCTCAAATTTCTACTTTAGTGTTTTGAAATAATAATAGGATTGAGAATCAACTATGATAAAACTTCAATTGTGTAAGGATTTGTGATGCTCCGAAGCCCTGGGAGGCCACAGGAGGAGTTAGGGGGGTTGGCTTCAGGGATTCTAGGAGCTTGGTTGATGCTTCGGAGACCTGAGATTCAAGTTAAAGAAAAGAATCAAAGTTGGAGAATCAAGACTATAGAAAGAAGATTTTTTGCAGGTTAGCCAGCTCAGTCCAAAACTGGATCGGCTAAATTTCAGTGCATAGGCAAAATAGAGAGTTGCGCATTCAGGACTGCTGGCATGGCATAGAACTAGGCTGGCTCAGTTGCAGACTGAGCCGACCCAGTGGAACTTAACCAGCTCAGTGCTGAGACTGAGCCGGCTCAGTGTGTGGGCAGAGTTATGCGAGGGTCTATTTTGGGCTAGGGTCTGGGTTGATCCTAGGGGTCTTAAGGCCTGGTTTGAGAGATCTTAAGGAGACTAATTCATGTATGGATCGGATCTAAATTCAGAGGATGAGAGCATGAGAGATATGGGTGTACATGGGCTCAGTGAGTGCTTTCATGTATTGGATTAGCCGAAGAGTTTTTTGGTCGGGCCTAATGGCTATGTATAAATATATAGATTATATTAGGGTTTCATTATGCTGTAAATGCTGTGAAATACAGACTTTTTCTTCCTCAATTCTCTCTTCTTCTCTTCTCTCTAGAGTTGCCGCCCCAGAGTTCTTGAAGAAGCCCTAGAGAAGGGGGCGTCTCCCTCAAGCCCAATGAGGAAGGCGCCCCATCATAGATCTAGGTGGAGGGTCGGTGGTTTGCTGCCTATAGAGAATGTCATAGGTTCCTTCAGGTCCATGCTAAAAATCAGGGGCTTCCACAACATGGTATCGATGCTTATGATGTCAAGGATGATTGGCATTCGAGCAATATCATGGGTCTACAATTTGGTATCAGAGCTAGGTGATGCCTGAGATGTTATGGACGGCTATGGTATGAGAGTCAAGTTTCAGAGCCTGATGGTGCGTGGAAGGAGCCAAGTTTCAGAGCCTGATGGTGCATGGAAGGGAAAGAGAAATCATACAAGATAAAATCAAAAATTTGCACAAGGATTCTATGGTATGTCTCAAATCTACCTATTTGTTGCTATGGTTTGGCCAACCGAGAGTAGCGGATTGAAGGTGGAGGTTGAGAGGTTTAACGGGAAAAGATTTTTTTGGGGTGAAAGAATTTGGTGCATGATTTATTGATCGATCTTAGTGGAAATGTCAAGATGTATGACGGTTATGTGACTGGCAGGAAGCACTGGAGTGCTGCAGTAGCGCTTTCCTGAAGATGCAGGGCTGAGAGAAGCTCGACGATGCAGCAGTCGAGGAAGGTATCTCAGTAGAGAGCATCAAGATTCTCTAGAAAGATGGACAATGTAGGGCAGTTGAAGAGAGATTTTCCAAGGGATAATGGTCGAAGAAAGACTGAAGAAGTGACTATACGTCCTTCGATGTCAGGAAGGTGGGAAAGTAGTTGGAGATGTATTCAGCGGTTCAATCAGAGCATGAATTTATGAAGCCTTGGGAGTGATGGAGATGGATGATCCATGGAGGTCCAGTAGATCAGGACTGGATGGCTGTAGAGCGGCATAGAGATGAGTAAAAGTGCATTGGAGTGCTACAGTAGTGCTTCCCAAAAGACATGGGACTGAGAGAGGCTCGATGGTGCAGCAGTCGAGGAGTGTATCTCAGTAGAGAGTGTCAGTAGTATCTCAGAAAGATCGGGTGCAGGTCTCAGGAAGAGTCGAAGGTCTTAGGGAGCGCTAGAGGCATCTAGCAGTTGAAAGTTTCATGGATCAAGTTTTTTCTGCAAAAGCACCAGGACGAGTCACGATTCAGATGGAGGATGGTTCTCCAGGTGCAACTGAAATGATGGCTAGTGTAGGGGCAGAAGAGAAGGACTAGGGTGGGATTTTCTATGGTTTAGTCACTGAATTCCAAAGAGTTGAAAGAGCTCTCGGGTTTTGGAGGTGCCCATGGGTTGTGGAGGTATCCGAGATGGCTTCAAAGGGGTTCGTAGAGTGCGGAGGGTTCGAAAGGGCAGCAATGGTGTTCGAGGTGCAGTGGCAGGCTCAGCAGTGCAACATTGAGTGGTTGGTCTCAAGGGACTCAAAGACAGAGTCGGCTTCTGCGGCATCAGATGGACTTCGGATATAGATGGAGCTTCAGAGAGGTGGCTTCACATTTGGAGAGAAAATTTGATATAAGTTCATAGCGCCGATGATGCACAGTTTTAGGTGGAGCAGCGTGTGCAGGTAGACAGACGTAGCTCTGAGGAGATCGTTGCGAGGATTTATGGTGCTTTCAAGCCTTGAGAGGCCACAGAAGGAGTCACAATGATGGCTCCGAGGATTCTAGGGGCTTGGTTGGTGCTTTGGAGACCTGAGACACAAGGTGAAGCAATAAACCAAAGTCGAAGAATCACGACTGCAGAAAAAGAAATTTTCTGCAAGTTAGCTGGCTCAGTCTAAAACTGGGTCGACTAAGTCTCAATGCATAGGCAAAATAGAGAGCTGCACGTTCGAAACTGCTAGCACAGCATAGAATTGGGCCGGCTCAGTTTCAGACTGAGCTGATCCAGTGGAACTTAGTCGGCTCAGTGCTGAGACTAAGCTGGCTCAATGCACAGGCAGAGTTACGCGAGGGTCTATTTTGGGCTAGGGTCTGGGATGATCCAGGGATCTTAAGACCTAGTTTGAGAGGTCTTAAGGGGGCTAATTCATATATGGATCGGGTCTAGATCTAGAGGATGAGAGCATGGGAGACATGGGTGCATGTATTGGGTTAGCTAGGGAGTTTTTTGGTCAGGCCTAATGGCTATGTATAAATACATAGGTTGTATTAGGGTTTTAAAGGTTGGAATCAATACAGATCTTTTCTCCCTCAACTCTCTTCTTCTTTTTTCTCTAGAGTTGCCGTCCTAAGGTTCTTGAAGAAGCCCTAGAGAAGGAGGGTGTCTCCCTCAAGCCCAAGGAGGGAGGCGCCCCATCATAGATCTAGGTGGAGGATCGATTGTGTGCTGCTCATAGAGAACGTCATAAGTTTCTTCAAGTTCATGCTAAAGATTAGGAGCTTTCGCAACATGGTATCGGAGTGCTTGTGATGTCAAGGATGATTGACGTTCGAGAGATATCATGGGTCTATAATTTAGTATCAGAGCTAGATGATGCCTGAAACATTGCAGACGACAATATGGTATCAGAGCTAGATTTTAGAGCCTGATAGTGTGTAGAAGAGCCAAGTTTTAGAGCCTAATGGTGTGTGGAAGAGCCAAGTTTCAGAGCCTGATGGTGCATCGAAGGGAAGGAGAAGTCGTACAAGATAAAATCAAAAATCTGTACAAGGATTTCATGGTATGTCTCAAATCTATCTTTGTTATTGCTGTGGTTTGGCCAACCGAGAAAAGCGAGTTGAAGGTGGAGGTTGAGAGGTTTAACGAGAAAAAATTTTCTCAGGGTGGAAGGATTTAATGCATGATTTGCTGATTGATCTTGGTAGAAAGGCCGGGATGTATGACGGTTATGTGACAGGTAGGGAGCGTTGGAGTACTGCAGTAGCATTTTCCTAAAGATGCAGGGCTGAGAGAGGCTCAGCGATGCAACAGCTGAGGAAGGTATCTCAACAGAGAGCATCAGGGTTCTCTAGGAAGATGGGCAGTGTAGGGCTATTGAAGAGAGGTTTTCCAAGGGGTAATGATCGAAGGAAGGCTGAAGAAGCAACTATACGTTCTTCAGTGTCTGAAAGATGAGGGAAGTAGTCGAAGATGTATTCAGTGGTTCAATTAGAGCATGGATTTGTGAAGCCTTGGGAGTGATGGAGATGGATGATCCATGGAGGTTCAGTAGGTTAGAGCTGGGCGGCTGTAGAGTGGCACAGAGATGAGTCAGGGAGTGCTGGAGTGCTACAGGAGCACTTTCCTGGAGGCACAGGGGCTGAGAGAGGCTCGATGGTGTAGCAGTCGAGGAGTGTATCTCAATAGAGAGTGTCAATGGTATCTCAAGGAGATAGGATGCAGGTCTCAGGAAGAACTAAGAGGTCTCAGAGAGTGCCAGGAGGTTTCTAGCAGCCAAGAGTATATGGATCAGATTTCTTCTATAGGAGCACCAGGAAGAGTCGTGATTCAGGTGGAGGATGGTTCTCCGGGCACAACTGAAGCGATGGCTGGTGTAGGGGCAGAAGAGAAGGACTAGGGTGGAATTTTCTAGACTTCAGTCATTGGTTTTAGAAGAGTTAGATGAGCTCTTGAGTTTCGAAGGTGTTCGTGGGTTGCGGAGGTATCTGAGATAGCTTCGAAGGGACTCAATGATAGAGGATTTGAAGGGATAGCGATGGTGTTTGAGGTGTAGCAGCAGACTCAGCAGTGCAGTATTGAGTGGTTGGCCTCGAGGGACTCGATGATAGAGTCAGTTTCTGTAGTATCAGGTGGACTTCAGATATAGGTGGAGCTCCGTAGTGGTGGCTTCACAAGTGGAGAGAAAATTTGGCATGAGTTCAGAGCGTCGGTGATGCACAGTTTCAGATGGAGCAACGTGTGCAGGTAGATAGGTATAGCTCTGAGGAGATCGTGTCAGGTGATATAGCTCGTGCTGGTGTAGAAATGCTATAGGTTCTCTAGAAAAGTTCAGAAAAAGTGATGCAGCTGCTAAGCAGAACTATAATTCCAAGGTGGTGCAAAAGTGCAAGCACAAGTCTTCAGCGATGGAGGCGGTCATCCCAAAGGCCTCAAGGGTGCATAATAGCTGAAGAGGATTGGCGGAGGCGATGATTGCACAAGGTGCTGTCGAGTGTGCAGAGATAGCAGGATCATGCAGAAGGTCATTGCCGAGAGGTTTGCTAAGGCTTGGGAGCATCAAGATGGAGATTATGAGGATTTATGGTGCTCCCAAGCCTTGGGAGGCCACAGGAGGAGTCACAATGTTAGCTCCAGGGATTCCAGGGGCTTGGTTAGTGCTTCGAAGACCTAAGACACAAGGTGAAGCAAAAAACCAAAGTCGGAGAATTAAGACTGTAGAAAGAAGATTTTTTGTAAGTTAGCTGGCTTACTTCAAAACTAGGTCGGTTAAGTCTCAGTGCATAGGCAAAATAGAGAGCTGCACGTTCGGGACTACTGGTACGGCATAGGACTGGGTCGACTCAATTTCAGATTGAGCCAACCTAGTGAAACTTAGCTGGCTTAGTGCTGAGACTGAGCCGGCTCAGTGCGCAGACAGAGTTACGCAAGGGTCTATTTTGGGCTAGGGTCTGGGATGATCCTAGGGGTCTTAAGGCTTGGTTTGAGGTACTAAGCTAGCTCAGTGCACGGGCAAAGTTACGCGAGGGTCTGTTTTGGGCTAGGATCTGGGATGATTCTAGGGGTCTTAAGAACTGATTTGAGAGGTCTTAAAGTGGCTAATTCATGTATAGGTCAGGTCTAGGTCCAGAGGATGAGAGCATGGGAGACATAAGTGTACATGGGCTCGGTGAGTGCTTTCATATATTGAGTTAGCCGGGGAGTTTTTTGGTCGGGCCTAATGGCTATGTATAAATACATAGGTTATATTAGGATTTTAAAAGGTTAGAATCAATACAGATCTTTTCTCCCTCAACTCTCTTTTTTTCTTCTCTCTAGAGTTGCTGCCCTAGGATTCTTGAAGAAGCCCTAGAGAAGGGGGCATCTCCCTCAAGCCCAAGGAGGGAGGCGCTCCATCATAGATCTAGATGGAGGATCGATGGTGTGCTGCCCATAGAGAACATCACAGGTTCCTTCAAGTCCATGCTAAAGATCAAGAGCTTCCGCAATATGGTATCGGAGTGCTTATGATGTCAAGGATGATTGGTGTTCGAGCGATATCATGGATCTACAATTTGGTATCAGAGCTAGGTGGTGCCTGAAACGTTGTGGATGATAATAATTGTGTCGGATGGTACAGCATGTACTGGTGCAGAAATGCTATAGGTTCTTCAGGAAAGTTTAGAGAAAGTGATGCAGCTGCTAAGTAGAAGAGATCCTACAATTTCAGGATGGTGCCAAGAAGCAAGCACAGGTCTTCAATGGTGGAGGCGATCATCCCAAAGGCCTCAAGGGTGCACAATAGCTAAAGATGATTGGCAGAGGCGATGTTTGCACAGGTGCTGTCGAGTGCGCAAGGATAGTGTGATCATGTAAGAGGGCATTGCCGAAGGGTTTGCCAAGACTTGGGAGCACCAAGATGAAGATTGTGAGGATTTGTGGTGCTCCCAAGCCTTGGGAGGCCACGAAAGGAGTTAGGGGGTTGGCTCTGGAGATTTTAGGGGCCTGATTGATGCTTCAAAGATCTGGGATTCAAGATGAAGCAAGAAACCAAAGCCGAAAAATCAAAACTACAGAAAAAAGATTTTCTGCATGTCATCCAGCTCAGTCCAAAATTGGGTCGGCTAAGTCTCAGTGCATAGGCAAAACAGAGAGCTGCACGTTCAGAACTACTTGCACGACACAGAACTGGGCCAGCTCAGTGCTAAGACTGAGTTGGCTCTGTGCATGGGTAGACTTATGCGAGGATCTATTTTGGGCTAGGGTCTGGGTTAATCCTAGGAGTCTTAAGGCCTGGTTTGAGAGATCTTAAGGGGGCTAATTTATGTATAGATCGGATTTAGATTCAGAGGATGAGAGCATGGGAGATATGGGTGTACATGGGCTCGGTGAGTGCTTTCATGTATTGGATTAACTGGAGAGTTTTTTGGTCGGGCCTAATGGCTATGTATAAATACATAGGTTGTATTAGGGTTTCATTATGCTATGAATGCTATGGAATACAGACTTTTTCTTCCTCAATTCTCTCTTCTTCTCTTCTCTCTAGAGTTGCCGTCCCAGGGTTCTTGAAGAAGCCCTAGAGAAGGAGGCATCTCCCTCAAGCCCAAGGAGGGAGGCACCCCATTACAAATTCAGGTGGAGGGTCTGTGGTTTGCTGTCCATAGAGAACATCACAGGTTCTTTCAGATTCGTGCTAAAGATCAGAGGCTTCCGCAACATGATATCAATACTTGTGATGTCAAGGATGATTGACGTTCGAGCGATATCATGGGTCTATAATTTGGTATCAAAGCTAGGTGATGCTTGAGATGTTGTGGACGGTAATAAATGGTGGGAATTGGACTTCATAAGGAGGAAGAAAAGTTGTTTACCAAAGTAATGGGATGCAAACAAGCAAGCTTTCCAATCAAATACCTCAGCCTTCCCCTATACTATAAAAAGACACGAGCATCAAATTGGAACTTCTTAATTGAAAGGATCAATAAGAAATTAAGCTCATGGAAAGGCAAACTGTTAAGCATAGGAAGGCATCTAATTTTAGTCAATGCAGTTCTAAGATCGATGCCAACTTATTGGATGTCATCAAAAATAAAAGAATATATTTAATAAGAAGAATAATTTTGTGGAAAGGTCACAACAAATACAGTGTAGTGTTAGATATATGTGCTCTAGAAGTCAGAATTGACTGACACTCGTAATACACTTCTAGGGGCAAAATTATAATTTTGACTATAATCAATAAAATGGGTTATTTTCTATCACATATGTGTATTTAATGTCTGTGATACATCCTTTGAGTTAATGGTAATGATAATTCATATTTTCAAGAGTTGAAAATTTAAGACATGAATAATCATTTTAACTCATTAAATGCTCCCGACCATAGGATCATCACGAGGATGATGATTGATCTGAAAGATTGGTATACAATCGCTTCTCTTTAGTAAATCAGTCTTGAGTCTACGGTGTGGAGACACTGGAGCGAGAGTACAGGTATTCGTTAGAGAATGAGGGCACTGAGCGTGACCACCTCGAGTAGTCATTAGAAAGTCTACCTTCTCGTCAATGACTGACTCGATGCTGCAGTAAGTGTGTCTGGTTCTTTGACCTGAGGTGCATCGACAGTTTACCTTGAGGGTGTTATAGTTTGACTACACCATTACTCGATCTCCTAGCCATATGGAACCCTGAGGTGTATGTTGGCTATAGCATGTTCATTGTAGGAACTGGATAGCATCAAGATGGAATCTATCTACCTCGGTGGTAGAGGAGCAGCCCTATGATGATCATGAGAATCAAGTCCAGAAGTCCATGGCCATGGCAGAGTGAAATAATAGAAAGAGTTTCTATTTAGGTTTTCACATTGGACTTGAAATCGAATGATTACATCATATGATAGAGACTAGGGTTTGACGAGTTCACCTTAACCCTAATCTGATCGGGGCTCAAGATAGAAGAACTTAATCACACAAGTAGCTGCACCAAGAGGTTCACATTCAGCTCTGATGGATTGCCACCATATACTGCTAGGTGTCACTGGTGGATTTTGGGAGCAATTAGAATGATTTAGATGATCGATCATTCTAGCTGTTCGAATCAGAAGAGTTCTGATCCATCGAAAGGAGTTTCGATTGATGTCGATGATAGAGATCATGACATATCCCATTACCATACAGAACTGAACCTAACTAGATCACATAAATAAGGGTTTGAATCTGATGATCATCAATTAAACTGATCTAGTTTAATTGATCTGAATGAGATTCAATTAGGTTCAAAGAAATCGTGCTAGCACTCGATTGAACCTAATGTTCTTCTTTTGCTATCATAAATAAGTTGTCCTGACTGAGCCAAAGAAGTTTATGCTCAATCAGAGGCCTTCATATGGTCTGACTGGAGGTTGTCCAAGTCAGAAAAGATTGTCTTATTTTGTAAGACATTACCTGCCATTTTTGGTCACCTTCCATTTCTTGTTCTTTGACTTCGGTCAAAAGTCTACCTTTGATTGGTCAAATATTGACCATTGACACTTTGACTTCTATCCACGTGTCACGCACCTATTGGAGAGCTAGTGGGGGCCTGTCCCCCTGCCAAAATCTGGTAAGGAAGAGGGCGCATGCCACCCTTGGCATGTGCCCAAGCTGGAGGCGCCCAGGAGTCCTTGTTGGACAGGGACTCCATTTCCTTTTTGGATTCTAATTAGAGTTCTCCTAAGAACCAACTTTGACTGGTCTTAGGCATCCTCTAAGGAGGAATCCAGGGGACTCTATTCCCACCAATCAAATTTAGATCTGATTTCACAAAGAGTTATGATTGGTTGGGAAAAAGAGAAGTTGGATCACAGGCAGTCTATAAATAAGACCCTGCGCCCAACTATGATTGAATGATTGGAGAATTGAAATCCCACGCCCCAAGGCTGCCTCTCCCTCTTCCTCCATGCCAAACCCACCTTCTTCTTCTTCTCTCCACATACAAAGTGTTTGAATTCTTGGTTGGTGTGATCCAGATCAAAGAAAGATGACTGAAAGCTTGAAGGCTGCACTGCTGCATAGGACAATTGCTGATCTTCGAAAAGAGTTTTGAAGATCCTCCAGATCAGATCCAGATCTAAGTTTTGGAGATATGATAGACAAGAAGAGGATCTCCAGATCTAGTTCAAGTGGATATCGATAGAGGCTAGGCACTTGCGTGGCTTGATCTAGAACCTTCCGCTGCTTACAGGATCATCAACAGATAATAGGATTACCCACTTCAAGGTAAATTAAATTTGATTTAATTTATCTAATTTTATTTTAATTATTAAAATAATAATAATTAGATCTAAAATATCTTAGATCTAATCTAGATCAAAAAAAAAAATTTTGAAATATATCTCTTGATCTGATCAGATCTGAACGAACCTGGTCCGGGAAATCAGGATTTTCCTTCAACTGGTATCAGAGCCAAGGTTCTAAAAGTATTTAGATCTAATTTTAAATTTATTTTAATTAAAAAATAAGTAATTTTAGATGTCACATGAGATGTGATCAGATCTAAAATTAGAAAAAATTAAAATTAAATGATTTGGATCTAAGATTAGAAAATATGCATGACTAGTTCTAAAATAGAATAGTTCTATAGAATAGTCTTGCATGTTTTCAATTTAATTTGATTAAATCATATTTTAGATCTATTTATTTATTATTTTTTGATATTATAATTATTATAATAATATCTAAAAAATAGTAAATAAAAATTATTTAATTTTAAACATCATATGAGATATGATTGATGCATGTCTAGACTAGTTGTAGAATAGTTCTACATAATTATCTAGATTAGAATTTATTTTGATTAGATCAATTTAAATCTAATTTTTTAGATTATTATGAGATAATTTAGATCTAAAAATATGCATGATTCGATACATGAGATGTATGCAAAATATGCCATGATTAGATCTAATTTGTATATGAGATATATGATATAGATCTAAAACTGTTTTGTAGTATTGCATGTTCCTGATTAAGGCGTTCCTCTTGGCCGTCCGATCATAAGAATGAAGAAGGGTTTAAAGGCCCTCTCCTTCCATTCGATGGGGATGTTCTTATGATGTGTAGGGGTGCTGCACATTCGTCCTTAATCAGAAATCCAAAACTTACTTTCTGCAAAACCCTAGATCCTGAAATCCTAGGATTTATTGTGCATATTTTATTTATGAACCCTACTTAATTAAAAAATTAAGATTATGAAATATTAATTAGGTCTAAAATTGAGAATTTTAGATCTAAGACATATTCATAATACTGGGTTCGGGCTTGGGTAGCTCAATTAGGTCTAAGCGGTTGATCAAACCGAATCAAGAGTTGGTTAGATGGGATCAACAATGCTTAAATTGACCAGCCTAATAGGATTAAGTCTGGGTCAAGATCGAGTCACGATCAAGCAAGACCTAATTAGGCTCAGAGGTTAGAGTCTGGATTGTAGGCTAACCCAATTGGTTCTGGACTCAATAATTTGGTGTCTAAGGTAAGTTTGGCACATACGACCGACTGATTTTTAATTGGAAGCTACTCGACCTGAATGCATTCTTGTACGAGTTAATGGCATATTCCTTCCACCGGTCTCACTTACCTGGCCATATCTATTGACACAGTTCTGATCTGAGGTGGTCAATAATCCGAGCTAACCCATGCCACTAGGTTAGTCATAATTGTTATGACTATGATAAGTCTAGTTTAATGAGACCTGAATCAATTCTTCCTAAGAAAAGATTAAGTCTGAGGTCTTCCACCATTGTAGATGTGCGGGCCCTTTCTCGAGGTTGATTGTTCTCGACTGGATACAGTGGCTCAGTTGCACCGAAAAGATGCAACCATGTCTATTAGGCATTGGATGCTATGGGCTGGAGGATGAGTTGGGCTCAATATTTTGGATACGGTGAGAGACTCAATTAGGAACCCAGTCTGTGCAAATGGTGGGTCTGACTTAACTAAGGAGTGGATCAATATTCTGGATACGGTGAGATTCATGAATTAGAGATCAAGTTTGGGTGCACCATGATTAGAGAATCATTGAACAAGAGTTGTTCACTCATTGGCTAACCCATCACCAATAACTGTTAGGTGAGGTGATGAGTCAGTTGGTGAGACCGCACCACCCACTAGAAATCATTAATCATGGAGATTTTTGCATCTCTACAGAGGGAGTGTAGGGATCCGAGAAAATAGTGGGAGCTAATTTGTTTAAAAATAAAATTTCCTAAATAAATTGGTCAAGTCATAATTATAGTATCTAACTAGAATCTTTGACTCTCTACAGAAAAATGTCTGCGTCCAACCCATTAGCACGTATCCTGGACACACATAGACTGACCGGACCCAATTATAAAGATTGGCTCAGGAACTACAAAATTATTTTGGGATTTTGAGAAGTTAACCCATGTTTTGGATCAGGATCCTCCCACCTTACCAGCCCGTCCATCCTATTGAACAGAGAGCATCTCTAAAAAAATGGATAGACGAAGATAATAAGGCCAGATATTACATGTTGGGCTCGATGTCTGATGAGCTCCAGCGCCAACATGAAGATATCGGGACTGCTCGCCAAATGTTGGCTCACCTACAGGAGATGTTTGGTGAACAGAGTCGCGCAGCCAAATATCAAGTCACGAAATGACTTTTTAAGGCTAAGATGCATGATGGGCAGTCAGTCCAAGATCACTGTCTGATGATGATCAAGGACATGGAAGAGCTTGAGAAGCTCGGTGTGAAGTTAGACTTGGATCTGCAGAACGATATTATTCTGCAATCCTTGACTGATGCATATGGGCAATTCATCATGAATTACCACATGCATAAACTTCAAAATTCCTTGGCCGAATTAATGAATATGCTGGTTACCGCTGAGCTTTCTATGAAAGGTTCTAAAGGCTCAGTTCTTGCTATGGAACAGACTTCTTTCAAAAGAAAGTCTTATGGAAAGAAAAAGAAGTCTACGAAAAAGCAGAAGATGGAAGGAACAAAGAAGAAGAAGGCAGAGCCGAAGAAAAAGGCCGATGTCAAAGAAAAGTGTTTCCATTGCAACAGCGACGGCCATTGGAAGCGAAACTGCCCTACTTACCTGGCCACCCTGAAGAACAAGAAGGAAGGTCCTTCTGGAGGTATGCTCGTTATTGAGTCTAACCTTACGGTTTCTTCTGCATCCAGTTGGGTGCTTGACTCTGGTTCTAGTGCTCATCTGTGCACTTCCATGCAGGGTCTTGAGGATAGCAGGAGGCTGAGGGATGGAGACATGATCCTACGCATCGGTAATGGAGCAAGAGTTGCTGCAGTAGCCGTGGGAACATATCCTCTTCGATTACCATCTGGTTTAGACTTAGTTTTGAAAGACTGTTATTATGTGCCTGCAGCTAGCAGGAATTTGATTTCTGTTTCATGCTTAGCACTAGAAGGCTATGTGATTACCTTCTTTAAGGACCATTGTAACATTCTTTATGAAAGAAATAAAATTGCAAATGGTTTCCTTATTAATGGTCTTTATCAGCTACATATTGATGTACCTATTCTAACTATCGAGCAAAACGTGAATGCCAAATGACCTAGGGATAGTCCAAATGATAGGTATCTATGGCACCTAAGATTAGGTCATATAGCAGAAGATAGGATCAACAAATTGGAGAAAAATGGGCTATTGAGTCCATTGACTTTCGAGTCATATCCAACTTGTGAATCTTGTCTTCAAGGCAAAATGACTAAACTCCCTTTTGTTGGACATGGGGAAAGGGCCACAGATCTCCTTGCCCTAGTACATACTGATGTGTGCGGCCCATTTGATGTGCCGGCTAGAGGCAATTTTGTCTACTTCATTATCTTTATCGATGATCTGTCTAGGTATGGGTATGTGTATCTTATGAGACACAAGTCTGAAGCTTTTGAAAAGTTCAAAGAATTCAGACATGAAGTAGAAAAACAAACTGGAAAAACCCATTAAGGTTCTTCGATCAGATCGAGGAGGTGAATACCTTAGCCGAAAATTCCTAGACTATCTCAAGAAAAATGGCATAGTCTCTCAATGGACTCCACCAGGAACACCTCAACTCAATGGGATTTCAGAACGGAGAAATCGGACTCTATTGGATATGGTTCCGATCCATGATGAGCTTCACAGACCTCCCTGATTTTCTTTGGGGACATTCATTGTTAACTTCAATTTATCTACTGAATAGGGTTCCCTCTAAAACCGTTCCTACCACACCGTATGAGATATGGCACGGTAAGAAACCAAGTCTGAGTCATCTCAGAATTTGGGGTTGTCCGGCTCATGTCAAAAGACAACAAGCGGACAAGTTAGAGTTTAGGTCCTTTAGAGCTCGATTCATAGGATATCCTAAAGAGTCATTAGGATACTATTTCTACATTCCAGAAGACCACAATGTGATTGTGAGTCGACATGCCATCTTTCTTGAAAAATAGTTTATTCAAGATAGCGGCATTGGAAAGCAGATCAAGCTTGATGAGAAAGTCTCATAAGTACAATGAGCTAAGGACCAATTGGAACCAAATCAGGTTGAGCCAATAAGAACACTACCTCCTCCACCTCGTAGATCGGAAAGAGTTTTCCGTCCCCCTGAAAGATACTTAGGTATTATTTCAGAGAAAGTAGAGAAAATGTTCCTCGTAGGTAATGGTGCTCATGGTGATGATCCCAAAACCTACAATGAGGCGATATCAGATATCGACTCGAGAAATGGCTAGAGGCAATGCAGTCAGAAATTGACTCGATGCACTCAAACCAAGTCTGGACCTTGGTAGATCCACCAGAAGGTATAGTACCTATTGGGTGTAAATGGATCTTCAAGAGAAAGATTGGTGCAGATGGGAATGTGGAGACATTCAAGGCTAGACTAGTGGCAAAAGGTTATAGTCAACAGCGAAGGCATTGACTATCAGGATACCTTTTTCCCAATGGCTATGCTAAAATCCATCCGCACATTGCTTGCCGTTGCAGCCTATTTCGATTATGAAATATGGCAAATGGACGTGAAAACGGCATTCTTGAATGGATATCTTGAGGAAGATATCTATATGGAACAGCCGCTAGGTTTCACATCCAGTGATACTGATCACAAGGTTTGCAAGCTGCAAAGGTCCATATATGGACTTAAGCAAGCATCTCGGAGCTGGAACACTCATTTCAATGATGTGATCAAAATGTTTGGTTTCATCAAAAATGAAGAAAAATCGTGTGTGTTCTTCAAAAAGGATCAGTGGGAGCGCTGTTGTCTTCCTCGTATTGTACGTGGATGACATCCTCCTTATTGGGAATGATATTCCCATGATGACAATAGTCAAATTATGGTTGTCCAAGGAATTCTCCATGAAAGACCTAGGTGAAGCATCCTTTATTCTAGGAATTAAGGTCTATAGGGATAGACCGAATAGGATGCTAGGACTTTCACAGAAGATGTACATAGAGAAAGTACTAAAGAGGTTTAGTATGGAAAAACTCTAAGAGGGGATTAATACCCTTCAGACATGGTATTCATCTTTCCAAGAAGATGTGCCCTAGCACACCTGAGGAAATAGAATGCATGAGCAAGATCCCTTATGCTTCTGCAATAGGGAGCCTCATGTATGCCATGCTATGTACACGACCTGATATAGCCCATGCTGTGAGTGTCACAAGCAGATATCAGTCAAATCCAGGTGAAGAACACTGGACTTCTGTGAAATGTATCCTTAAGTACTTGAGAAGAACTAAGGATATGATGTTGGTCTTTGGTAATGGAGAACTCCAAGTCCAGGGATACACAGACTCGGATTTCATGTCCGATATAGATGATCGAAAGTCGACATCTGAAAGTCTGTTTGTGTGCAATGGTGGTGCTGTCAGCTGGAAGAGTTCCAAGCAAACGGTGATAGCAGATTCCACCATGGAAGCAGAATATATCGCTGCATCAGAGGCTACAAAGGAAGCATTCTGGTACAAGAAGTTTGCTGCAGAAATTGGAGTAATGCCATCAGATGCCATTCCTCTATACTGCGACAACAATGGCGCCATAGCCCTTGCTAAGGAGCCAAGGTCTCACCAGAAATCCAAGCACATTGAGCGGCGATACCACCTCATCCACGATTACCTCGAGAAGGGTTACGTTGAGGTCAAGAGAGTCAACTCCACAGATAATGTGGCAGACCCACTTACAAAGCCGTTGGGCCAGCAGAAGATCGAAGCCCACCTTGAGAAGATGGGACTTAGACTTGTAGCCAATTGGCTTTAGGACAAGTGGGAGATTGTTAGATATATGTGCCCTAGAAGCCAGAATTGGCTGACACTTGTAATACACTTCTAGGGGCAAAATTATAATTTTGACTATAATCAATAAAATGGGTTATTTTCTATCACATATGTGTATTTAGTGTCTGTGATACATCCTTTGAGTTAATGGTAATGATAATTCATATTTTCAAGAGTTGAAAATTTAAGACATGAATAATCATTATTAACTCATAAAATGCTCCCGACCATAGGATCATCACGAGGATGGTGATTGATCCGGAAGGTTGGTGTACAATCGCTTCTCTTTAGTAGATGAGTCTTGAGTCTACGGTGTGGAGACACCGGAGCGAGAGTACAGGTACTCGTTAGAGAACGAGGGCACTGAGCGTGACCACCTCGAGTAGTCATTAGGGAAGTCTACCTTCTCGTCAATGACTGACTCGATGCTGCAGTAGTGTGTCTGGTTCTTTGACCTGAGGTGCATCGGCAGTTCACCTTGAGGGTGTTATAGTTTGACTACACCATTACTCGGTCTCCTAGCCATATGGAAACCCTGAGGTGTATGTTGGCTATAGCATGTTCATTGTAGGAACTGGATGCATCAAGATGGAATCTATCTACCTCGGTGGTAGAGGAGCAGCCCTATGATGATCATGAGAATCAAGTCCAGAAGTCCATGGCCATGGCAGAGTGAAATAATAGAAAGAGTTTCTATTTAGGTTTTCACATTCGGACTTGAATCGAATGATTACATCATATGACAGAAGACTAGGGTTTGACGAGTTCACCTTAACCCTAATCTGATCGGGGCTCAAGATAGAAGAACTTAATCACACAGGTAGCTGCACCAAGAGGTTCGCATTCAGCTCTGATGGGTTGCCACCATATACTGCTAGGTGTCACTGGTGGATTTTGGGAGCAATTAGAATGATTTAGATGATCGATCATTCTAGCTGTTCGAATCAGAAGAGTTCTGATCCATCGAAAGGAGTTTCGATGATGTCGATGATAGAGATCATGACATATCCCATTACCATACAGAACTGAACCTAACTGGGTCACACAAATAAGGGTTTGAATCTGGTGATCATCAATTGAACTGATCTAGTTCAATTGATCTGAATGAGATTCAATTAGGTTCAAGAAAATCGTGCTAGCACTCGATTGAACCTAACGTTCTTCTTTTACTATCATAAATAAGTTTGTCCTGACTGAGCCAAAGGAGTTTGTGCTCAATCAGAGGCCTTCATATGGTCTGACTGGAGGTTGTCCAAGTCAGAAAAGGTTGTCTTATTTTGTAAGATATTACCTGCCATTTTTGGTCACCTGCCATTTCTCGTTCTTTGACTTTGGTCAAAAGTCTACCTTTGACTGGTCAAATATTGACCATTGATACTTTGACTTCTGTCCACATGTCATGCACCTATTGGAGAGCTGGTGGGGGCCTGTCCCCCTGCCAGAACCTGGCAAGGAAGAGGGCGCACGCCACCCTTGGCGTGTGCCCAAGTTGGAGGCGCCCAGGAGTCCTTGTTGGACAGGGACTCCATCTCCTTTTTGGATTCCAATTAGAGTTCTCCTAAGAACCAACTTTGACTGGTCTTAGGTGCCCTCTAAGGAGGAATCCAGGGGACTCTATTTCCACCAATCAGATTTAGATCTGATTTCACAAAGGAGTTGTGATTGGTTGGGAAGAAGAGAAGTTGGATCACAGACAGTCTATAAATAAGACCCTACGCCCAACTATGATTTAATGATTTAGAAAATTGAAATTCCCATGCCCCAAGGCTGCCTCTCCCCTCTTCCTCCATGCCAAACCCACCTTCTCCCTCTCCTCTCCACATCCAAAAGTGTTTTGGATTCTTGGTTGGTGCGATCCAGATCAAGAGAAAGGCGACTGAAAGCTAGAAGGCTGCACTGCTGCATAGGACAACTGCTGATCTTTGAAAAGAGTTTTGAAGATCCTCCAGATCAGATCCAGATCTAATTTTTGGAGACGTGATAAAGAAGAAGAGGATCTCCAGATCCAGCCTGAGTGGATACCGGTAGAGGCCAGGCACTTGCGTGGCTTGATCCAGAACCTTCCGCTGCTTACAGAATCATCAATGGATAATAGGATTACCCACTTCAAGGTAAATTAAATCTGATTTAATTTATCTAATTTTATTTTATTTTTAAAATAATAATAATTAGATCTGAAACATCTTAGATCTGATCTGGATCAAAGAGAAAAAATTTTGAAATATATCTCTTGATCTGATCAAATCTGAACGAACCTGGTCCGGAAAATCAGGTTTTCCCTTCATGTAGGTCATACATAGTTTAGTTAAATGGGAAAAGGTATGCAAACCAAGGAAACATGGAGGATTGGGAGCACTAAATCTGGATATAATGAACAAGTGCTTAATGTTAAAATGGTGGTGGAGATACTTTTCAGATAGACGAAGGCTATGGATGAAAATAATACACGAGCTATATTACAAAACAAATCCTCATAATACTAAAAAGGCAGCTCGTCAAGCTTCTCCACCTTGGAGAGACATAATGAAATACAAAGATTGTTCTTTCAGAGAGTGAGATTCTGATTTGGTAATGGAAATCAGGTTAGCTTTTGGAATGATTATTGGCATGAACTAAGCCCACTATATTCAAACCTCCCTCTGGAATCTGTACTAAGCAATAAAATAGATGTATCCATGGCAGAAGCGATCAGTGAACCCAACAAAAATTTGGAAAGTATTGTAAGAACAAGCAGAAACCTGCAACCTTTGCTCGAAATACAACAAGACAGGAAAGATGACGAAGTAGACTGGAAGTGGTCAATAGATAGAACCTTCATTGTTAAAAAGGCACACCTATTCTTCTCGAATGGGGTGATCCATTCACATTTTGCAAAGACGAACTGGAGGTCGCCACTACGACTAAAAGTCAAAATCTTCAACTGATTGGCATATCAGAACAAAATACTAACAGCAAATCATCTAAACAAAAGAAAATGGCCAGCTCCAGCAGAGTGTATTTTGTGTGGATGTATGGAGGAAACAGTGATGTACATTTTCCTCGAATGTATCTTCGCTAGGATGGTTTGGGGACAGTTTAGCAATGTTGTTGTTTCTCCACTGACAATGAACACCATGGAAGAAGTATGGACATACGGAAGATAGGGAATACATAGTGCAGAAGGACGAACGGCATGGTTTTGTTTTACATCTGCAGTGATGTGATGTCTGTGGAATGAATGAAATAGAAGAGTTTTAGAAAAGAAGCTAAAGCACCTAATAAACTGGTAGAAGACATTACCACCCTACTGTGAACTTGGATATCATACGAGATGTCAGAAGTTAGGGAGGAAATTAGAAACATCATCAACACAATGGTAAGACCATGAACCAAAAAATCAAGACAGAGCAGCACAATTGGTTAATCAGATAAGTAAACAACGCACTGAAGAGTTGCACAACCAAAGGGATAGCTACAATGATACACCGGTGAAAGATAGAAGAAAGCAAGGAAAATTTAAAGTTCCAGACACAATTGGTTAATCAGATAAGTAAACAACGCACTGAAGAGTTGCACAACCAAAGGGATAGCTACAATGATACACCGGTGAAAGATAGAAGAAAGCAAGGAAAATTTAAAGTTCCAGACTTTCTACCAGAACCTCCAGCAGCTCTCATGTGCTGTTTTGGATATCCCTACAGATTTTTTACAGACTCGGTCAGGCGCTGATAAAAGATGCCTTACAGACTCCCTGTTGCCCTGTCCACCGCTGAAAGGTGTGTAGAGCTGTCCACTGCTGAAAGGTGTTGCCCTATCCACCACTTTACAGATTCCCTATTGCCCTGTCCACCGCTGAAAGGTGTTCATGGAGTATCTTACTAACAATGCTCTAAAATTTGTATAGACTCAACTGAACATTCAACTCGGCTACAGGCAATTGTTGGGTTTACAGGCAAACTCTGTAAACCACGGCCCTGTACAGTTTATTATATATATATTAATATATATTCTGGGCGGTCCTCCACCCTTTACATCAAAAAAAAAATTCGCATATCGTAGAAAAGCTAAAAACCATGTCTTACATGATTTTTGTTTTCCATGAGAGACATCTTTTTCTAATTTCTTTTCTTTCAAGACTCCAACCAAATAAGATGAATTTTCTTCACTTTCCATTGACCATACTTTCCTCCTTTACTTTCTACAAATCAAACAATCCTTGGACATATATAATTTTATTTTGCTGCGACATTCATCACCATTAATTCACTACAATAATAATTAAAAAAAAAAAAAGTCACCATTGAACGGCCAACCGCATCCTCCAGTGGCCGGTGCAAGTTTTTGGAACCACCAACAAATTCAAGCACCGCGGTGTCCCGAGACCACGATCTCTGACCAATTATTTCTACCAGCGACAACCGGAGACGGGGAGAGAAGATACATCAGCTAGGCTCGTGCCGAGTTGGTGCATCAGCTGCCGGCCATCGGAGAGACAGCACAAAGAATTATTGGTGGTGGGCGCTGCCATGCCCACATTATTGTCTCCTAATACGTGTGAGGCCCCACATGCAACACGTACGTTGGGAGATTTTCTGATGGTCCATTGTGGCTCCTACCGAGCAAACGAATTAAGTCATTGATGGCCATCACATATAGATGTATTATAAAAGCTTATCGAAAGATTGCTTCTTGTGATGAAACGAACATTTTCTCCTTCATAACACCTCAAACACCCCACCACTGTTACATTTTGTTTAGGTGCCTGTGCATGCTCCTTGTGATGCAACTGAGCCTATGGATATGGAAAATAAACGGAAAATCTAATATGTATGGATATGAAAAAAATTCATGGAAAATATCTAATGTTCTTTGGATTGTTTTGGTGGAAAACAGACTCAAAAGAAATTTGCGTGGTAGGATCTGTGAGGCATTTGCTAGCGAGGCCATTCCGTGGATATCTGAACGTCCCTGAAAAAGAATCTTTACGAAGATTAAAGGAGATGCAGTGGTAAAACTAGTGCTGCTAGCTTTTTGATGTAACGAAAGCTAAAAAAACAACAATTCCATGATTCTTCTTTATTGCTCATCATTCTACTGGAAAAACAAAACCTAGTGAATGTCCTGATCCTATTCATTTATTATCAAATTAGGGCTGTGTTTATTTGTGAAATGAACAAATAGTGTCAGCATTTTATTACGAACTCAAGAATATTCAAGAGAGCTTTAGACACCAGCGGCATGAGCTAACACAGTGGTAGAGAACTATGGGGCAGATTCCGAGTACGAGCTGACGGGAACAGAAGTATACTTTCTATTTCAAGCCCCAGCACGCTAGTCATGTAAGGCACAGCTAATTGTTTTACCAATTTTAAGTTTTATTGATCTTTTCACAGGATGCTGAGATTATATTTCTTCACCATCATGTATTAAGAGATTATTAGATTATTTTTGCATCATCATGGGGGCACCAAATCTTGGGATGTTTCCATGTAATATATGCTACAAATTGCCAGTGGAATGGAGGAGCAACCTGAAATCAGTTCACACTATAGAGCTGTTAACACATTAACAACACTTTGAAATCAGTTTACAGTTTCTTCCTTTTGACGGGAAAGCAGAAGTCTAAAATAATTTCAGGGTATCATTTATAGCTACATTGGACTAGAGAAAACAATTAGGCAGCCTTGCTGTGCGATACGACAGATATACCCAGAAACTGCGGAACCCAAGGCTAGCTAATTCTGCGTGGGGGCAGCTTTAACCATCTCTGTTGCCTGTCTGCTCTGAATTAAAACTAATCAGAGCAGAAAACCGGTGCATTTGCACAGCCAACGTGATATGAAAATAATCATGCTGTATCATGCGAATGGTTAACACACACACACACACACATATATTGCAAAAAGAAATCATCATGTCAGTTTTAAAAGTCAGGTAATGCAAATGTTCATTGGAAAAAAAGGTACCAGATATTTTACAATCTATGAATAACATGTGCCTTTGCTGTTTATCAAGGAAGGTCTGAAATTCTTTCTGAACATGTCAAAAGGGTCATAAAGTATAATGATGTTCAGCATTTAGTATCCAAATGTCAATATATCAACTGGTTTGTAAAAGAAAAATCAAGAAAATCAGGAACTCTATGTAAGAGATTTTTTTTTTTTTTTTTTTTTTCGAATGAAGAGAAGTTAAAAAGAAGCCACCTGGCTTTTATTAATATAGATAGAAGAACCACGTAAAAGAACGATGGACGCCAAATACAAGCCGTCAACACAACAAATCAACAATGGAGCAAACATGAAAAACATATGCTACCACACCTCCAACACCAACTCAACAATGAAGCAAACATGAAACCTATGCTGTCGCACCTTCTCCATCAACCGTCAGCATTGGATAGCGACACAGCAGACAGAAGTGACTTCGTTCCAGCCACTTGGTAGTGCAAGAACGATGGAACTCATGAGAACACGACGACACAATCAGCTCGGCTCCGGCCTCAAAATTCTCTAGGCAAATAGTGTCCCGCCCCCAACAAAACACGTGATAGATGCCGTATACCAGCAGGCTAGCTAGGCCGTACAAGCATGCGATCAAATCAAAAAATTTTAAAATGATAATAGTAATAATAGCCTTCAATTCTCAAAAATCAATCTAATAAAAATCAATTAAATCATTTTCCATATCAAATATCTTTATGAAACATAAATCATAATGTTCCATCCAAATAAAATATCCAAACTAAATCAAACTAAGCTAGAAATTTAGAAAACTCAAATATCTCCAAACAATCTAGCGCACTCCCCCATTTTCTTAGTAATCATAATTCATGATCTGAAAATAAATAAAATGAAGAATAATGAGCTATACTAGCTTAGTAAGCAGCATAACAGGTCTAAGCATGCCAAACAAATAAATTACATAATATTGATTGGGAGAAACAAATTTCAAATAACATTTTTTTTTGAAAATAATTATTTTTTATATATAGATACTAAACTCAACATCAAACTACGGCCACATAACCCAATGGCATGGATCTGATAATAGAAATACATTGCACAAAGTGCTAGATAATAGATACTACTATTCTAATCACCGGTGGCTTGGTGTTGAAACTAGTTTCTGAAATTACAAGTCAATAAGTCCAATGTATAATCCCCATTGGCAAGGCCACATCGTAGCCATGCTGAGAACATATATATAAAAGCAATTTCACAAGTTCCCCAGTCAAGTTTTCCAAATCTATTTCTCAAAGCAAAATAAATTATTTTCAAAAATAAAAATAATACATGCTTGACCCACTTATTAAACTGAAAATAGAAAGCATAAGTCCAATTAAAATAACTAATTATATTTTTTCAAAGATCATTTGAAAGCACACTTGAAGCGTTAGATTACTTATCTTGTCATGCTTCAAAATCCGAATTCAATTAGATAGATCAGCTTCATCTATTTAATATCATTAATAATTAATTAATTTCATTATCAATGATTTAAAAGTCTTAACAAATTAAGAAATCATGAAAAATCCAGATAAATCATATTAAGGTATTGTTAGGAATATGGCTCATGCCTGACATGGATGAAGAAGAATAAGACTAATCGAGCAATAGGTCCCATAACTTGATTAGTCCAACTAAACTAGTTCCACTCGATCAAGAATCATACCAAAATATGGCGGCATATAATGATCAAGAGTGTCCAAATCTACTAGGATCTAACAAAGACTTGGGTAGAGGCCGATATACTATCCAACGATCATGAGTTAGAACTCTTATACCGAAAACAATATGACTTATAACAAGAGAAAAGCTTTGGGTCAACTACCCTCTAAAGAGGAAAAAAAAGACTTGAGAAGAGAGGGGAAGATCAAACAAGACAAATAAGAGAGAGAAAGACTAGAGCGAGAAAGAAAGAGGAGGGCGAGAAGGTGGAGGAGAGAGAAGAAGAGAAAATCTCTCTTTCATTCTTTTTTTTAGGGGGAATTTAATTGCCGCTTCCCCCTTTGACGCCACTCTAACAAAAAGTCCTTATTGACTAAAAGTTTAACTCCCAGTCCCTTCTTTTAGATTTACCATTATAGAAAATCCTGTTGGGACCATCTAATTTTTAAAATTACCTAAGTTACCCTTTTACCCTGACTCCTCTTTTAGAAACGTTCCTTATTACCTAGATTCCAGATTTTTTGGATGTCGTATTCCATGGTTCCTATTTTTTTGGAAGTGCTGTTACATCATAAAAACCTATCGATTAAGATTGAAAATAACAGGGTTTAAAAGTTGCCCTGTTTAGGTGTGGCCTTCCCCTTTTGACGAAGTTACCCCATTTAGAAAATTTGCTTAGCCTTGCCAAATCCCATTTCATTCACGCTGAGATTATTGAAAGTAACAGGGTTTAAAAGTTGCCCAATTTAGGTATTCTTGGCCTTTCCTTTTTGATGAAGTTACCCCATTCAGAAATTCTGCTAAGCCTTACCGAATCCCATTTCATTCACGCTGAAATTATCGTGATACTAAGATTCAGGTATGTATGAAGTCTCTCCTTCATGATAAAAATCTTTCTTCCTATTTCATTGAAATGCTCAAGTCCTAAAGATTCTTCCTTTTTGAAACACTTCATTTAGATTTCTAATAGTCATGGATTATAAGGATATTGAAAATCATATTTTTATGGTTGTGTGCTCTTATAATATCGAAGCCCATATTATTTTAATTTCATAAAACATAACTCTCAATTATATTTTTAATGAAATAATAGAGAGATGGAAGCATTTATCCCCTACAATGATTGATATAAAATTCTATATTCCTAATAATTTGAGAATGCTAGTTACACTTACGACGGATAAGGATATTAGAAATATGTATGAAATATATCTAAAGTTAAAAGCTGCAATAATTGACATGATTGTATATCAATCTGCATCGGTGATTCAATCACCTAATGTGATAATCAACATGAGATAATACAAAATCTATTTATAATTTATTTTAGTTTTTTTTTTAATTAGATTGAATCGCCTAATATAATAATCAACATGAAGTCATCTTTTTACATTGTAGGGATAGCGGCCCATCCTAAAATGCTGAACCCATACGTTGTTCCAAAATGTCACGCCCCAAACCCAGCATCTTGGTTGGATATGCGATGGCTGCATAAATTTTAGACCAATGTCATAGAATATGCAAGGCCTATAAAATTACTGACAATCCCAACATCCCACGAACACTATCAATCTTAA
This sequence comes from Cocos nucifera, assembly GCA_006176705.1. NCBI lineage: Eukaryota > Viridiplantae > Streptophyta > Magnoliopsida > Arecales > Arecaceae > Cocos > Cocos nucifera. Next base: position 919,204 of record QRFJ01000780.1, read on the forward strand.
TTTATATTATATAATTTCACATGAATAAATTTCATCCTTGTACAATTTACAAAACTTGATCATCCATCTATTACTGATGGTATTTTATTTAATCAATCCTTTCAATTGTGATTCCAATCATCACCAAATCTATGTATCCTGTAACTCTGAAAAGAAAAGAAAAGGAAGAAAAATAGTGAGCTTTACAGTCCAATAAGAATCACTATATACTTACACCAACAATAACATTTCAATTTGAAAATAATAGTAAAGCACGAATTTACATATCAAATATGCAGAATAACTCCAATAAGTGTGTATCAAATATATCATATGTGAAATCTTTTCATTCAAAATCTAATCCATAACTTGTCATATTTTTCTCTTAACATACTTTCATATTTCTTGATTTTTTCTTCCTAATTTTGGACTAATCAAGATCATGCCTCAATCTCAATCATGGTCTCACCCATAATCCCATGCGTAAGCCTGTAAGGGCTATCCCAAGCATAAGCTCCTGACGGACTATCTCAATTATGGTCTCACCCATAATCCCATGCATAAGCTCATGGAGGTTATCCCAGGCATAAGCTCTTGACAGGCTATCCATATGACGAGGCTAGTCCAAACCATATTCTTTTCATTCAATTATTATATATTAACTTCATCATATCAATTTTAATTTATATTATGATCAAAATAATTATATCATACCTGTATGTTTATAACATCAATCATTGATACACATATATGGTAAATACATAATATACTTATGTTGAAAAGTTATACCAGAAATAATAGCATCTCATCATAATAATTCATCAACATAAATTCAATAATGTAAAAACCAACAATACAAATTCAACTGTAAAAATAGTATATACAATGGTGATTATATACAGGGACTCTTAACTCAAATTATGATAAATAGACTCACAGGATTATGATCTGGATGTTAAGACTCTACTCGATATCCTCTTGTCCGATGATTTATCCTCCTATTTATTTAAGTTAACATCTCAAAATAAATTAATTAATTTAAATTTCTAAAATTTTATTGGGTTCACTGGGGTCCATACCCGACCCCCAATTCTCCCTCTTTCCTTTTTCCTCTTCTTTTCCCCTTTTTTAATCCATCTTCAAAAAAAATAATTAATTAAATGATTAATTAATTAATTTAACTAAATAATTAGAGAGGAGAGAGGAACCCTTTCCTCTCTTCTTTTTCTTTCTTCTTCTCTTTCTTTTTGTTTAATAATATTCCTCATAAATTATATAATTAAACTAACTAATTAATAATTAATTTAATTAATACACACAAAAGAGAGACCTCTTTCTCTCTTCTCTTCTCTGTTCCCTAAACAAGGGATGCAAACCCCCCTTGTTCTCCCATTTGCCTGCTCATGGCCGCAAGTGACCGGCCAACCACCCATGGCAGCCTGCGGTGGCAGTGATCCATGGCCCCCAACAACAGCCCGAATGATGGCTGTGGCCAGCAGCATGCGGGCAAAGACTACAAAAACAGGGCCACCCCATTTAGAGCCAAAGTCGGTGGCTTGCCATCTTCAATCGATGCTGGCGATCTAGAAGAAGAAAGCAAGAAAAGAAGAGAAAGGAGCTTGCTTGCTCTAAAGACCCCTTTCCTTCGACGACAGCCCATGGAAGAACCCCTCAAAAATCCCAACGAACTCTTGACAAATACTCATGAAAACCTAGGGGAAAAGAGAGGGGGCTTCTTATAGAGAAGTCTCCTAAATTAATTAGGACTCCCCACGGTCCCGATCTCACCAAAATAAGGGAGGAAGAAGACTCCGATTAGGAGTCTTCTTTCTTCCCTCTTCCATGTGCATGGCACGTGGAGTTGGGCCTAAAACCTTCGGGCCGATCCAAAGTCCTCATGGGCCAGGTTAGGTTATTACATTCTTCCTTCCTTAAAATAATTTCATCCTTGAAATTAGCAGACCCAAAGATTCGAAAAGTTGTGGATACTTGTCTACCATTTCTGCTTCGAGTTCCTTTATAGCCTCTCTTTCACTGTAGTTGCTCCACTATATCTTCACAAATCCTCAACATAAGTAATTGTAAGACATTTCTAATTTAGATCAATTTTATCCACATGGTAGTGAATTTTCTTGATCTATTTAGTCTTGGCTTATAATACCCTATTTCCTTGCCCACAAAAATTATTTGCTCTTTGATTAATCTAGTATGAACATCATAATCAATCCAACCTATCCTTAGAAAAATCTGGAGTATTAGATGCTCACCATGATCTAGAAATGTTTTTATCCTTTTAACTTCCAGCATGATATAACAATTAAACTCTTACCATAGAAAATCTCAAATCTATTCAAACAAATGGAGTAATAATTTCAAAGCTAAGAACAGGATATCTATATTTGAAATATTCTATACCAGAGTTCAACCAAAGATTATTAATCAGTGATTCCTAAACTTAAGATGCTCAAATTTCTTCTAAGTATCACTAATAATGAAGAACCAATTATTGAAGAATATAGTGCAACATCAAGATGAGCCTAAAGAATCAACAACCTTATCCTTTCTTTTATTAAAGATGGTTTTTTTTAAAATCAATTCAAGACTTCAATCACTGCACTTGTTGAGCTAGAATTAGTATTCGTAACTAGTTTTAGTAAAATAAATCATCCACCATGCTTCTACTGCGTACTCTGATCTAAATCTATGAATCCTCTAGATTTTTCTAATAATCCTGATAGGAATACTATTTTACTTTAGAATCTAATCTTTAAAATTTTTGGATGGATTTAGAGCCAATATTTAAGTTTCTTTGTCCTCAAGCGTATTACATCCAGATTAACCTTAATCTACTTTCATGTTGGAAGCCTTTACACAACTTTCACTACTCATCTAGAATCCAATATATCAATATTTTTCCTGATAATCAAGAGGATGATTTTAAATCAACCTTTCTTTGTAAAAAGATTAGTTCAAATTTCTAGCAAATTAGAAGATCCTAAATCCATACCCCAATGAATAGAATCAATCCAATTATTATATATAGATCTTTCATCATCACAACTTTTAGTATAAATAAATTGACCGATGAAATATTATCCCTTATATGTTAAGACTTATATAAGTCTTTCAAAAGTTTCTCAACTCAATTTAATAACAATAACATGACATGTCCACTTTGCTCAAAAACCTAAACTTGATTTAAAATCTAGCATTACTTAATAATCTCCACAAATATAAGAAAATTAAGTAGGCTGATCCAAAGATGATAATTTAAATTATCAAAGGTTCTATCATAATGTATATCTGATGTCATCTTAATAAAAGTTAAACTAATCAATATAATCCATTGTTAATATAGTACATAATCTACCAATTAATGAAATTCTCAAAGATTATTTCACACTCGGAATAATTTATTACTAAACCCAATATTTGCAACCAAACAATCAGCAACAAAACTAGGGAGGACCATTATGGTTTGCACCCACATCAAATTTGAAATTTCAAAATCATCTAATAACAATTAAATAAGTATATCAATGCACTACACATACAAATATCGCAAATTATATTCTTGAGTCAATATTTCTGCCCAACTTATTAAAATCTAAGGTTACTCCTCAATTCTATTATAAATATCATGTATGCCATATATACATAAATCTCATTATAATACCTAGTGATCCAAAAATTCGAACTTTAAACTTTTACCGTGGCTTCTATAATGTCCCTAGTGATCATAACCTTAAGTTTAAGCATCACTTAGATCACAATCCCAAGTGATCATAACCTAAATTTTAATATTTTTTATATCATGGTCTCACAATGAAATCCAATCTACCAATAAAAATATATTTTTCATCTTTACTTATACAATGAAATCTTTCTACAGGCCATATCCTAAACAACTTTCACAATTGTAATAATCAAACAATTAACATCAAGAATTAGAAAATCCATCATGATCTTCAACTATATCAAGTTTAGAATTTCAAAATCATCTAAATAACAATTGGATAAGTATACTCAATGCAACATATCGATATATCCCACTTTATTTCAAAGTCAATACCTTTCATACCTAGATCAAATCGTACTTATTGAATTCCAAGACATGAGTCATCCAATTCTGTTATACATATTGTATGTTTCTTATGCATAAATTTCATTACAACACTTATTGATCCAGAATCCAAATTTTGAATTCCTTCTACTACTTCTATCATGTTCCTAGTGATCACATATCTATTCTATCACATTCTTAATGATCATTACCTTATGCTCAAATATCCTTAACTTACAGTCCTAGAAATCATAAATTTTTACTTAAGTTGCAATTTTGAGTAATCATAATGTTAAGCTTCGATATCATTTATGCCACGGTCCCTAGTAACCTTAAACCTAAGCTCTGATATCATTCATGCCCCAAACCCAGCATCCTAGTTGGGCATGTGATCACCGCATAAATTCTAGACCAATGCCTTAAAGAATATACAAGGCCTATAAAATTACTTACAATCCCAACATCCCACGAACACTATCGATCTCAATATATAATATATAATTCTACATGAATAAATTTTATCCTTATATAATTTACAAAACTCGATCATCTATCTATCACTGATGGTGCTTTATCTAATCGATTCTTTCAATTATGATTCTAACCATTACCAAATCTATGCATCCTGTAACTCTAAAAAAAAAGAGAAGAGTGGTGAGCTTTACAGCCCAGTGATACTTACACCAACAATAATATTTCAATTTGAAAATAACAGTAAAGCATGAATTTATATATCAAATATGCAGAATAACTCAAATAAGTGTGTATCAAATATATCATATGTGAAATCAAACAATATGTAGGATTAGAGAAGTAGAATGGTTAAATGTTGCAAAGTGCTATTTATTATAAACTTGTAAAATCTACCAATATGTATCCTTTTCAGTTATTCAATTGCTTTTGACTTAAACTTATATACTTTTTTTTAATTGTAAATTTTCTTTTTTACCTTATTAAATTCTAAATCAAACAATAGTAGCAAAGAATCCAAATTAATGAAACAACTAAATTTGGCACACTATTAATAATAGCGTAGTGTACTGGCACACTCTAATATCTTACCATATGGTTTGAGTCTGAATTCTTTTTTGGACTTTGTAGTTATCTTATTATTGATCCTAAGATTGATTTTGATGATTTCAAAATGTTGAGTATAAATGATACTAATTACATATTTCAAGAATGTATATAAGACTTTTCAAGTGCTTAAAATAAAAAAATTATCTATAAAAAAAATTCTCTCAAAAGAAGAAAAGTCAAAGAAAAAAATGATTTCAAATACTCAAATAAAGCTGAAATAAGAAGTTTTTGAAAGCCTTAATGGTGGAAAAAACTATAAAAATCAAGATAAAAGAAGCCCTCAAAAGTTGAGGACAAAAAGTCACTCATGCAGATAAATATGCAGAATTTTTGAAGGTGAGGACTAAGTTGACCCAGTGAAAAATTGAGCTGACTCAATTACTATAACTTAGTTAGCTCAGTGAAAAACTTAGTCTACCCAATCTCAGTAAATAGAAAAATAAAAAGCTGATTTTTAAAATCTACTAATACTAAGCCGATCCAACTGAAAACTGAGCTGACCTAATGAGAACCGAGCTGACTCAATGAAAAACTAAGCTGACCCAGTGACTGTAATGGCTAGTTTTTTAGAACTTTAATTTTTTATCCACAACAACTTCTAATGGCTATTCCAAGGATTTCAACAATCAAAACTCATTCTCTAGTCAATTTAAAGCATATAAAAAGCTAGAAACTCAATAGGAAAAGTAAGGAAGTGGATTAAAGAGAGAAAATTTTCAAACTCAGAGAGGATTATTGAATATCATTAAGAAAAGAAAAAAAGGGATAGAGTGCATAGAATTAAGGGCTTTCCAAAAGTGATCTTCTCCAACATCCTCAACATTCTCTCAAGCATTAATTGAAGAGAAATCAAGCTTCAAAAGATCAATCATTCAGCTTCTTCTCCATGCTTTAAAAGAGTTTTTATTTTTTATTTTTTATACTAAAATTATATTTTATTTTTTTTATAAGTTTCTTTAGAGGAAAAAAACTCAAGGTAAAGATCGATCCAAGCCTATAATTGGATGTTATATAGTTTGATTAGTGAGCTAAGGTTAAAAATAATCAAAGTTGATTGTTAGCCTAAAAAAATAACTATTGTATGGTTGTAGTTGATGAGCCAAGGTTAAAACCAACTGGATTATTAGTGAGTTCGAAAAACTAATAGTGTAAGATTTTGGTTGGTGCTCCTATTAAAAATCAATTAGATTTATTTGTGAGCCTAAAAAAATAAACACACTGTAATCAAGAGAGAATTATAATGAAATTTCGAAAGAAAGCTAGGAGAGTAGATATAGGAGCGGGTTACTCTGAACCACTATAAATTTCATGTATTTGTTGTGCCTTCTTATTTTGTTTACTTGCTTTGCACTAGCTTAATTCTCACATAGTTTCATTTCTATTTCAATTTTGCTGCTATATATATTGATCATATTACAATCACTCAAATAAGTTTAAATTAAAGTACATTATTAATTAGATTTTAAATTTACCTAAAATTTTATAGCTACCCAATTCATCCCTCTCCTCTCTTGGGTAGCCATCCTTAGACAATTAGTATTAGAACAGGTGCTCTAATATTAATTATTTATCTAATGGTCAAGAGCTAAAGATATTGGCAATCCAAAATGGAATCTCTTTTTAATGAAGATCATTCCATAGATAGACTCACTTTTTAATGGCTCAAATTTTACCTATTGAAAAGCTAGGATAAAAATATTCGCACAAGCATACGACTATAATTTATGAAAAATTATTATTGACTCATGCACCCATAAATTATTGCTTGAGCATTATTGGTGTAGAATTTGGTCAACGTCGGATCGAGCTGAAGTTGAGGAAGAAGAGGTCACCGTCGGTGATCTGCAAAATAAAGTTCTGCCTAGAGTCGATGGTGGTGGCTCTGGTAGGACCCTCTAACGATCAAGTCAGCTCTTCTGATCAATAGAAATGGAGTGCTCGGAAAAGAGTTTAGTAGAATTTTAAAATAAAGAAGAGAGCTTAAAGAAAATATATCTGAAAGGTCTCTTTTGTAGATGGAGCCTGGAGTTGATAGTGATAGTTGTAGCTGTCTGGTAGCTGATCGCTCAAAGCCGTATGAGAGGGACACTGTCTGCAGTAGACTGATAGTGACAGTCGTAGCTGTCTGGTAGCTGTCTGTTCGAAGCCGCATGAGAGGGACACCGCTTGCAACAGATCGATAGTGATAGCCATAGCTGTTCGATAGCTGACTGCTCAGGATCGCATGAGAGAGGCACCGTCTGCAGCAGACTAATAGTGATAGCCATAGCTGTCCGATACTGAGCCGCTCGGAGCCATATGGAGGGATGAAGAGCTTTGACATATGTCAATTCCAGAGGAGTTTGGACTCTTAAAGAGAATACGGCTAGAGGTGATCATCCGAAAGAAATGCTATTTGAAATCTGGAAGTAATCTATTGGAGAAATTTGGAGTTCAATTGATAGAGAAGTCCAGAAGGAGTCCGATTGATGGAAAAGTTTGACTGAAGGAGTTTGACTAGTGGAGAAATTTGGCTAAAGGAGAAGTTCAGAAGGAGTTCGACTCCTGAAGAAATTCGACTAAAGAAGAAGTTTGGCTCCTAAAAAAATCTGACTGAAGGAGAAATTCGAAAGAAATTCGGCTCTTGAAGAAATTCAATTGAAGAAGAAGTTTGAAAGAAGTTGGGCTCCTAGAGGAATCCAACTGAAGAAGAAATCCAAAGGAAGTTCGGCTCCTGATGGAATTCGATTGAAGAAGAAGTCTAGAGGGAGTTGGACTCCTGGAGGAATCCAACTTAAGGAGAAGTCCAGAAGGAGTTGGGCTCCTAGAGGAATCCAACTGAAGGAGAAGTCCAAAAGGAGTTGGGCTCCTGGAGGAATCTGATTGAAGAAGAAGTCCGAAAGAAGTTAGGCTCCTGAAGGAATCTGACTGAAGGAAAATTTTGAAAAGAGTTCGGCTCCTGGAGAATCCGATTGAAGAAGAAGTTCGAAAGGAGTTGGGCTCCTAAAGAAATCCAACTGAAGGAGAAGTTCGAAGAGAGCTCGGTTCCTGAAGAAATTCAATTAAAGGAGAAGTCTGGAAGAAGTTGGACTCCTGAAGGAATCCGACTGAAGGAGAAGTCTGAAAGGAGTTGGGCTCCTGGAGGAATCCGACTGAAGAAGAAGTTCGAAGGGAGTTGGGATCTTAAAGGAATCTGATTGAAGGAGAAGTTCGAAGGAAGTTCGGCTCCTAGTGGAATTCGATTAAAGAAGAAGTTTGAAAAAGAGTTTGACTCTTGAAGAAATTTGATTGAAGGAGAAGTCCAGAAGAAGTTGGGCTCCTTAGAGGAATCCGACTGAAAGAGAAGTCCTAAAAGGAGTTCGGCTCGTGGAGGAATCCGATGAAGAAGAAGTCCGAAAGAAGTTCGACTCCTAGAGGAATCCGACTGAAGAAGAGGTTTGAAAGGAGTTTGGCTCCTGAAGGAATCCATCTGATGGAGAAGTCCAAAGAAAGTTCGGCTCCTAGAAGAATTTGACTGAAGAAGAGGTCCGGAAGGAGTTTGACTCCTAGAGAAATCTGACTGAAGGAGAAGTCCTGGAAGGAGTTCAGCTCCTAGAGAAATCCATCTGAAGGAGAAGTTTGGAAGAAGTTTGGCTCCTGGAGGAATCCAACTAAAGAAGAAGTCCGAAAGGAGTTTGGCTCCTAGAGAAATTTGATTAAAGGAGAAGTTCGGAAGGAGTTGGGCTCCTGGAGGAATCCGACTGAAGGAGAAGTCCGAAGGGAGTTCAGCTCCTGGAGGAATCCAATTGAAGGAGAAGTCCGAAAAAAGTTGGGCTCCTGCAGGAATCCGACTGAAGGAGAAGTCCTGAAAGAAGTTTGGCTCCTGGAGGAATCTAATTGAAGGAGAAGTCTGGAAGGAGTTTAGCTTCTGAAGAAATCTAACTAAAGAAGAGGTCCGGAAGGAGTTCGGCTCCTGAAGGAATCCAATTGAAGGAGAAGTCCTGGAAGGAGTTCGACTCCTGAAGGAATTTAACTGAAGGAGAAATTTGGAAGGAATTCGGCTGCTGAAAAAGTTCAATCGCTGAAGAAGTTCGGATAAGGTTCAGCCGCTGAGGAGTTCGGCCGACTGAAGGAGTTCGGCTAAGGTTCGACCGTTAGAGGAGTTCGACTGGGGTCTAGTCACTGAAGGAGAATTTTCGATCGAACTTCTTCCATGATTACCAGTTGCATTAGTCTAAGCATCAAACTGGACTTCGATAGGAGCGGAATTTATCCCCAATAATAGTCTTCCCACTTTCGAGTTTGAAATTCGAAGGAAGTACAAAAAAGGCGACTGCCGAAGTCCTTTTTCAAGCTCTGCATCCATTTAGGTTGAAGCTCGGAGGAGATCTTATCTCCTATCCTGGGTTTCTGGACTTGTTGCTTGTTGTGGATGCTGAGCTTATTATGGACGTCAGACTAGGACCTCTCTTGCAAATCAGGATAAGATTCTGCCTTTCGCATTTGACGTAGTCAGGTTGTCGTGGAAAAACTCAGATAAGGATTCTCCACCGAGCTTCTTTCTTCTCCATGTCTTTGGTCTATGAGGTTTCGACTTTTGCTCATGTTAGGATGAGGTTCTCCTCCTGTTCTAACATGCTGTAGAAAAACATTAGGATCGTTGTCGGAGCCTCTCCTCTCACCTCATCTAAAATGAACGAGATCTTTGACTTTGCTCACGTTAGGATGAGGTTCTCCTCCTATTCCTAACGGGCTGTAGGGGTGCATAAGGACCGTTGTCAGGACCTCTCCCCTCACCTCGTTTAAAATGAACGAGGCCTTCGAGTTTGCTCACGTTAGGATGAGGTTCTCCTTCTATTCCTAACGGACTGTAGGGATGCATAAGGGCCATTGTCAGGACCTCTCCTCTCATCTCGTCTAAAATGAACGAGGCCTTCGACTTTGCTCACATTAGGATGAGGTTCTCCTCCTATTTCTAACGGACTGTAGGGGCACATAAGGGCCGTTGTCAAGGCCTCTCCCCTCATCTCGTCTAAAATGAACGAGACATTCGACTTTGCTTACGTTAGGATGAGGTTCTCCTTCTTATTCCTAACAGGCTGTAGGGGCACATAAGGGCCATTGTCAGGGTCTTTTCCTCATCTCATCTAAAATGAATGAGGCCTTCGACTTTGCTCAAGTTAGAACGAGTTCTCCTCCTGTTCCTAACGGGCTGTAGGGGCACTAAGGGACATTGTCAAGGCCTCTCCCTCATCTCGTCTAAAATGAGCGAGGCCTTCGACTTTACCCATGTTAGGACGAGATTTTTCTCCTGTTCCTAACGGACTGTAGGAGCTCATAAGGGCCGTTGTCAGGGCCTCTCCCCTCATCTCGTCTAAAATGAACGAGGCCTTTGACTTTGCTCATGTTAGGATAAGATTCTCCTTCTGTTCCTAATGGACTGTAGGGGCATATAAGAGCCGTTGTTAGGGCCTCTTCCCTCATCTTGTCTAAAATGAACAAGGCCTTCGACGTGTTCATGTTAGGACGAGGTTCTCCTCTTGCTCCTAACATGGACACTATTGATTACTTCTTTTCTATCATCACATAGTTTTTGCATCAAGAAACCATAATATTGAAATGAAGGAGTTTTATTGAAGAAAAATTACCAACAGTATATTTTTAGATTCTCTGAGTTTCAAGATCATGGGAGCGTTGTTCCTTCGAGCTCCTTCATAAGTTTCGAGCTGGACGACCTCCTCTATTTCTTACAAGCTTTTCCCATTTGGGGCAAGCCTCTCCTGACTTCGAGGCTGAGAGATGATGACTCGTCGAAGTACTAAGCCCCTCAGAGATAGCATTGATGATGTCGAGAGATGATCGATCTTCTTATTGTTCCTCCCTCCTTGGTGGTTCTGACTGCGACAGTGCCCTCGGCCGACCTTCACTTGCTTCAAGCCGACGTCTGAGGAATCGACCCAACTGGCCTCTCCTGATGAGCTCCTCGATCTCGTCTTAGAGCTGAATGCATTCTTCAGTATCGTTGCCATGGTCACAATGGTAAAGACAATATTTACTAGGATCGTGCTTGTCGAAATGAGTGTGCATCCTTTCAGGCCTCAATAGTTACTCCTTGATCTCCATCAACACTTGCATTTTTTGAGCATTGAGGGGGGCATAGTTATGAAACCTTCTGAGAAAAGAACTTCTTAGCGTTCTTTTGTCGGAGCTTCTTTAACGATGAGCTCGAGGAGTTCGAGCTTGCTTGCACTCAGGAGGGGGTCTATGAGCGTGATCGAACTTCATTCGACCCTCTATCAGTCGTAGGTTTACTAGACTCGCCCGCCTGCCGTTCTTCTGCATCTTCTTCATCTTTCAATTTGAAGGCTCTTCTGCTCGGGCATATCCTTCAGTTTGAGCTAGTAAATCAGTAAAGTCTCTGGGGTACTTTTTCTTCAGAAAGAATAGCAAATCATTCTTCTGAAGGTCATCCTTGAGTGTGACCATTGCAACAGACTGGTCCAGATTTTGGACCTCCAATGCAGCAGCGTTAAACTAGGTGACATAAGCCCAGATAGATTTTCCCTCCTTCTACTTGATATTCATCAGAGAATTCGAACCTCGACGGGGACGTCAACTACTAACGAAGTGAGCCATAAACTGATAGCTCATCTGATCAAAGAAAAAGATCGTACCCAACTTCAACATCGAGTACCAATTTCTTGCTGCTTCCTTTAAGATAGATGAAAAAGCTTGGCATAAGATGGCATCTGATGCACCATGGAGCAGCATCTTGATCTGGAAGGCCTTCAAGTAATCGATCGGATCAGAGGTTTTGTCATAGCTTTCAAATTGAAGGAGCTAGAACTTCGGCAGAATGGGCTCTTGTATAATTCAGCGAGAGAAAGGGGGATCGGTGCAAACGTCGTTATGACGAGCCAGGATGACTTGGTGGAGTTTCTCAATCCATCGATCCATCTTCCATAGTTTTTGATCGAGGACGTCGTCTCGATCGTAGATCTTGGAAGGCTTCCAACTGTAGATGGAGAAGGTCTCTTCTAGAGAAGAATCATGATCCGAACAAGGATCCTCTGCTCTCTTTTTTTCCTTCCTAAGGGTGATGGGTATGCTAGCCCAAGTGCTCTTCCTCGGGATCAGTTCTTGACATTCTAATGGTGGATTTTCTAGTGGAATCACCGTCGGAGGCTGCCGCATGATCTGCACCATCTCATTGAGGCCCTAAATCCACTACATCATCAGGTTAAATTGCTCCAAATCTACCATGGCCGTCGATGGAGGAGGAGGTTGAAGCATCGATGCTGGAGCAGAAATGGATGGATCTGGCTCAGATCTGACGGCAGAAGTGGTAGATCTTTAGGTAGTCACCTTTTTTGGAGGTATTTCTTAGGATCGAGGAAGAGGATGGAGATGGACATTAAAAAAGAAGATCCATACAGTTGACTGAGCACTCCTTTAAGAATAAGGATATCTCAAGAACAGAGGGTCCTTTCTCTAGCACCAATTCTGTTGGTGCATAATCTAATCGACGCCGGATCGAATTGGAGTTGAGAAAAAAGAGGTCACCATCGGTGACCTGCAAAATAAAGTCCTGCCTGAAGTCGATAGTGGTGGCTTCAGTAGGACTCTTCGATGATCAAGTCAGCTCTTCTGACCAATAGATATGGAGTGCTCAAAAAAGAGTTCAACAGAATTTCGAGAATGAGAAGAGAGCTTAAAGAAAATGTATCTAGAGGATCTCTTTTATAGATGGAGTTCGAAGCTGATAGCGACAGCCGTAGCCATCTGGTAACTGATCGCTTGGGGTTGCGTGAGAGGGGCACCGTCTGTAACAGACTGATAGTGATAGCCATAACTGTCTGATAGCTGGCCGCTTGAGGTTACGTGAGAGAGGCGCCGTCTATAGCAAATTGATAGTGACAGCCGTAGCCATTCGATAACTGGCTACATGAGAGGGGCGCTACTTACAGTAGACTGATAGTGACAGCCGTAGCTATCCAATATTGAGCCACTCGGGGCCATATGAAGGGATGAAGAGCTTTGACGTATGTCAATTCCAAAGAAGTTTGGACTTCTAAAGAAAATACGGCTAGAGAAAATCATCTGAGAGGAATGCTACTTGAAATCTAAAAAAAATCTTCGAAGGAATTCGGATGGAATTCGACTGATGGAAAAGTCTAGAAGAAATCCGACTGGTGGAGACCTTCGACTGAAGGAGTTCGACTGATGGAGAAGTTTGGCTGAAAGAGAAGTTTGGAAAGAGCTCGACTCCTGAAGGAATTCGACTGAAGGAGAAGTCTAAAAGGAGTTCGACTCCTGGAGGAATCCAATTGAAGGAAAAGTCCAAAAGAAATTTAGCTTCTGAAGGAATTCGATTGAAGGAGAAGTTCGAAAGGAGTTGGGCTTCTGAAGGAATCTGACTGAAGGAGAAGTCTGGAGGAAGTTTGACTATTTGGAAGAAGTTGGGCTCCTGAAGGAATTCAACTGGAAGAGAAGTCTGGAGGGAGTTTGGCTCTTGGAGGAATCCGATTGAAGGAGAAGTCCGAAAGAAGTTGGGCTCCTAAAGGAATCCGACTGAAGGAGAAGTCCAAAAGAAGTTGGGCTCCTGGAGGAATCCGACTAAAGAAGAAGTTCGGAAGGAGTTGGACTCCTGAAGGAATCCGACTGAAGGAGAAGATCGAAGGAAGTTTGGCTCCTAAAGAAATTCGATTGAAGGAGAAGTTCGAAAGAAAGTTCGGCTCCTGGAGGAATCTGATTGAAAAAGAAGTCCAGAAGGAGTTGGGCTCCTAGAAGAATCTGACTGAAGGAGAAGATCCTAGGAGTTTGGCTCCTAGAGGAATCCGATTGAAGGAGAAGTCTGGAAGAATTTAGGCTCCTAGAGAAATTCGATTGAAGGAGAAGTCTTGGAAGGAGTTCAGCTCCTGGAGAAATCCGATTGAAGAAGATGTACGAAAGAAGTTCGGCTCTTGAAGGAATTCAACTGAAGGAGAGGTCCGAAAGAAGTTCAGCTCCTGGAGGAATCCATCTGAAGGAGAAGTCCGAAGGAAGTTCGGCTCCCAAAGAAATCCGACTGAAGGAGAGGTCCGAAAGGAGTTCGGCTCTTAGAGGAATTCGACTAAAGGAGAAATTCTGAAAGGAATTTGGCTCCTGAAGGAAATCATCTGAAGGAGAAGTTTGGAGGAAGTTCGGCTCCTGGAGGAATCCAACTGAAGGAGAAGTCCAAATGAAGTTCGACTCCTAGAGGAATCCGATTGAAGAAGAAGTCCGAAGAAGTTGGGCTCCTAGAGGAATCTGACTGAAGGAGAAGTCCGGAGGGAGTTTGGCTCCTGAAGGAATCTGATTGAAGGGAAGTCTGAAAGAAGTTTGGCTCCTAGAGGAATCCAATTGAATGAGAAGTCTGGAGGAAGTTCAGCTCCTGAAGAAATTCGATTGAAGAAGAAGTCCGAAAGGAGTTGGCCTCCTGAAGGAATCTGACTGAAGAAGAAGTTTTGGAAGGAGTTCGGCTCCTAGAGAAATCTGATTATAGGAGAAGTTCGAAAGAAATTCGGCTCCTGAAGGAATCCGATTGAAGGAGAGGTCCGAAAGGAGTTTGGCTCCTGGAGGAATCCAACTAAAGGAGAAGTCCTGGAAGGAGTTTGGCTCCTGAAGGAATTTGACTGAAGGAGAAATTCGAAAGAAGTTCGGCTGCTGGAGAAGTTTAGCCGCTGAAGGAGTTCGACTAAGATTCAGCTGCTGAGGAGTTTGGCCGGCTGAAGGAGTTCGGCTAAGGTTCGACCGTTGGAGGAGTTCGACTGGGGTCCAATCGCTAGAGGAGAATTTTCGATCGAAGCTCTTTCGTGATTATCAGTTGCACTAGGCTAAGCATCATGTTGGACTTCGGCGGAAGCGGGGTTTATCCCCAACATAATAAAGAAATGAACCAACTAAATACTAAAGCTATGAATATACTTCATTGTTCATTGAATATAAATGAATTTAATATAATTAGTTCATATATTTCAGCAAAATAAATTTGGGATCAATTGGAAGCAACCTATGAGGGAGCAAATAAGAAAGAAACATCAAGTTCTCAAGAAGACGAAAGCTCACCCTAATTTTTGCCTCATAGCTCATTAGAATAAAAAGAAGAAGAACAAGAAATAAAGAAAGAAGAAAGCTTCAATTAAGGAGGAGCAAAGCAAAGAAAAGAAAAGAGCAAAAAGTTGAAAAATTATACTTGATGAATAAAGAGGATGAATGTATTGCAATTTCTTATCTCATGGCTAATGACGATGAGATAAATATTAATAATGCTTTCGATTTTATCTTTGATGAATTATATGAAGCTTTTAATGATTTAATGATTGAATTCAAAAAGATAAAGCTGAAGAATAAAGAGCTCAAAAAGTTTATTCTTTTGTATGGTGAAAAGAGTAAATTATTGAATGGAAAAAAAAAATTATTTTGAAAAAAAAGAATGCTTTAGCTAAAGAAAAAGTACTTAAATCTGAAAAATCTTTAGTTCAAGAAAATATTAAGCTAAAAATAAAATTTAAAAAATTAAAACTTTATATTGAAGAAAAAGAAAACTTGCTGAAAGAAAAGAACTCTCTTTTGGAAGAAAATGACAATCTAAGAAAAGAGATTGAAAAATTGAAGCCTATGCTTAACAAGTTTATAATTGGTTCTCAAAAGCTTCAATCTATTTTAATCAATCAAAAAGCTATTTTCAATAAAGTTGGAATTGGCTATAATTCATTAAAAAAATAAAAATTTATAAACAACATATTTAGCAAAGCTTATTCTGAAAAACATTCTATAGTTTGCTTTAAATGCAACAAAATAGGCCATAAAATTTTGGAATGTAATTTTAAAAGAATTGGCCATACTTTGGTTAGGCAAATTTAGATTCTAAAAGGAACCTCGAGCACTAACTCCAATAGACCCAATAAAACTTGGGTACCAAAAAATTATAATTAATTTATGCAGGTTTACCAAGGATCTAATGAAATGAAAAGAAAAAATTCTTTTAATGGATATCTTATAAATGAAATTGGATGGGTGATTATACTTGGTATAATCTAAACTTTTTTCACACATACCATCAATGCTTGTTTGATTGATTCTATTAATTTTAATGATCTATTTACATAGTTTTATATTGTGTTTACTTACTTGAAATAGTTTTAGTATAATTAATTTTGATGTTTATAAAGAGACAAATGTTTTATTTTTAAAAGGTCAATATGCTCTCCTCTAGATATCATGTTTTGAGTCAATATAATTTATCTTAAAATTCAGCATGATATCTCAACTATCCCTTATCAATTATATATTTAAGAAACTTAAATCAACAAAAGCTTAATTGAATGATATCTCTTAAGAAAAAGGAAAGAACAAATATTAAAATTGGTATTAAAAAATTTTTGATATATTTTACTTTAAAAACTCCATCCTTTGAGAACCTAAAGCAGTATCAATATGAATTTATCATCGGGCATACTTAATTTGGTATTAAATATGCTCTAATATCTTTAAAAAGCTCTATCCCTCAATATATTTAGAAAGATTTGAATTTAATCTACTTAAAAAGGAGCGCATGATATCAACATAAATTTGGAATCAAACATGCTTATTTTGGAATTAGATGTCCTATATAATTCAAATTTGATACTCTTTTAAAAATAATTTTTTTGAATTTGACAGTTAAATTATCTAAATTTAAAGGTAAAATTTGGTATCAATTAAACTTATGATAAAAATGCTTATTTTGAAAGAAAAAAAGAAAGAAAAAGTTGAAAAATAATTTATGGCATTAATTATGAAAAATAAGATGAAAAAATATTATTGAAACTATTTTGGAACTTAACAAAACTAAAAATTATTGATGATCATTTGTACTTCACTTGTTTTGATTGATTTGTTTCAAGTAATTATTTGTAATTCATATGTTTTAATCATATCATCATTCTCTTTAATAATTAATTGGTATCAAGATATTATTTTTGATCTTAAATTCTTAAACAATTGTATTATATCCCTTTTAACTTAAGCTTTCATATGATCTTGATCTCTTAATTTATTTTGATTAATTTGATTGCTAAATTATTTTTGATGACTAATTGGAGTTAAAGTAAATTTGAAACATATTCTTACTCCAAATTAATTTGATTTAATTAAAGTTTGATAATCTGATTTACCATTTTGATACATACTTTAAATTTTAGAAACTCATTTGAAAATCTAAATATAATACTAAAATTTTGATGTGCTTTGAAAATTTCTTATAAAGTCACTAGTATCAAGAATCTTTTACCTAAAAAATGGGTTTAAATAAGTGATTCTTATTTGCCTTGATACTACATATTAAAATCATTGACTTGCTTGATACATTTTCGATACATACCTTTTTCGAATTTAATTATTTCAAATCTTTAAAAAAAAATAAATATTAAAGTACATATTATGCTAAACTTCATGTTCAAATTTTTTGAAAAGCTCTATTTCTCTTAAAACTTAAAAGTGCATATTTAAAAATCTGATTAAAGATCATGCATTCAAAAAGGAAGAGACTTTAATATTTAAATTCAAGTTAATTTCTGAAAGTGGATGAAGTATTTTAAACATGTTTTAAATTTAAAAAGTTTTTAAAGAGAAATAATTCATTTGACTTGATTTTTTTAAAATCGATACATCTTTAAATTGATATAATTCTCATATATTATTGATTTTGATGATTTTTCTTCATCATTTTTATGAGCTTTTTGATACTGTCAAAAAAAGGGAGAGGAATGTTGAGTATATATTTAAAAGATTAATACTTAAAAAACTTAATGAATTTGATACTTGAAATCTTAATACTCGTTGATTTGAATTGAGTTATAAATTTGAAATGAGTATATAAAATATGTACAATGAATTAATTATGTACAACGAATCAAAAGATTAATTAAAAATATTCATGAAGTACTTATTTAATCTATACTTCATGATACTTCATGAATTTACTCAATTAATCTTTTGATTCGTTGTACATAATTAATTCATTGTACATATTTTATATACTCATTTTAAATTTATAACTCAATTCAAATCAATGAGTATTAAGGTTTCAAGTATCAAATTCATTGAGTTTCTTAAGTATTAATCCCTTAAGAATATACTCAATGTTCCTCTCCTCTTTTTTGACAGCATCAAAAAGCTCATGGGAAGAATGAAGAAAAATCATCAAAATCAATAATATATGAGAATTGTATCGATTTAGAGATGTATCAATTTTTAAAAAATTAGGTTAAATAAATTATTTCTCTTTAAAAACTTATTTTAAGATTTTGAAATATATTTTAATAAAATGCATTGAAACATATTATTTATTTTTATTATGCATATACTCAAGATTTTGTCATCATAAAAAAGGAAAGATTAGTGATCCTAAGATTGATTTTGATGATTCTAAAATATTGAGTATAAATAATACTAATTACGTATTTCAAGAATATATATAGAACTTTTCAAGTGCTTAAAATGAATAAATTATTCATAAAAGAAATCCCTTCAAAAAAAGAAAAGTCAAAGAAAAGAATGATTTCAAATGCTCAAATAAAGCTCAAACAAAAAATTTTTAGAAGCCTTAATGATGGAAAAGACCATAAAAATCAAGTTGGAAAAAATTCTCAAAAGTTGAAGATAAAAAGCCACTCATGCAGAAAAATATGCAGAATTTTTAAAGCAAAATTTTAAAAGGTTGAAGACTGAGCTGACAAAGTGAAAAACTGAGCTGACCCAATTACCGTAGCTTAGTCGGCTCAATGAAAAACTTAATCGACCTATTCTTAATGAACAAAAAAATAAAAAGCTGATTTTTGAAATCTACTGATACTGAGCTGATCCAGCTAAAAACTGAGCCGACCCAGTGACAGTAATGGCTAGTTTTTCAGAACTTCAACTTTTTATCCACAATGACTTCCAACGGCTATTCCAAGGATTCCAATGGTCAAAATTCATTCTCTAGCCACTTTTAAGCATATAAAAGACTAGAGACTTAATAAAAAAAGTAAAGTGAAATAAAGAGAAAATCATTAAACTAAGAGAGGGTTATTGAATATCATTGAGAAAAGAAAAAAGAGAGGGATAGAGTGCACAGAATTTAGGGCTTTCCAAGAGTGATCTTCTCCAACATCCTCTCAAGCATTGATTAAAGAAAGTCAAGCTTTAAAAGATTAATCATTCAGCTTCTTCTCCATGCTTCAAAAGAGTTTTTATTTTCTATTTCTTTTGAACTGAAATTATATTTTATTTTCTTTACAAGTTTCTTCAGAGGAAAGAAACTTGAGATAAAGACCGATCCAAGCCTGTAATTGGACGTTGTATGGTTTGATTGGTGAGCCAAGGTTAAAACAATTTAGGGTTGATTGTTAGCCCAGAAAACCAATAATTATATGATTGTGGTTGGTGAGCCAAGGTTAAAATCGATTAGATTGTTAGTAAGCCCGAAAAACTAATGGTGTAAGGTTTTGGTTGATGCTCCTATTGAAAATCAACTAAATTTAAGTTAAATGAACACTGCATATAGTTAATTTAATATCGTATATAATTAATTTAATATTGCATATAGTTAAATTAACATCGTACATAATTAAGTTAACATGGTATAAAGTTAAAAGTAGGAGAAGCCTTTAAGAACATCCTAAGATGAAGTATAGAGTTGAAAGCACTTAGGATCGACCCATGGGTCATCCGCTAGCACAAGGGTCATCCCATGGGTCGTCCCCTATAGCCTGCACAAAAAGGCAGCTTTCTGTTTGGACTATGGCTCTGCAGGGGTTGACCCATGGATCGCCCCTTGACACTGGGGTCATCCTATGGGTCATCCCTTTTTGCATGCCACCCCAAAACAAGCATGCCAACATCCCATATGGAAAGAGGATGACCTAGGTGCCGCCCCCTCAAACCCCAAATGAGTTTTTTCCCATTTTTGGTTTCAAAAACTCCCGAAATCACTTCCAAATATATTCCAAAATCATCTTGAATGCATTTGAGGCTTCTAAAAACTCAAATTTTTGGCTTCCAAAAACTCAAATCATCTTGAATCCAACCTGAAACCTGTAACTTTGGCATTCTCCTAGCAAACTTATAAACTCATTTTTTTTGAATTTTTTGAAATACACATTTAAGCATAAACAATATCTACTGTATTTCTTATGAACTCAAATTTCTTATAACTTCATAGATTTCCTTATAAACTCAAATGTCTTCATATCTACTCCCCCTTTTTGGCATCATCATAACTATGATACCAAAGGTGTCATAGTATTAGAAGCAACATTGCATTACAAAAGTCACATTCAATAAACAGAATACACATTAGATAAAGTCACATATCATTTCACTTATACCAACGGTCACATTTCATTTACTACATAATGTTAGCTGAAATACATCAAGATATTAGACTAAGTTCACTTAAGCCAAAAATGCATAATTTCAACCAACATGTATCAAAAGATAATGTTCATCAAAATACAACATAGATAACACAAAATACAAAAAACTAAGCATCCGAATCAGAAGAGGAAGAATTCTCCTGATGGATAAAAGGTTGAGAAGAGGCACGACCATGCCGACTCTGACTCCTACTAGAGGATTCGGCATGAATGGAGGAACGAGATGGTCTAAAAGGCTAGAAAGAAGAAGAGCCTCTAGCAAGCAATAGGATCCTAAGAGAGTCAAGCTGGGATACCACTCTTGACATGGACTGCAAAAGTGAGCCAATCCCAGTAGAAACATCATCACCCAATCCTCTAATCTCCTAACTCAAAGACTCAATCGCTGACCCTATCAAACCATGCAGCCTGCCTGCCTCAACTATCAAATCTGACAAAGGAGTAGTATCATCGTCACTTAGTCTGGTAGGAAGAGTCAATCTCCTCATCTCCTTCTCCAATTCAAACATCCTGGAGCTCATCTCTCTCTCCAAACCAAAGACCCTAGAGTTAAGCCTGGAAATTATATCTTCAAGATGCTCAAGTCTCATTCTCAAGTCAGAAATCATCTACATCACCATAGAGATACGAGGTACCATGGACTGATCCGATGAAGGAGACATATAGCTGCTCTCCCCTTAAGGAGTACCTTGGGCTGTAAGAAGGATATTGGTGACCTACTCTAAGATAGTTCGAAGCTGATCATCCTCCAGTCTAATAGGTGAATGAAGGCATGATCTATACACATATTGGGACTCTAAAAATTCCCTCCCAATTGCTTCAGAGGAACTTGCCTCGAGCTTAGAAACAAACTAAATGTCAGGGCTTGATCTATGCTTGCGAGGCGGATCCCTCCCCCTCAACTCTATTCTTCTCCTCATCATCATCATCAGCTCCTCTACTCTTCACCCAACAACCATCCACCACTTTAGTAAAACCCATCTAGTGTAGAGAATGATCATTGTAGATGTCAGTGTGGGACAAGTGGCTGGTAGCCTCCCCCTCAAAACTAATCTCAAACCTCCTGAACACTAGCGTGAGTGCCATTCCATAAGGTAAAGAGGCTTTTGATCTATTTAGGGACTCACATATTGCCTCAATCATAAGAGCACGAAGATTAATGAAAATTTCACAAATAATATGATGCATCATATATATATCCTGCTCGAAAATAAGGTCGTTTCTTCCCCCTCTAGGAAAGAAAATCCTAATCACTATGTGATATAGGAGCCTTATTTTAATAGTTAAATCTTTTGCTTTAATTTTACTGACTCCCCTCACATTTCTCTTCCCAAAATAGACTTAGAACCATATTCTTTGTTTTTAAGTTCATCTGCACTATCTCCTTCACAAGATAAATGAAGAATGTGGCCTAAATGAAGGGGATCCAAAATAACTTCCACACCCTTAACAAGAGATCTAGCTGCCCCATCATGGAAAAGAAAATTTTGATAAAACTCTTTAACCAGATCAATGTAAGTTGTCTCCTTAAGCATAAAATAGAATCCCCAACCTTGACTTTTGATCTTTTCCCCAAGTGTAAATCCCCCTCTTTCAAAAGAATTGAAATCAATATTTCCGCCCAAGAAAACTTTTCTAACAGAGAAGGCAACCTTGCTTGGAGTTCTTGGTGGGGAAGTTGGAATGGTGGCTTTGGCTGTCTTCTTTCTTCTTTCTTCTTCTTCTATGGCGCAAGTGGACTGTTGGGAATAGTGCTTCAAAACCAATCATCAGCCTGTTGATGGTTGATCTATATTTTTGTACTTGTACATGAATTACAATTGAATAAAAATTATTTTAACTTTTTTCATCATAAATTCTTTCATCTTTTAATGAACTCCTGTATTGTGGTGAAATTCTTAGAACTATTTATAATCGATAAAGAAGGATTTGTCCTTGAGTCCTTAAACTTGTTTGCAATCAAATGATACGTTGTTACTCAGAACGACAATATTTATCGAGTGTAGGTCGTTGTGCTATATAGGTTGGTTATCCTCTTAACCAAGAAGTATAGAGACACTGGTATGGCATGCAAGTGAGATGTAGGGATACATCTGCACTGAACATGATCAATTTTGGAGCTTTCCTATTATCTAGATTTGCTCCGATGGGATATGGGTATAAGTATCCCTCCGATCTGAGATCACCACGATGACTTTCAAGTAACTCACTATGCTTTGGTTTTGGATTATCTGAATTTTTAATTTAGTGATGGAGGATTTCTAGGCATAGTCAAGTACTTGAAGAGTCGGTGTGTGAGTCAAGATAAAATTGACCACTCCGGTTTAGGAGTTGTGTTCAATTATATTTCAATTTAGCAAATTCTTAGCTAGGATAGTCCTAGTGAAGAGTCGCGGGACTGATTGCATTGAGATATGATTTGGATGTACTTTTCAAGATTGATAATTTAACTATGAGTCATCCTATACACAGAGATCAAAGAGATGAATTATATGGTAACCATATTTACGTAGGTTCTGAGTGTTGCGATTATGACTATTCGATCTATTTGAATGTTGGGTACCATTGCTAGATGGTCACTTCGATTAGTACAAAAATTGATTTCTATGCTATCGACTTAGGTTCGAATCTATGAGGTCACACACATTAGAGATTTCTACCTGATCTGATGGCTGATGAAGAGTCCCACTTGATTGGGACTCGATGGTCAAGAGTCCCATTAGACTGAAACTCTTCAATCGAGAGTCCTACTGGATTGAAACTCTAAGTCCTACTTGTTTGAAACTCTATGATCAAAAGTTCCACTGGTCTAAGACTTTGTGATCATGAGTTCTATTCATTTAGGACACTGAAGTCAAGAATCCCACTAGTTTGGGACTCTTTGATCAAGAGTTTTACTTTAATGGAACCCTATTGCCTGGACATCCACTGAATTTGGACTTTATATTTATAAGAGATTTAACTAATGATTTGATCACTAATTAACTCAATTTGATTAAGTAATAATTTTTGGATCAAGTCCAATTGAATAGGATTCAGTTGGGTTTGACCAGATTAGGTTATGAGATGATCTAATCGCTGAGGAGGTTTGATCCTTGATTTGATCAAAAATTGAGCTTAATCAATTTCTAATTTGATTAGGATTTAATTGAGCCTAACTAAGCCTAAATGAGTTGGATTTAATCTGGTCTAATTGGGCCTAACCAAATTGGTTTGGGTTGGTTTAATTGGATAAGATGAATTAAGACTAGTTTGACCTAGTCTTACCATGCGCCATCTCACCATTTTTTGCCCCATCCCATTCTCCACGAGAAAAAGTTTCTCATGCATTTTTTCCATGCAAGAGAGGGCGCATGCCCATCTTTCTCATATCCTAGATGGATAAGTTCAAGTGGTTTTGGTTTGAATTCAAATCAAATTTGAATTCAAGTTGACAACCATCTTGACCTTATCTTATCTAATCCTCTCCACGCCATCTAATCTCTTTTGGCGTTCTGTTTATTCTGAAATTTTTTGGGATGTGTGACATCTGATGAGAAGCCCCTTTCGTGCGTGAGCCCTTCCCCTTGTGTGAAAAAAAATCAAAAAAAATTGAAGAAGAAAACTAGAGTGGGCGCAAGGTTTTGGTGAAAGCTATCCTAGGGTTTCAACCTAGGATTTAAGGAGTTTCATGAGATCTAAGCGTCAGATCTTCACGAAATTTTTTGGAGTCTTCTCAACCTCTTCTCTATCTCTACTGCTAATCTGGAGCATCCGAAGATTCGATGGAGGAAGATCGAAGCATTCGATCAAATTCAGCCTTCAAGACCGTTCTGCATCGAGCTAGCACTCAGGAGCCAATCGAGATCAGGACCTCATGTGGACCATCCATAGCCAGACATGCTGTGTGGCTGCATCACGATGATCATATTTTTTTAGTGATGATCAGATTGTGGTGATCGACTATCCGCACAAAGATAACGTGTTCTAAACATGTAAAGTAGTAAAATCATTTTACTGCTGATAGTTTTTTATTTTTAGATTTGCATGCATACATATCACATTAGATCCTGATTTTGTAGGATTTTTAGATCAAATCTATAGCTCTAAAAAAATTAATTAGATTAATTTTTAATTCTATTATATTTGATTTTTGAAAAATTTTTGAAAGTAGAGCTAGAAACCCTACATGCATCCCAACAATGGTATCAGAGCATCTAGTTTTTTTAATGTGATGTATATACATGCTTAGATTATTTTTTAGATTACATCTAAATAATAATTTAATTTAAATTTGAAAATAAAAAATCATGATCGCATGGACCGAAGGTCATCCTGCTATAAGGTTTACCCCTTATAGTGAAAAGAAAAGGTTATCCTGATACATTGCTGATCTAAAATATTGATCATAAAACTTTAGATTTGATCTAATATTTTTTATGATATGATTAAATGGCTTTAATCTAAATATTAAGTCATGCATATGTGTTTAGATTATATCTAAATTGATTCATGATTTTTTTTGTAGTGCATATAGATTCGGGTTAAACCCTATAACTAGTACTATTTGTGAAATGAGCTGACCCAATTTTGAAATGGGTCAACCCATTTTGATGAACAGTGCTAGGTTGTAAAAAATCTTTTAAAATTTTAAAAATATTTTTAAAATACCGAACCCCAGCCCTCAGCCCAGAAACTTAATCAAGAATTAAGTATAATGAATTAGGGTCTAGAATTGTGAATCAAAGATCCTAAGTCATTGATCATAACATATAGGTTATCGGGTTAGATGAATTAGGTCCATTAATTGGGTTAGACCTAAGGTTAATTAAAGAATGAACTCAATTAAAGTAATTGATTAAATCTAACTCAATATTGATTTAGATTAGATCAATGACTCTTTAGACTCAATTACACACTACTATAAAAAAGGACTACGGTAGTACATAATACGGCAACGATTTTTGAAACTGCTATAATAAAATCTACTACAGCGATTAACCCTAACTGCTGCCATAGGTCCAACCTATGATAGCGATTAGGGTTAACCACTGCCATAGATTAAACTATGATAGCGGTTCTTTGTAATTACTGTCGTAGGCTCAACCTATTGCAGCGGTTAGTCATAACCGCTATGATTTTTTTTCATATTTTTGCTCTAAATATGATATAATTTAAAATTTTAATATCCATCTTCACCATTCATTATCTAAATAATTATCATTAGTGTCATCATAAAAGACCACCTCGATCTGATGGCCCTAGCTTTATCGATCAAAAAAATTTGATTTCGACAACCACGAACGACAATGCGATAATCTGATAGATAGAAACCTCCAATGTATCTGAAAATCTATAACGATGATCTCGGTGATGTTTGTAGCATACTATCAAAATTTTACTTCAATCGAATATCGTTATCATGATCAATTAGCATAGGATGATTTCAATCGTTAAATGAGAAATGAGTGATCAAAGGACTAGACGACGTCCGATTATGAGATAATTTTTTAGATAAATGATCTTGACTACTATTTTAATAATTTTTATGGTAGTGATCATAAAATTTAAATTATTTTTATAAGAACCATTCACGTTAAGCAGATCTTGCAAAAGCATGAGCATAATTATTAATGGAGTTTAAGAATGGGTATCAAGCAACGTATAGTTTTGGATCCTTCTTAGATCCATGATTTAAATTTTATGATCACTATCATAAAAATTATTAAAATAGTCAAGATCATTTATCTAAATAATTATCTCATGGATAGACGCCGTCTAATCCTTTGATCACTCATTTCTTATTTAACGATCGAAATAACTCAATGCTAAATTGATCATGATAATAATATTAGATTGAAGTAAAACTTTGATAATATGCCACAAATATCACCAAGATCATCGTTATAAATTTTCAGATACATCAAAGATCTCTATCTATCAGATCATCGCATCGTTCATGATCATCGAAATCAAATTTTTTTGATCGATGAAGCTAGGGCCATCGGATCGAGGCAGTCTTTCATGACGACACTCTAACGATAATTATTTAGATAATAAACAATGAAGATGGACATTAAATTTTAAAATTATATAATATTTAAAGTAAAATTATAAAAAAAAATATATCACAGCGGTTATGACTAACCGCTGCAATAGGTTGAGACTACGGCAACAGTTATAAAGAACTGCTGCCATAGTTTAATCTATGACAGCGGTTAATGAAAACCACTATCATAGACCTATTTCTGTTATCGAGCCAGCTCGAATCCAAATCGGATCGACTCGATTATCAGTTAGGTCAGCTCGACTCTAAATCAGACTGGCTCACTCAGAAAATAGAATATTCATTTATGTAGCCTGAGACTGGGGATTGGCTTGATTTCAATTCGGATCGATTCGAATTCTGATATCTATGACAGTGGTTCCAAAACCACTGCCATAGGTTAGGTTATTTCTTGCTATCTGCCACCAAATTATTCTCTCTACCGATTATTCTCTCTCTCCCTCCTCTCCACCATTGGTGAGACCTCACCCCTCTTTTCTTCCTCAACCGGCACCGCCTCCTCCTCTGCCTCCTATTGGCTTCCTGGCCGGCACCGCCTCCACCCGCACCTCCCCCTTCTTCCCCGATCAGTGCCGCCACCTCCCACTCCTTTTCCTTCTCCTTCTTTCTTGGCCTAGGCCCGTGGCTCCTCCGTTGGGCTACCGCCCGCAACCCACCCCCCGCCCCCCTCCGACTCTGCCACAGCCTACCCCCCTCTCCATCACCGCGCCACCCCTTCTCTTCTTCCCCGACTAGGCCCGGGCTCCTTCGTCGAGCTGCCACCCGCAAACCCCCCCCTCTCTGTAGCAGCAAGTATGATTTTTTTAAAATTTTATATTATTATTTATTTATCATTTATAATATTTATATTAATATTTAATTATAATTTTATAATAAATATAAATATTTATTATAAAAATTATAATTATTCATCGATCATGGGTCAAGCTGGTGGATAAGAGACCCTATCGGTTGGTTCTGGATCGTGCCGATGGGTTCTGAGCCGGACCGTGCCATGTCGATGGTCATGGACGATCTTAGGTCTTATCATATCGGTGGCCTTGGGCCATACCATATCGACGACCATGGATGTCCCTTAGGCCATGCCGATCGATAAGAAAATCTCCACCAACGAATTCTGGGCCGTCGACAATAATAGATCGTACCAACGGATAAGAGAACTCTTGCTAGCTATTTATATCTTATTATTTTTATTTATTGCATTGCATAATGATAGGCCCGTCAATTGATTAGTATACATAATTTTCGGCATCCATACATTTTTATGTAATTATACGGATGGAAGAATTATGTACAATGATCAATTGATTGTCCAATTTGAATAGTTTAAAAATTATAAATAATTCTATAGGTAATTTCAGTAATCAAACAGTATGCTAAGGATTCCAAATAAAATTTTGGACAGTATTTTTCTTTTATTCTTTCTGCATGAAAGAACTAAGAAAAAATGCTACCAAAATTTCATTCGATCCTTGTTGCATATTGTTTGATTATTGTAATAAATCTATAGAATTAATATAATTTTTGAATGGGATAGAACTTATCTTTACCTATTAGTTGGTGATATGATGCATTTATTATATATTTAAAAATAATATTTAATATGAGTTCCACGTATGATATTTATTTTGATTCCTATTTATGATGCATTTTTTTATTTATAATGCATTAGTATATATTATAAGTTGCATGCATGATTTAATTACAGTATCACCAATTTTTATAATGAATAACAAGTGGATAAAGTTTAGTAGACTCTTGTCAGAATATAAGATTGAACTTCAAAAATTTTTTAATTTTGCTATAGAAAAATTTGGCGACCACGGACTTATCCAATATCCTTGTAAAAAGTGTATGGATGGACCGTGGCTATCTCATCAAGATGTAAATGATCACCTCACTATTTATGGCTTTAAACCTAGCTATAAAATTTATTAGGATCAACACGATGAGGGTAGACTGTAAAAAGACGATCAACATGATGGAGGAGTGGAACAAATAATTCATGATATTTTTTTCATTTATTGATCATAATGACAGTGCATCTACATCCATGCCTGATCCTATAGTTAGTAGAATGATAAACAATGAGGATGTGGAGAAGATCCACAAGTTGATGGAGGATGCTAATATTTCATTATATCTCGAGTGTGAAAAGATGGCGAAGCTTGAGTTCTTAATCTGATTGTATCATGCGAAACGCTCTAATGGGTTCAGTAATAATGGAGTGAACTACATATTAGATCTTTTGGGGGATATTCTTTCAGATGATGCATAAATTTCAAAGAATAATTATGAAGCATCGAAGATTATTGAACAGCTGGACTTTACTTACACCAAGATACATGCATGTCCTAATGATTGCATGCTCTATTAAGAGGGGAATGTCAACCAACATGAGTGCATGAGGTGCGGTGTATCAAGATGAAAATAGAATAAAGATGGCTCATCGACTCATGTACCTTAAAAGTTGATGTGGCACTTTTCTTTGATTTTGAGACTACAAAAATTATTTATGTTGACAAAGACATCGAAGAACATGAGATGGTATGAAGAGGACCGAACAAAAGATGATGCATTGAAGCATCCAGCCAATGGAGAGGCATGGCAGAAGTTTAATAAATTATATCCTAACTTCGCACAAAAGATACATAATATAAGGTTAGACTTATCGTGCGACGGTTTCAACCCATTCAAGTATATGAATACCGTCCAAAGTATATGGCCAGTATTTATTCATGTTTACAACCTCCTACCATGGATGTGTATGAAAAAATCCTTTGCTTTCATGACAGTGCTCATCTCTGAACAGATGAAGATAGGTAATGACATTGATGTCTATTTGTAGCCTCTCATTATCGAGCTGAAATAATTATGAAGCATTCAAGGTATTCCAACTTTTGATGCTTTGCTGAATAAGTCATTCTTCATGCGTGCAGCACTTTTGTGGACAATAAATGACTTTCCAACCTATGCACTAATATCGGATTGGAGCACGAAAGGTAAGCTAGCATGCCTGATTTATGAAAAAAAATCCGATCTAGAAGGTTGACACACCGGAGGAGCTTTAGCTATATGGGGCATCGACGTTTCCACCATCGAAACTATCCATATAGAAGGGATGCACGCTCCTTTAATGGCACTATTGAAGAAGGTGAGGCATCTAGCCGAATGTTTGAAAGTGATGTACTAAGAGAGTTGGATGGTCTCAGTGTTGAATTTGAAAAAGATGATCCGATTGGTGGTAAGAAGAGGAAACATCGATCAAAGAAAGATGACACATACTTTAATTGAAGAAAAAAGAGCATCTTCTTTAACTTGCCATATTGAAAAACAAACTTATTGCACCACTGCTTAGATGTAATGCATATTGAAAAAAATTTGTGCAAGCTCCTATTGACAACAATCTTAAATATCAAAGATAAGACCAAGGATGACTTAAATTCTCGATTTAACTTGAAAGAATGGGATATTAGGAGATCACTCCATCCAAAGCCGATAGGAGGAGAACAGTGGAGGCTCCCTCATGCGTGCTATATTATGAATGCCTCCAAATGATCCATATTTCTTCATATGTTGGAGAATATAAAGATCTCAAATGGATACTCAAGCAACATATCAAAGCGTGTGAATAGTAAGGATGTCAAACTTGGGGGATTGAAGACTCGTGATTATCATGTGCTGATGCAAGAATTAATCCCAATAGCTATTCGCCATGTATTGCCAAAAAATATCAGAATAACTATTATTCATCTTTGCAACTTTTACAGAGATATTTATGCAAAGAGGTTGCTTAAGAAAGATGTGAAAAAAATGAAGGCAAGGGTGGTGACTATATTATGTGATCTAGAGAAGATATTTTCACCATTATTTTTCACGGTTATGATGCATCTCACCATGCACCTTACAAAGGAAGTTATATTTGGAGGTCCAATGTTTTGCCGATGGATGTATCCTACTGAGAGAAATATTCAAACTCTGAAATCTTATGTAAGAAATATGAATCGTCCAAAGAGATCCATACTAGAAGATTATTTGGATCAAGAGTATATGAATTTTTGTACCATGTACTTAAACAAGCTCGAAACATGTCGTAATCAATCAATGAAAGGATGATCAGTATAAGCCAATTGAGCCTACATTTGAGTCTATTCCATAGCCAGGTGGATTTCCTACTTCATACCATCTCACTAATTTAAGAATTGAGGAAAGGGATAAGGCGCACTGCTACGTGCTCTTCAACTGTGATGTCATTGAGCCATACATAAGGTAAGTCACTCAGTCTTATTTATTTCATAATAGTTAGAAGAAAATATTCAATTATACCTAAATTTATTCTTTGTGCATGCAGCAAACACAAGGAGGTCATAAGAGTAAAATACGGTGCTCTAAGTATGCGGAAGAAAGTAAAAATGCATGCACAGTAATGAATTTCCTAAATAGTTCAAAGATTATGTAAACGATTATATATTCTTGCCTTGTGCAACTTATTTGAACATGTTTACTAATTAGGTGTCATCTCCTTAATTAGGTGTGGAAATTATCGCTCGATGATGTAAGCCCTAAAGTGCATACTCTTTTAATGGACCCTAATCACACTATGCGTAAGTATAAACAGCTCGTCATTAATGGCTATAGGTTTAATATTCACAGCAGGTTCGTAAACATGGCAACACAAAATAGTAGCATGATGTTAAGCATCACCACTGGGTGTTATGCTAACTCGAGAGATTCACAACCTCGTACGGAGGATTTGAACTATTATGGCATCGTGGAGAAAATAGTCATCTTGAACTATTATTTTAAAGGGAGGATTGCGTTAATGAAGTGTGATTAGTTTGATATCTTGTCATAGTCAGGGATGAAGACTGATGAGTATGGTTTTACTCTCGTTAATATGCAACGCCATCTTCATACTGAAGAACCGTATATACTTGCCTCACAAGCTAGTCAAGTCTTCTACGTTAGTGATTCCTTGGAGCTTCAATGGGGTGTTGTTGTGAGGATGGTGCCCAGACATATTTTTGATGATACCAAAGTTGATGACAATGTTGGACCATGCATGCAAAGTGCTTCTCTAGGACAAAACTTATCTGATACTGTCGAAGTCCTAGATATATTTGTCAGGAGCGATGGTGATGTGTATATTGTAGATGCCACTAGGCGACGATGTCACAACCCAAAATCAAGGTCATGATCGGGGCATAGGACGGACTAGCTAACCTAGCAAGCCTAACGAAGATGTCGAAGGGAATAAATTAGATATATAATTCCTACCAAAAATTTAATAGAGTTTTTCTTAAAAGTTGGACATTTTTGAAAGTACAATTTTCTACTCCGAATTTTAAAGAATAATCCTCTAAATAATGATTAATGAATAAATCAAGTATAATCTTTTTCCAGCTGACCGAGCTGGCTCGGCTCTAAATTGAATCAGCTCGAATGTCAGTCAAATTAGCTCAATGCCAAATCAAGCTAGCTCTCTCAGAAAAATAGAAAACTCATTCTATAGAGCCAGCTCGAATCCAAATCGGGCCAGCTCGAATGCTAGTTGGGTCAGCTCGATGCCAAATCGAGCTAGCTCTCTCAAAAAAAATAAAAAAACTCATTCTATAGCATAAGACTCGGGCCGACTTGATTTCAATTCGGATCAGCTCAAATTTCAGAGTTTCAAAAATTTTACTCTTCAGAATAGCTTTTCTCAAATCTTGGCTTATTTATATTTAGTTTCTTATTTTTAAGAATTTTGATTTTTTTTGATATTTTTATTAGTTTCAAGTAGAGGATATTCCTTATTTATATTTATATTTTTTTTAAGTTAATGTTATTAACTTTAAAATATAAATATAAATAAGGAACATCCTCTACTTGAAATCAATAAAAATATCAAAAAAATCAAAATTCTTAAAAATAAGAAACTAAAATTTGGGTTCTAATTTAAATTATCCAAATTCAAAATTTTTAAAACTTTCTTGCTTTAGAATGAATAGGTTAAAGGATCTCTAAAATTCATTAAAAATTACTTGTTGACTCACCAACATCTAAAGATCAATTACTAGAACTTTTTGTTCCAAAAAAATGCTTATATAGCCCTTCTTATAGGTGCTAGTTTCCACACTTAGAAAATTTTTAAGACTCAAAATGATAGATAGTCATAATTTATACTTAAATGGCTTCAATAAATTTTAGTAAGGTAAGTTTAATTCAAAGTAGTTTATAACTAAGATTAAGTGGCCTACAAAGTCAATCCTAGAAACTTAAGCTAACACTAAAGAAAAAATATATAACCCAAAAATTCTATACAAGACCGAGGTATTATAGATGACTTCAACATTCTGGTATAAATATTAGAGTCTATTTATTGATGCTATACAAATATTATTGTTCAACATGTTATATTGATTAATGTACATTAACGTTGCAGATCATAATGGCACCGAAATGCCATCTAACTTTCACCCCCGCCTCTCGACGGATTACGCGGAGCTCGACATCTGAAGAGCAGTTGGAGCATACTCCATCTACCTCTGCATCAACTGCTCAAGGGCTATCGACATCTACTCCACCATCGATATCTACTCCATCGGCATCTGAGCATCCACCATCAGTCACATCTCCGATACATGCTCCAACACCGACATCTGAGTGTACGATTTTAATGTTATTTATTTATTTTTTTATATAGTATTTATATATTTATATATTTGCATAACATATTTTCATTGTAAGTGCATCATCCAGTAGGACATTTCGTGATCCCACACGCAAGCCACATGTATGAAACCGCCAGCATCAGGTGATGGTGCAGTATGATGCGGAGGAAAGACCAGTGGAAAGACCGCATGGAAGATGCATTCATTTTTTGGAGTGCTTGTGAGATGGTCTGACATCATTTCAGTATTACCTATAAACTAGCGATTGATAGATGTTTGTGTCAGAGATCGGGTGTGGGAGGAGATATGGGTAAATATATCTTAATTATATATGCATTTGATATATTTATACTTTGTTTGATTAGAATAATTTGGTAACTAACTTTTGATAACTTTATACAGAGAAGGTACGACTTTTCAGATCATGAGAGGGCTTGAGATGCCCAATGAGAGGATGGCTCGAGCACCAACGAGACACTCCAAAGAAGCTTGTTCCTTGGATATAGGACTGTCCCCCGAGTCAGTGGGAGAGGATGGTTAGACATTGGAGGAGATGAAAGTTTAAGATAAAATTTCTAACTTTTAAATTTTTTAATATGCTTAAAATTATATTTAAATATTTATTATTTATTTGAATACTTGTTAAGCTACCTTCCATCAGAATCGAAAGAATCGGGCAGTCCAGGAGTACACTTACACTCTAGACCGTGAGTCTATGGCCAGTTGTGTGCATAGAAAGATAATAAATTTTGAATCTTACTAGATAAATTAAATTAATATTTTTTTCATATTTTTAATAAACTAATCTATTGTTATAGCTGATGAGAGATGGAGTGATGTCCAGCCATAGCGAGATCTTTTGATCTAGTCGTACGGACAAGAAGGGGAGGCTGATGAACGACCACGATCAGAAGAATTTTTGTAAGTAATAAATATATTAGTATATATTATCAGTATTATAGTATTTCTTATAAAATTTTATTTAAATTTATAATTATAGGAGCAGTTAAATGCGCGTGCGAGCGAGGGCCCGAACAGCTCTAGCCCTCAAGACCACCTGTCTTAGGTCTTAGGACCTGAGCACTCTAGGAGGATCTGATGCAGGCTCAGATATACACCGACGAGCTATTAATCTAAGGCAAGCATCTCTTCACATGCTTTCATTGTCGTTAATCGGAAGCAGCTTAAGACGTTGGTGCAGACAGCTCAGGCTACGACACGGGCAGATTAGGCTATGGCATGGGCTGCTCATGCTGAGGAGCGCACATCTTATCTAAAGGACATCCTGAGTGCCATGATGACGAGACTCAGCACGTATTTTAGAGCAAACTTCGTAGGCCTTGGGGACATGTTGGCCAACGTTCCAGCTTCAGTCCCTTCAGGTCTAGCTCTAGCTCCAGCTCCTCCAGCTCATGCTCCATCTCTCATGCTCCATCTCTCGGTGACGACGATGATGTAGATTTAGGAGACTTTTGATGTATTTTTTTTAAAAAAATATTATAATAAATTTTATTCGATAATAAAATTTGAGCATTTCAAAAATATTCTTATATTTATAATATTTTCTTATATTTTTTATTATTTTATATATATCTATATATTTATCAGATAAAATATATAAAAAATTAAAAATTTTATATTTTTTATTATTCAAAAGCTACGGTAGCGGTTGTAAAATTACTACTGTAGGCATGCTAAGCTAGGCAGTAAGTTACATGCCAACCATTGCCATTGACCTATGACAGCGATTATGGAACTGCTGCATTAGATCTATGGCAGCGGTTACGAAACTGCTGCTATAGGCTATGCATGGCAGCGATTTTCATAACCACTGTGATAATCACTGCCATAAACCTACGATGATGGCCATAATGATAGTGGTTAGCTAACCGCTGTCATAGCCTATGGCAATTGTTCTGCAGTAGTGACAATAGTTATAGTTAGTCAAGTCCATGCCTTTAATAAGGACCAAATAGACTTGATTCGTGGCTATGCGGTGAACCCAAAATTATTGGGTTGGTCAAATTGAAACTAATGAACTAGATGGTATCTAAAGTTTGGCAGTCCAGATCGGTGATTTTTAATTGGAAGCTACTCGCACTGATTCGATCTTTGATGAGTTAATGACATATCCCTTCCACTGATCTTACTTACCTGGCCATCCTAGTGAATTAGATTTTGATTAGATCACTAAGTGATTTGGGCTCATCCATGTTAATTAGGTAAATCAGGTGCTCCTAATGCCGGCTTGAATTAGATCTTTTTTTATCGACTTGGTGAAGTCAATGGGAGGATCAAAATTGGCTAGTTAATTCTTCTTTTTTCTTCTTAAAATGGGTTAATCAAATCCTCTAAAATTATTAGATCCTTAAAAGTGATAAAGTTATGGTGATAACTAAGTCATAATCTTCCATTAAGTTAAGTGATAATGGATCCATTAGTTTAATAATCATTGGAGGCCCAAAGGCTTGGTGTTTATTGACTAATGAAATTATTATTCATAATATGATGATTTGATCATGTTTTTTTAATGGTGGTTAGGTTGGCCGGCCAAAGTCAGACCTAATCATTTGTTGGTTAGATACACTAAATATGGTCATGTTAATGGTTGGACTTAATCGGATCTTTTCAATGAAGACCAGAGTCTATTGATTAGGTTTCCGGGGCAACATTAAAATACTACAAGTTGTTTAGAGAAATAATTGATAATAAACCTACCCATAAATGCATATGAGTTGGCCAACCAAAGTCAGACTTGTGTATAATCTGTGTGGATTCTAGTACCTACTAAGGAATTAAAATGATTTCTCGAATTGGAGGTAGAGGCTACTAATTCGTATAAAATAGTGGAAGAATCTTTAAACTAAAGTCCAAGTCTTTAGGCTAAATAATTTATATACTAATTAGATTATGGTTTTTCTTGTTGGGCAGCTATGGCCACCACCATATCGCTCCAGTCATTATTAGACAATGATAAACTAATGGGACCCAACTTCGATAGCTGGTATCGAAAGTTGAAAATCATCCTGGAGCATAAACGGATCTTATATGTATTAACTAATCCAGCACCTGAGGAGCCAGCTCCAAATGCTAAAAGGGCCATTTGAGATACTTATCAGAAGTAGCTCAATGACTGCACCACCATTCGGTGTATTATGCTGGCAGCGATGAATGATGAGTTCAATCATAGGTTCAAGAATGCCTAGCCTCAGGAGATGCTTCAAATATTGAACGACTCCTTCGGCACGCCTAATGATATTGAGAGGTACAAGACTAGTTGTGTCATTTTCAATGCTCGGATGAGAGACGGGGCATCAGTCACCGATCATGTATTGTACATGATCGAGATGATTAAGTGCTGGGTTTTTTCCTACATGAGTAGCTCGGCAAGGATGCGATCCTGAATTCTTTGTCTAAGTCCTTCCTTCCCGTCCTTACTCATTTTAGAATGACAAAGTCTGCAGTGAACTACCATGACTTATTGGGATTGCTGTAGAACTTTGAGAATGATCATTAGCTCCAAAAGAAGTCAATGAATGTAGTGGGAGGATCTTCTTCTGATCGTCGACCCTTTAAGAAAGAAAAGAAGAAGAATAAAAACAAGAAGGTGCAGTCGCATGCCAGATAGAGCTGGACACGGGCTGGACCATCGGGTAAAGGTGGGCACCGAGTCGGGCCATCGAGTAGACCAGCCCAGCCTGGCATGAATTGGGCCATGCCAGGCACGGCTCGTTTAGTACTATAGTGAGCCGTGCCCTAAATGAGCCGTGCCATGGCACGGCCTAAAACAAGGGGCCAGACTGGGCTGGGGGTTTGGTGGCCCATGGCCCTTCAAGGCTTGGACTGGCACGGCCCACTGGGCCAGGCACGACACGGCATGCGTCCAAGCCCGGCACGGCCCACATGCCACCCACGGCAAGGCCCATTTGGCATGCTATAGCCTATAATTATATCTTTAAAATTTTTATTTTAAAAAATAATATTTATAAAATAAATTAAGTTAGTGGATAAATAAAAAAATATGAGATATTAAATTTTTTTTGTAAAAATAAAAGTCACCTTATAATGATAGAGGGTTTGGCATGGATCCCTATCGGTTTATTAATATAAATCAAAATTATACAAAAAAGGAAGGAGACTAGGCCTAACCTTCAAAATACAAAGAGGAAGAGAGAACTGATAAGAAAATAGAGGTGACTCACCTCAATAAATAAAAAATAAAAATATATAATTTTAAGAAATTAAGAATTAAAAATAAATCTTACTAATTATCTATTGTGTTTGTATCATCCTCACCAGTAGATCTAGTATCATGTCATCTTTTATCCTGAAGTCTTGCCTTCGCATCCAGTCAATTTTTGAAGCAGAGCAGCATCTCAATTATCTCGCCCATCATCCTACTCCTCTTTTCATCCAAAACGTGCCAACCTATACTAAAAACTGATTTCGATGGTACTATGGACATTGACACAGCTAAAATATCACATATAATTGCAGACATAACAAGATATTGATTTTTTACACTCTTCTACCAGGCCAACATATTAAGATTTTCTATTTGATTTTCATCTAATGCAGAAGAGATATCATTTCATAAATAAAATTTTAATTTATTATTTAAAGATGAAGAAGATGCAGATGAAGAAGATGCATGTGAATATCTTCTATGTGCACGAAATGAAAAAACAGATGATGAATGAGAGGTAGTAGAAGTTAGTTGTGAAGATGATATGGATTGTCTAGATCCACGAATTTTTTCATCATATAATACAAAAATATCATTAAGTAGCTGAGTTACCTCAGCTTTAGATTCTTCAGAATCATGATTCATATATCTACCAATTTCTTAAGTAAAATATCTATGCCACTTAATTTGATCCGTGGATCAAATACAATAGCTAAATTATGCATGGGACATACCATATCCCAATACTAATTTTATTTTTTTTATTTCATAAATAATAGATATTAAAACATCATCATATCTATATTATGCAAATTAACCATAAATTATATATGCTTATTGTAAAAATGTACAAGAGATTGAAAAATAAACATCAGAAAGAGTATTTATAGCATTATAAAAACTAACTAAAAAATCTTCTAAATTTTTTTTCTTTTTTTCATTCATTTTCAGTCAAAATAAATCCTAATCCACAATCAATTATATATGCATTTAATAAATTTTGGTATGGATATGCATCATGAATCATTGTATATGTAAAGTTTCAACGGATAACTACATCAAGTTTAAATTTTTTAAAATGTTTACCATGATCTAGACATAATTATTTAAATTCTTATAATCATGCTCTTGAAGTATAAATAAAAAATACTGCATTCCTAATTTTTGCAATTATATCTTAAACCATGCCCATTCCAGCTTGAATAGAAAGATTCAAAATATGACATGCACTTTTAATATGAAATAATTTTTCATTAACAATGGGATGAAAAGTGTCTTTCAACAATTAGATAGCTGCATTATTATTAGATGTATTATCAAATGTAACACATAATTTTGTTACTAATACTATATGCAACTGCAATTTGATAAATAGCATTGAAAATTTATTGGCCAGAATGGAGACAATCAAAAGAACGAAAAGCAAAAATACGCTTATTTAATTATCAATCATTATCTATATAATGAGCAGTAATAGAAATAAAATATATACTACCTATAGATGCAGTCCATATATCAAAAGTTAATGATATTTTTATATTTAAAGTAGAAAAAATACTAATTAAATTATTCTTCATTACTAAATAATTTATCATAGCTATTTTTCTAAATGTACGTCTACTGCTTCTTCTATAAGCGGATTGTAAAGCTAATTGAACATACTCTTCAAAATTGAAAGATTCACATAAGCTAAAAGATAATTCATCTCTAACTATCCATTTTACAAGTGTCTTTCTTTGATTTCATGATTATAAGCAAAAGATCCAACAAGAGCAACCCCTTATGTATTAAGGTTGTTTTGAAGACGAGAATCACTTATCCTATGAGACTCTTGACGTCTCTTTAAATGGCCAGTTCCTCCAGTACTGACGCAACTATATAATTTGGCATACTTTTTATATTTTATCATATAGACTCCATCTATCAAAACTCTATCAAAATCATTCCACACAGTGCTAATCCTCTTACAGGAAGAGGATCCAGCTTTCCTTAAAAGGAGCTTCAGAGGGAGTAGAAAGAGTTTCTTCCTCCTCTGAAATAGGAGAAATACCGACATGCCCAACAGCACTGGCAATACTCTCATCATCATAACTTGCCATCTAAACTAAGTAAATACAAAAAAATAAAAACTAATAGTAACCAGCAAAAAAAAATTAAGTTGTAGAGCTAAAGAGGAAGAAGAGATGGAGCGGAGACTGAAAGTTGGAGAGCCGGAGGAAGATCGGGCCGTCAGAGAGTCGGATAATCAGAGAGCTAAATTTGTGGAGCTACTTTTGAACTACGACCTTCAAAAGAGAGATGCTTCCTCCTCTTGTATAACTCTTGAATTGCTAAACTATAATTGCTACATACTGAATATTGAATGGAAGAGCGAAAATTTGCTAGAAGAGAGAACAAATAAAAGTAGGAAGATTAGAAAGAGAGAGAATTGATTTGATGAATTGATGTGATGAGAATGAAAGAGAAAAGCCCTATTTATAGAAGTTCCAAAACTTTTATTTTTCCAAAATACCCCTCAATCTAGCCATCTTTTAGCTATTGGAGGGGTCAAAATAATAAAAATAAGAAAACTAGCAGTTAAAACCTCTTTAAAAATTAAAAAAAATAAATTTAGCCATTACAGACCGATCTGGCTCATTTTAGGCCATGCCTGGCATGGCCTGTTTGGGGCCATTATGGGCCGTGCCAGGCACGGCCCGTTTGAAGACGTTGCGGACATGGCCCATTAAGACTAAAAAAGGGGTCTGACGGGCCAATGGGCCGTGCCAGGCCTGGCCCATCAATTCTCGAGCCTAAGGCCATGTCAGATGGAGGTTTTGGCTTTGTCATGCCATGCCGGCATGGCCTGTTTAGTAGATGGGCCATGCTAGGCACGGCCCGCTACAATAGCGAGCCCGTTGGGCCTAGGCTGAGCCAGGCCAGGCACGGCCCAATGCCCAAGTCTAATGTTGGGACATCTACATAGGGATAGACCAAGAAGCGCAAGCTCGACTAGAGCCAGGCAGAGTACTTCTTTTGTAAGAAGCAGGGGCACTGGAAGAGGAACTATCCTCAATACATTACCTTCCTAGATTCGAACAGGCCGAGGAAGAAGCATGCAATTGCTGGGCAAGATAATTATATGATAACACCTTGCAACTTCTCAATATGTGATACTATTGCTTGGGTACTAGATATCGGAAGTCCTTAGTATATTTGTAATTCGATGCAGGGTTTGCAGGTCAACAGAAGATTTAATGAAGACGAGAGGTTCCTGAATGTTGGACATGGAA
This sequence comes from Cocos nucifera, assembly GCA_006176705.1. Lineage (NCBI taxonomy): Eukaryota > Viridiplantae > Streptophyta > Magnoliopsida > Arecales > Arecaceae > Cocos > Cocos nucifera. The sequence continues at coordinate 959,860 of QRFJ01000780.1, forward strand.
GATAAGTTCCAATTCTAGCTTTAAGAATCATGAACCTTGTAATCAATTCATTTAAAGTTGTTCTTAGTGAATGTCACTTCTGTCCAAATTTTTTATTGAATGTTATTTTTGTAAGCCTTTTAGCCAAGAAAGGTTATGAATTTTCAATAAAAAAAATTTTGTAATATCATTTTGAATGGTGTTACGATTTATGTTGGATAATTGAATAATGATATTTACTTACTATCACGGCCTGTTAACGTGGTTCAATCCTCCGGTAAACATCCTAAACTAAATGATGTATCTGAAGTCTACCTTTGGCACTGTAGGTTAGGTCATATCAATAAGAATAGAATAAATAGGTTGGCTCAAGAAGGAATTCTTGAAGTCGGTGATTATGAATCACTTTTGATCTATGAGTTTTATCTCCTTGGTAAGATGACCAAGTCATCTTTTACTAAAAAAGATGAATGAGCTAGTGAACTCCTAGGTTTAGTACATACTGATGTATGTGGACCCATGAGCTCAAGTGTCAGAGGTGGATATTTCTACTTCATAATATTTATGGATGATATATCGAGATATGGGTACGTCTACTTAATGAAGCATAAGTCGGAGTCGTCTGAAATGTTTAAACTATTTTATAATAAGGTAGAAAAGTAAAGTGGGAAGAGTATTAAAACTCTTCAGTCTGATCGAGGGGGCGAGTACCTTTCCAACGAATTTCTAATATATTTAAAAAAAAATAAAATTCTCTCCCAATAGACTCTTCCTAAAATACCATAGCATAATGATATCTGAAAGAAGGAATCGAATCTTGTTGGACATGGTTCGATCCATGATGCTTATTTGCCAGTCTACCGATCTCTTTCTGGGGATATGCGCTTGAGTTGGCTGATTACATTCTAAATAGGGTTCCGAGTAAGTCTATAGCTAAAATGGCATATGAGATATGAATAAGACGTAAGCTAGTACTCTCACATCTTAGGATTTGGGGATATCCGGCTTATGTCAAATATTTAATGATAGACAAGCTTGCACCTAAGTCTGACAAGTGTGTTTTTATAGGATACCCAAAAGAGACCAAAGGATATTATTTCTATCTTACTAATAAATAAAAGGTGTTTGTCAGCCTTAAGGCAATCTTTTTAGAAAAAGAGTTCCTTGATGAAGGAACTAATACCTCTAAGGTCGAACTTGAAGAAATTCGACAAATGGAACAACCAACACAAGTAGTTACCGGATTTAATTAGATCAAACCTGGAGCCTAGTGAACCTACATCCTTAAAGCGATCTGGTGGAGTACCACGTCAGCCAAATAGATACTATGATTTTTTGGTCCAGAACGGAGATTCTATCGAACTCGATGAGAATGATGAAAATCTGATCACCTAAATGGATGCAATGTAGAGATCCAACTCTGAGAAATGGCTTGAGACCATGAAATTCGAAATAGAGTTCATGAAGGTCAATGATGTATGGACATTGATTGATCCACCCAAAGGGGTAAAACTTATAGGATGCAAGTGGATCTTCAAAAGAAAAAAAGGGCACAAATAGAAAAGTGGAGACCTATAAAGCTCGTCTGATTACCAAGTGGTATCATCAATGTTATGGTATATACTATGACGAGATGTTTTTTCTTATGCCAATAATCAAGTCTATTTGGATTATGCTTGCGATAGCTACCCATCTGAACTATGAAATCTGACAAATGGATGTGAAAATAGTTTTTCTTAATGAAGAGCTGGATGAAGAGGTGTATATGATACAACCTGAAGGATTCACATCCATAGATGAGTCTAAGATGTACAAGCTTCAAAAATCCATTTATGAACTAAAGCATGCATCTCGGAGTTGAAACATATATTTTGATAGGACGATCAAGACGTCTGACTTCATTAAGAACGGAGAAGAATCCTACATATACAAGTGGACTAATGATCTAGTAATTATATTTCTAATATTATATGTGGATGTCATTCTCTTAATCGAGAATGATGTCCCTGCATTACAAGGAATAAAGATATGACTATCATCATATTTCTCCATAAAGGATCTAGGAGAAGCTTCCTATATTCTAAAGATGAAGATCTACAGAGATACACCTAAAAGGTTACTCAGATTATCCCAATCCACGTACATTGATACAATGCTGAAGAGGTTCGGCATGAAAAATTTCAAGAAAGGCAATCCATCGATAGGCCATGAAATTTCTCTCTCAAAGAGAGATTGTTCGACAATACCTCAAAAGAGAGCGTATGAGTAGAATTCTATATACTTTGGTAGTGAGTTCTATCATGTACGTCATAACATGTATACGATCAGATGTGGCATACTCACTAAGAGTAGTGAGTAGATACCAATCTGATCCAGGAGAAAACCATTGGATGGTTGTTAAAACCATCCTAAAGTATTTAAAAAAATACTAAGAACTAATGGTTTGTTTATGGTGAGTCGGACTTGAGACTTATAGGTTTTATAGACTCTAATCTTCAATCTAATCACGATGACAGTAAGAGTGTATCAGGGTATGTGTTTATCCTTAATGATGGAGCTGTCTGCTGGAAGAGTTTCAAGCAGCACATTGTAACCGACTTAGTTTGTGAGGCGAAGTATGTCGCTGCATCAGATGCTGCCAAAGAAGCGATGTGGCTGAGAAAGTTCATCACCAAGCTCAAAGTAGCACCCTTTCTTGATGGTCCAGGTCTACTTTTCTATAACAGCTCTGAAGCCATTGCTCAGGCAAAGAAATCGAAGGCACACCAGCGGACGAAGCATATTCTGCATTGCTATCATCTTGTCCAGAAGATCATGGATCAAGAAGACATCGACCATTAAAAGATCGATAGAAAGAAGAACTTGACCGATCCATTCACTAAAGCTATTGCGGTGAATGAGTTCGACGACTTCAAGTCGAAGATGGATATTAGATACTATACCGATTGGCTTTAGGCCAAGTGGAAGATTGTTAAAAATAGTATTCCAAAGTCAATCGTCAATCTGTTGATGATTAAGCTATATTTTTGTACTTGTATATGAATTATGATTAAATAAAAATTATTTTAGCTTTTTTCATCATAAATTTTTTTATCTTCTAATGAACTCCTGTGTTATGGTGAAGTCCTTAAGACTATTTAGAATCGACAAAGAAGGATTTGTCGTTGAGTCCTTAAACTTATTCGCGATCAAATGATACGTTGTTATCCAGGACGACAACGTTTATTGAGTGTAGATCATTGTGTACCATATGGATTGATTGTCCTTTTAATTAAGAAGTGTAGAGACACCGGTATGGCATACAAGTGAGATGTAGGGATACATCTGTACTGAACGTGATCAATTTCAAAATTTTTCTCCTATCAAGATTTGCTTCGATAGGATATGGGTATAAGTGTTCCTCCAACCTGAGATCATCACGGTGACTTTCAAGCAACTCACTATGCTTTGGTACTAGATTTTCTAAATTTCTAATTCAATTATGGAAGGTTTCTGAACACAATCAAGTACTTGAAGAGTCGATGTATGAGTCAAGATGGGATTAACCACTCTGGTTCAGGAGCTGTATTCAATTGTGTTTCAATTTAACAAATCCTAGGCCAGGGTACTCCTAGCGAAGAGTCATGAGACTGATTGTGTTGAGACAGGATTTGAATATACTTTTCAAGATTAACAGTTTAATTCTGAGTCATCCTATATACAGAGATCAAAAGGATGAATTATGCAGTAACCATATTTACGTAGATTCTGAGTATTGCGATTGCAACTATTCAATCTATTTGGACGTTGGATACCATTGTTAGATGGTCACTTTGATTAGTATAGAAATTGGTTCCTAAGCTACCGACTTAAGTTCGAACCTACGAGGTCACACACATTAGAGATTTCTTTTGATGGCTAATGAAGAGTCCCACTTAACTAAGACTCTATGGTCAAGAGTTTCACTAGACTGAGACTCTTCGATCGAGAGTTCTACTGGGTTGGAACTCTGAGTGCTACTTGTTTGAAACTCTATGATCGAGAGTCTTACTGGTCTGGAACTCTATGATCATAAGTTTCATTCATTTGGGACACTGGGGTCAAGAGTCCCACTGGTTTGAAACTCTTCGATCAAGAGTTTCATTTTGATGGGACTCTATTGTCCAGACATCCATTGAATTTGGACTCTATATTTATAAGAGATTTAATTAGTGATTTGATCGCTAATTAACTCAATTTGATGAAGTAATAATTTTTGGATCAAGTCCAATTAACTAGGATTCAGTTGGGTTTGACCGGATTAGGTTATGAGGTAACCTAATCACCAAGGAGGTTTGATCCCTGATTTGATCAGGGATTGGACTTAATCAATTCATGATTTAATTAGAATTTAATTGAGCCTAATTAAGCCTAAATGGGTTGGATTTAATCTGGTCTAATTGAGCTTAACCAAATTGGTTTGGATTGGTTCAATTAGATAAGATGAATTAAGACTAGTTTGACCTAGTCTTCCCATGCGCCACCTCACCATTTTTTGCGCCATCCCACGCCCACCCTTCTCATGTCCTAGATGGATAAGTTCAAGTGGGTTTAGTTTGAATTCAAGTTGACAACCATCTTAACCTTATCTTATCTAATCCTCTTCACGCCATCTAATCTCTTTTGGCATTCTATTTATTCTGGAATTTTTGGGACATGCGACATCTAATGAGAAGCCCCTTCTGTGCGTAAGCCCTCCCCCTTGTGTGAAAAAAAAAATCAAAAAAAATCTCAGAGGAAGAAAACTAGAGTGGGTGCAAGGTTTTGGTGAAAGTTGTCTAGGATTTCAACCTAGGATTTGAGGAGTTTCGTGAGATCTAAGCATCAGATCTTCATGAAATTTTTTGGAGAGACTTCTCAACCTCTCCTCTGTCTCTATTGCTGATCCAGAGTGTCTGAAGATTCGATGGAGGCAGATCGAAGCATTCAATCAGATTCAGCCTTCAAGATCGTTCTGCATCGAGTTAGCACTCGGAAGGAGTCGATCGGGATCAAGACCTCGTATAGACCAACCATGGAGGCCAGACATGCTGTATGACTGCATTGCGATGATCAGATCTTCCTAGTGGTGATTAGATTATGATGATCGACTACTCGCACAAAAGTAACGTATTCTGAACATGAAAAATAGTAAAACCATTTTACTGCTGATAGTTTTTTTTATTTTCAAATTTGTATGCATATATGTCACATTAGATCCTAATTTTATAGAATTTTTAGATCAGATCTATAGCTCTAAAAAAAATTAGATTAATTTTTAATTTTACTATATTTGATTTTCAAAAAAATTTTGAAAGTAGAGCTAGAAATCCTGCATGCATCCCAACATGGACTTCCTCTTTTCTTAGAGTCTCATTCTCGGTGCCATGAGGTGGTGAATGACAGGAAGACTTGGCCTAGAAAGGTGGAAGAAGTATAGATTTTGAGATGGGACGGTGGGAGATAGGATCTATGCGGCGAAGAGAGAAAGAAACCAGATTTTTCATGGAGGGTTTTGAGGTGAGAAAGGGGTTTTAAGGTGGGTTTTGGAGGGATTTGAGGGAGATGGAGGCTGAATCTTAAAGATTTTAGTGGAGAGGAGGGTTTGGCGCGGAGAAAAAGGTTTTTGATTTAGGAGAAGAACCAGGGGAAGGATAGGTCAACTCGTAGGATGGGAAAGGAAAAGAAATTTTCATAAAGAAAGAGAGTGTCCTGTGAGCCCAATCTCAAAAAGATGACAAAGCCCTCATGGGGCATGCCTTGGATCGCCCCTTTTTCATGGGATGATCTAGGAGACGTCCCTTTTTGGATGAAAATGGAATTTATGGCCAAAAAAAAGGGCAATAACGGCCAACAACGATTCAGGGGTCGACTGTATACTAATATATATTAACTATGTATTATAATAGATTAATTATATACCGATATAGATTAATTATGCACCAATATATATTAACTGTATACCATAATAGATTAACTATATACCAATATAGATTAACTGTATACCAATATATATTAACTATGTACTATAATATATTAACTGTGTACAAATATAGATTAATTATGTATCAATATAGATTAACTATGTACCATAACAGATTAACTATATACCAATATATATCAACTGTATACCGATATAGATTAATTGTATACTAATATAAATTAACTATGTACCATAATAGATTAACTGCGTATCATAATAAATTAACTATATATCATAACAGATTAACTATATATAAATATAGATTAACTATATACCATAATAGATTAACTATGTATCAATATAGATTAACTGTGTACCAATATAGATTAACTATATACCAATATATATTAACTATATACCATAATAGATTAACTATATACCAATATATATTAAATGTGTACCATAATACATTAACTGTGCACCAATATAGATTAATTGTGAATCGATTTAGATTAACTATATAAATATAAATTAACTATATACCATAATAAAATAACTGTATACCAATATAGATTAACTGTGTACTAATATAGATTAATTATTTACCAATATATATTAACTATGTACAAATATATATTAACTGTGTATTGATATAGATTAACTATGTACCGATATATATTAATTATGCACCATAATAGATTAACTGTGTACTAATATAGATTAACTATATATCGATATAGATTAACTATGTATCAATATAGAGTAATTATATACTATAATAAATTAATTATATAATAATATAAATTAACTATGTACCATAATAGAGTAACTATGTATCATAATAAATAAATTATGTATCATTCTATATTAACTACATACTATACTAGGCTAATTATGTACCATGTTAAAGTAACTGATACCATATCAGATTGACTATCAAATAATTCAATTAAAAATAAACATAAACAATCTTATCACTAGAGCCACCATATATTTAGTAGAGTCTCTTCCGGTCATATTCCTTATGTGCACACTCTTTACTAGGCTAGGGATCTACGGTCGAAGGAAAGAAAAAAGCTATAAAACCCTAACTATATAATCCTAGATGGTCCAAATCATCAACATATGGACATAATACCTTAGGAACATGGTAGCATGCAGTTGGAAAAAGAATAATTATAAAAAGATAAAGAACCCAATACTTAATAAAGTCTTCCACATCCTACAACCCAAACTTCCTAACAAGAGACATCAATTTATTTTTAACTAAGTCCCCAGTAGTCTTTTTGTGGTCACCATCAAAAAATCGAATGATGAGATCCGACTAAGCCCTCCTCTCCCTATATAATTCAACTTCATGATCCATAGCCCTCAAACCAAGGATGAGGATAATGTCGATCCCCACAAAAGGAATCACAATCCTACCTAACCTAAAGCCCTTCTTCTCACCATCCCAGAAGAAGAGCAATGCATCCAATCAAGATTCGCGAACTCGATACCGACATCCATGTCGATTGCCGATCGGTATGGTACCGTACCATACCGCTCATTAAAAAATCAAAAAAATTTCATCCAATGATCAAAAAAAATTGCCCGTATCGGACTGTACCGTCCCATACCGGACCAAACCATCCGATATCGACCTGTACCGTATCATACCAAATCGAGCGGTTCAATGCGATTCGAAGAGTTTACCAAAGAAAAGGGCCAAATCGGATCAGTTCCCCACCGGTCCAACTCGGTACGAGGTGTACTGGGCGGTTCGGCCCGGTACAGCATTCCATGCATCCAATAATGGCCTGCTCTGCTTGATGTATGGAAGCCGAAGCAAATAGTCAAATGGAGTCGCAGCCACCCTTGTCTTCTGCTCCTCAGACATGGACTCCGTAAGTATGTCCATAACCTCGACGTAGTGGCTGAAATAACAGTTTCCATTCGCCATATTCATCAGGCCAATACAAAATACTTTGGCTCTCGTTGAAATAGCCATCATAACACTGCATCACATATCAAATTAAATGATCCATATTAGATTACATTATCATAGAAGCTAATTTTGACTAACAAAATCAAATTACATATGAATATGCTTGAAACTCAAGTTGTGTGTGAGATTGAAATTGGTTTGACTAACAAAATCAGATTTCATTATTAGTAGCATTACTCTTTCCAATATGGATTTTTCTTTCTAAAATAATGGTTTGATATTTTCCTTTATCAACAAATACTCTCTTACAGAAGAGCATTCATGCAGTCTCATTCATAAGTAAGAGAACCCCTGCTCTAATAACATGTTGATTGAAATTGCTAAAACCATAGAGAGAGGAGATGGGTAAAAAGAGAGAAGATAGAAGAGAGAAGAGAGGGAGAGAGAGAAAATTACCAACGGGCTTTGCCTCCACCAACATCCACCACCTCCATCATCGTTGTCGTCGAAGAGAAGGTCACGGAACAACGTCGTAGCACCTGCTGCTGGTAGCGTAAGTAAAATTATGCTAAAAATAGGTTACCAAAGGTACTCATTGGGAAGAAGGGAAGCGGGCTTTGCCTCCACTAGCGTCCACCACCTTATTCATCTTTGTCGTCTAAGAGAAGGTCACGAAACAGTGCCATAGCATCTGTCGTTGGTAGTATGAGTAAAATCATGCTGAAAATAGGTTGCCGAATGTACTCGTCAGGAAGAAGGAAAGTAGAGAGACGAAAATTTGGAGAGACTACCATATTTAATTTGGGGGTATTTTTGTCTCATAAGAAGTTTAAACTTAAATCCTTATTCCTAAATCAGGGCTGAAAATGGGTCGGGCTGGGCCGGGCCTTGCCCCTGCCCTAACCTGATCCGAAACTATTATTCGGGCTTTAGGCAGGCTTAGGCCCAAAAATTTTATAAATTTAAGCTCCGAGCCCAGCCCAGACCCAAACCCGAACCCAATCAAGCCGGCCCAAATTCATTATTTATGATCTTGGCATTAGGAGTGAAGATCATGGCATCACTTTCAAGTCAGTATTCTATCCCAGTCAATTTAGTTGGTGACTTGATCACCATTCTGTCATGAGATTCTGAAGAAAATTGTTCTCTTTAGAGGCAATTACTCCGGTCATATGTAGGGTTATCTGGCTCAGAAGTTGTGATCAAGACTGATGGATGGTTTGCCATGTTCAAGTTTGAAATTAGTAGTTATTTTCTTGTCATTCCTGTACTCTGTTTTATGCCTCTGTTTCCTGCTGTAACCCAAAAATTTATTGGCTTATCCGTTGCTTTCTGTTATAAAGGACATTAATTCTTAGAAACTTTTTGTTGGCATTCCGAGCTAGATCCATGCCAGGTAGCTTTGGCATCAAGTTTGTCAGGCTTCAAGACATCTTCAGCTGAACATGAGAAATTTGCTCCCAATTTCTATGGCATTATTCATGCTTTCAGTTATCTGTGGCATCTTCTACAGCATTTGATAAAGCGATTTCTACAGCATTTCATCCAAAAAGCATGGTGAAACTGATTGTGGCATGTTCAAGTTCTTTTTCACCCAATAAGAATGGCTGGATGAAACTATCCTGATTCACAAGTACAACTTCCTGAATAAGCCTATAAGAACTAGCTGTCTCCTTAAACTTCTCCATCAGATCTATTTGAGTTCCCACTTTCCCAAGCTTCCAATACCAATGTAGCGGATCATTAGAACTCTGCATGACCTTTCTTGACTTCCAAGAACAAGCTAGAGTAACAACTTCAGGAATCTTTAAGCTGATACAATGTGGCCGTGGGAAACATCATTAAGAAAAAATACTATACAGTATTTCCTGGATTATATTATGTGGAGGCCACCGAGAGCTCCTGTGATACAAGACCAGGTCAAGAACTGATGGCTTGGACCGAACAATATGTGCACTAACTAAAGTTTCAACCGTATAATTTTAACAGGACTAATGTAAATTATTCTTAAATAAGGAATTTCGAATAAAATTGAAACATTATAAGGATTAATTTCGTGGAAAAAGTACATTTGGTCAATTTATATTTTAAATACACACCAGTATGATTTTCTTTCAAAAATGAAAAGATTTATGAGAACGAACGATAGCAACAGGTAGCCTTAAATAGTGGGTATACCATCATTTCTTGATGTGTAAACAGTATACTAGGTGCACTCACACGGAAAATCCTAGGAAAATATTTTAACGATGAGAATAATAAAATAAGCAAATCAATAGCTTTCTCCAATACCAAACCTCCACAACCCAAATCTGAAAATGGCAGTCCAACGAGGGCAATCCGACGAGGGCTCCCTTTGCCGGAGCGTCGAGTAGACGTCCGACGAAGAGGGATGGCCGCCCGCCCGCCCGGAAGTTCGACGAACACGGATGGCCGATGGGAGAAGACAGTAGACCCGCGTCGTCAATAGGGGAAGAGGAAGACGGTGATGGCCGGCAGCGGTGGACGGACACGGAATGGACCACAGGCCACGGCGGGGCTAGGGCATCGAATGGGGCCTGGGAGAAGTCGGGAACTGGAAGTGGAAGACGGACGGATGGGACATCGGTCTAAACTCTAAATCAATTTAAGGCTTGAGGGCCCGTTTGGTTGGGTACGTGATATCATGAGAAAATTTAAAAATTTATAGATATTATTTATTTAAAAAAATAATTATAAAAAAAATATTATATTTAATTGGTAAAAAAATTATTTTAGAAAATAATAAAAAAAATTATGTTTGATTAGAGATAATTCTACATGAGAATATGATAAAATTTATAAATATATCTTTTAATATAAAATATTTTTTTAATATTAAAATAGTATTATTAGCTTCAATTAATTTTTATATGATGGCTATAATCACATAATTCTTTACATAATATTATTTTCATCTTAATTTTTTTTATAATTTTTTTTATTCAATAAAATTTGAAGGATATTAAAATAAAATTAATAATTATATATGTAGTTTTATTATAGGTATTTTTGTCAAACATGAATTACCATCATTCAAAAATTTATCAAATACCAAGCCTTCATGGTATTTGTTTTACCATCTCTCTTAAAAATAAATATGGGGCCATCAATTTTTTTACCATCTCTCTTCTACTTTTTTATACCAAACATGATAATCTGACATGGGAATCATTTTTTCATGTCAGATTACCCCCAACCAAACGACACCTGAGAGTAAAAAACTTACTCAGGAATCTATATTTTGCTAGATAAATATTTTCTAGATAACATTTAGATAAAAAAATAATTTACCCATATTCTTTTATGCATGAAAAAATGACTCAAAAATTTATTACCTATATTCTTTTACATTACTAGTTTTCTGGATAAGTTACTAAGATATACCCATATTTCTCATAAAACCCTTTACTATATAAATATTATATTATATTATATTATATTATGTTAATATCTTATATTAATATAATATATATTATTATATATAATAATATATTATTATATTATTATTATAGTATATTATCATAATATATTATAATAATATCATATATAATATAATATTATATTATATTATATTATATTATATTATATTATACTATAATATATTATATTATATTATCTATATTATATTATAATATATTATTATATTATATTATATTATATTATATTATATTATATTATATTATATTATGTTAATATCTTATATTAATATAACATAATATATATTATATATATAATAATATATTATTATAGTATTATATTATCATGATATATTATAATAATATAATATAATTTAATATAATATAAAATTATGATATTATATTATATTATATTATGTTATGTTAATATCTTACATTAACATAATATAATATATATTATTATATATAATAATATATTATTATATTATTATTATAGTATTATATTATCATAATATATTATAATAATATAATATATTATAATATCAAATATAAATATTATTATATATTATATTATATTATTATTATGGTATATTATATTATATTATATTGTATTATAAGATTAAGGGTATAGTAGGAATGAATTAAAAGAATTACTTTCTCGATCAATGAAAAAATGATTTAGCCACCTCCTAGGTGGATAAGATTTTTCTTTATTTCATAGATAAATGCTATCTAAGGAAAAATAACTTTTTCATCTTGAAAAATATAAGAACATGAGTAAATTGATCAATGAAAAAGTAGACCAATTTTTACATGATATTAATTCGCAAAAGAACGGGCCCTTAAGTCTTAAATTAAAAAAAAATGGGTTGAACTGAATTCGAGCTGAACTTTAGAATTAGACTTGGGCTCAAAATTTCAGACTCAATTTTAATCTTAGACTTGGATTGGGCCCGGGCTGGATCAAAGACCTGTTCGAGCCCGACCCAAAAAAATAGATTTTATTTCTAGATCCAAGCTTGACCTGGATGACTTCAGACCGACCCCGAAGCCTGACCCAAAGTCAGCCCGGCCCAACGGGCTCGAGTCAGTCCAAACCCACTTTCAGCCTTATTCCTAATGGACCTGGGGTTATGGTTTTGATCAATAGGATTTAAAAGTTGAAGTTCGATCCACAAATAGGCCAGGCATTAGAATCCCATTTTATTTTATTTTATTTTTCTTTTTCTTTCTTTTTTTATTTTTCCTTCCTCCCTTTCTTTCTTTTTTTCTTTTCTTTTCTTTTCTTTTTCCTCCTCTCGTTCCCGTTTTCTTTGGCTTCCTTGCAAAATCGAGCATCCCATGCCCAAATCTATTCGAGATAGAGAAGAAGATGGAGACGGAGATATGGAAGACTGGCGACAAGGCCACCGATGGTGGCGGCAAGGCAGTCGGTGCAAGAAAAGAAAATAAAAATAAGGGTCTCAACCCCTTTTCCTCCAAGATTCTAGGATTCATCGGTGATAGAACTCCGGTAATGGCTAGAAATGACAAAGGGGACAAGTCCCCATATCCAGCAAGGAACACCAACAATCAAAAAGGCCGAAAAAAGAAGATTAAAGGGGACTTTTTCAGATCTAAAAATTGGGGATTGTTGGCTTGTCTTTTCTTTGGACTTTTCCAATGAGGAACATGATCGATGATGGAAGTTTAAGAAGGAACAAACAAGAGGATCAAGGGATCTTACCTTGACTTCGGTATCAAGGGAGAAGATGGAGAAAGGATGAGTGGTGGCTGCAATGGATACCAATGAAGGGGGGTTACGGGTTTAAATAGGAGTGAAAGCTAGGTTTTCGTGAGAAGTTCATGATAGAGGAGGACTCTTCCTTCTTCGTCTTAGATAGATAGGATCTCCTTATTTCGGATAGGTCACAGATAGAGATAGGGTCTCCCTATTTTGGATATGTCACAAATAGAGCTTATCGACCTATTGGGGATAAATCCCGCTCTCGTTGAAGTCCAGTCTGATGCTTAACCTAATGCAACTGATAATCACGAAAGAGCTTCGATTGAAAATTCTTCTCCAGCGGTCGGATCCCAACTGAACTCCTCCAGCAGTCGAAACTTAGCCGAACTCCTTCAGCCAGCCGAACTCTTCCAGCGATCAAATTTCAGCCAAACTCCTTCAGCCAGCCGAACTCCTCAGCGGTCGAGCTCCAGCCAAACTCCTCCAGCGGCCAAACTCCTTCCAGACTTCTCCCTCAGTGGGACTCCTCCAGGAGCCAAACTTCTTCTGAACTTCTTCCTCGATTGGATGCCTACATAAGTTAGACTCCTTTCGAACTCCTCCTTCAGTCGGATTCCTCCAAGAGCCGAACTCCTTCTGAACTTCTCCTTCAGTCAAGTTCTACCAGGAGCCGAACTCCTTTCGGACTCTTTCTTCAGTCGAATTCCTTCAGGAGCTGAACTCATTCTGGACTTCTCCTTCAGTCAAATTTCGTTATGAGCCAAACTCCTTTTGGACTTCTCCCTCAGTCGGATGCCTACAGGAGTCGAACTCCTCCCAAACTTCTTCCTCAGTCGGATGTCTACAAGAGCCGAACTTCACCTACAAGAGTCGAACTCCTCCTGGACTTTTTCTTCAGTCGGATTTCTCCAATAGATTACTTCCAAATTTCAGCTAGCATTCCTTTCGGATGATCCCCTCTAATCGTATCCCCTTTAGAATTTCAAACTTCTCTAAAATTGACATACGTCAAAGCTCTTCACCCCTTCATGTGGTCTTGACCGGCCAGCTACCAGATGGCTATGGCTATCACTATCAGTCTGCTGCAGGAGTGCCCCTCTCATGCGGTCCTGAGCGGTCAGCTATCGGACAGCTATGGCTGTCATTATCAGTCTGCTACAAACGACGTCCCTCTCATGCTGTTCTGAGTGGTCAGCTATCGGACGGCTATGGCTATCACTATCAGTCTACTCCGAGCTTCATCTATAAAATAGATCCTTCAAATATTTTTTTTCTAAGCTCTTTTCTCCTTTCCAAAATTCTACTGAACTCTTTTCTTGAGCACTCCATTTCTGTTGATCAGAAGAGCTGACTTGATCATCGAAGGATCCTGTCGGAACCACCACCATCGACTCCGGATGGAACTTTATTTTGTAGGTCACCGACGATAATCTCTTCTTTCTCAACTCTAGTTCGATCTAACGTCGATCAAATTTTGCACCAATAGGATTGGCGCTAGAAGGAGGGCCCTCTATTTTTGAGGTATCCTTGTTCTTAAAGGAATGCTCAATCGATCCTATGGATCTTCTTCTTCAAGGTTCATCTCAATCTTCTCTCTCAATTTTGAGAAATACCTCCAAAAAAGATGACTATCTGAAGATCTACTACTTCTACCATCAGATCTGGGTCAGATCCATCTATCCCTGCTCCATCATCAATACTTCAATCTCCTCCTCCGTCGACGATCGTGGTAGATCCGGAGCAGTTTAATCCGCTGATGCAGTAGGTTCAGGGCCTCATCGAAATGGTGCAAGCCATGTGGCAGCCCCCAATGATGGTTCTATTAGAAAATCCACCTTTGGGATGTCAGGAATCGATCCCAAGGAGGAGCACTTGGGCTAGCATACCCATCATCCTTGGAAAGGAGAAATAGAGAACAGAGGATTCGTGCTCGAATCATGATTCTTTTCTGAAAAAAATCTTTCCCATCCACAGTCGAAAGTCTTCCAAGATCTACGATCGAGATGACATCCTCGATCAAAAATTATGAAAGATGGACCGATGGATTGAAAAACCCCACCACATCGCTCCAGTTCACTATGACGACGTCTGCACCGATTCTTCTTTCTCTCTTCAAATTATGCAAAAGCCTATTCTGTCGAACTTTAAGCTCTTCCAATTTGAAAGCTACGATGGAACCTCTAATCCGATCGACCATCTGGAGGCCTTCTGGACCATGATGCTGCTCCATGGCACATCAGACGCCATCTTATGCCAAGCTTTTTCATCTACCTTAAAGAGAGCAGCAAGGAACTGGTACTCAATGTTGAAATCGGATACGATCTTCTTCTTTGATCAGATGAGCCATCAGTTTGCAGCTCACTTCATCAGCAGTCGACGTCGGTGTCGAGGTTCGAATTTTCTGATGCATATCAAGCAGAAGGAGGAGAAATCGATATGGGCTTATGTCATCCGCTTTAATTCTACAACATTGGAGGTTCAAAATCTAGACCAGTCTGTTGCAATGGCCGCACTCAAGGGCGGCCTTTAGAAGAATGATTTATTGTTCTTTCCGAAGAAGAAGTATCCTAAAAATTTTACCGATCTACTAGCTTGGACTGAGGGATATGTTAGATATATATGCCCTAGAAGTCAGAATTGACTGACACTTATAATACACATCTAGGAGAAAAATTATAATTTTGACTATAATCAATAAAATGGGTTATTTTCTATCATATATGTGTATTTAGTGTCCGTGATACATTCTTTGAGTTAATGGTAATGATAATTCATATTTTCAAGAATTAAAAATTTAAGACATGAATAATTATTATTAACTCATAAAATGCTTCCGATCATAGGATCATCACAAGGATAGTGATTGATCCAAAAGATTGGTGTACAATTACTTCTCTTTAGTAAATGAGTCTTGAGTCTACGCTGTGGAGACACTGGAGTGAAAGTATAGATACTCATTAGAGAACGAGGGCACTGAGCGTGACCACCTCGAGTAGCCATTAGGAAGTCTATCTTCTCGTCAATGACTGACTCGATGCTGCAGTGATGTGTCTGGTTCTTTGACCTGAGGTACATCGGTAGTTCATCTTGAGGATGTTATAGTTTGACTATACCATAACTCAATCTCCTAGCCATTTGAAATCCTGAGGTGTATGTTGGCTATAGCATGTTCATTGTAGAAACTGGATTGCATCAAGATGGAATCTATCTACCTTGGTGGTAGAGGA
Source organism: Cocos nucifera (assembly GCA_006176705.1). NCBI lineage: Eukaryota > Viridiplantae > Streptophyta > Magnoliopsida > Arecales > Arecaceae > Cocos > Cocos nucifera. Next base: position 976,076 of record QRFJ01000780.1, read on the forward strand.
GCAACCCTATGATGATCATGAGAATCAAGTCCAGAAGCCCATGGCCATGGCAGAGTGAAATAATAGAAAGAGTTTCTATTTAGGTTTTCACATCGAACTTGAATCGAATGATTACATCATATGACAGAAACTAGGGTTTGACGAGTTCACCTTAACCCTAATCTGATCGGGGCTCAAGATAGAAGAACTTAATCACACAGGTAGCTGCACCAAGAGGTTCGCATTCAGCTCTGATGGGTTGCCACCATATACTGCTAGGTGTCACTGGTGGATTTTGGGAGCAATTAGAATGATTTAGATGATCGATCATTCTAGCTGTTCGAATCAGAAGAGTTCTGATCCATCGAAAGGAGTTTCGATGATGTCGATGATAGAGATCATGACATATCCTCATTACCATACAGAACTGAACCTAACTGGATCACACAAACAAGGGTTTGAATCTGGTGATCATCAATTGAACTGATCCAGTTCAATTGATCTGAATGAGATTCAATTAGGTTCAAGAAAATCATGCTAGCACTCGATTGAACCTAATGTTCTTCTTTTACTATCATAAATAAGTTATCCTAACTGAGCCAAAGGAGTTTGTGCTCGATTTAGAGGCCTTCACCTTGGATCTGACTGGAGCCTGTATCAGATCAGAAAAGGGTTGTCTTATTTTGTAAGACAATACCTAGCCATTTTTGGTCACCTGCCATTTCTCGTCCTTTGACTTTGGTCAAAAGTTGACCTTTGACTGGTCAAATGTTGACCATTGACACTTTGACTTCTATCCACATGTGTCATGCACCTATTGGAGAGCTGGTGGGGGCCTTGTCCTCCTATCAGAAACCTGACAAGGAGGAGGGTGCACATGCCACCCTTGGCATGTGCACCCAAGTTTGAGGCGCCCTAGGAGTCCCTGTTGGATAGGGACTCCATCTCCTTTTTGGAATTCGATTAGACTCCTCCTAAGAACCAACTTTGACTGGTCTTAGGCACCATCTAAGGATGAATCCAAGGGACTCTATTCCCACCAATCAGATTTAGATCTGATTTCATAAAGGATTGTGATTGGTTGGGATGAAGAGGAGTTGGATCACGCATAGTCTATAAATAAGACCCTGCGCCCAACTCAAAAAGGAGAATAATTCTCTACACCCCAAGGCTGCCTCTCTCTTCCTCCTCCATGCCAAGTTCATCTTCTCCCTCTCCTCTCCACGTCCAAAGAAGTTTGGGATCTCAGTTGGTGCAATCTAGGCGAGAGAAAGGCGATAGAAAGCTAGAAGGCTGCACTGCTGCAAAGGATAACTGCTGATCTTCGAAAGCTATTTTGAAGATCCTCCAAATCAGATTCAGATCTAATTTTTGGAGATGTGATAGAGAAGAAGAGGATCTCCAGATCCAGCCTGAGTGGATATCGGTAGAGGCCAAGGCACTTGCGTGGCTAGATCCAGAACCTTCCGCTGCTTACAGGATCATCAATGGATAATAGGATTACCCTACATCAAGGTAAATTAAATTTGATTTAATTTATCTATATTTTATTTTAATTATTATAATAATAAAAATTAGATCTGAAATATCATAGATCTAATTTGGATCAAAGAGAAAAATTTTGAAATATATCTCTTGATCTAATCAGATCTCAATGAACCTGGTCTGAGAAATCAAAATTTTTCTTCAACTGGTATCAGAGCCAAGATTCTAAAGTATTTAGATCTAATTTTAAATTTATTTTAATAAGAAAATAAGTAATTTTAGATGTCACATGAGATATGATCAGATCTAAAATTAGAAAAAATTAAAATTAAATGATTTGGATCTAAGATTAGAAAATATGCATGACTAGTTCTAAAATAGAATAGTTCTATAGAATAGTCTTGCATGTTTATAATTTAATTTAATTAAATCATATTTTAGATCTATTTATTTATTATTTTTTAATATTATAATTATTATAATAATATTTAAAAAATAGTAAATAAAAATTATTTAATTTTAACATCATATGAGATATGATTGATGCATGTCTAGACTCGTTGTAGAATAGTTCTACATAGTTATCTAGATTAGAGTTTATTTTGATAAGATCAATTTAAATCTAATTTTTTAGATTATTATGAGATAATTTAGATCTGAAAATATGCATGATTTGATACATGAGATGTATGCAAAATATGCCATGATTAGATCTAATTTGTATATGAGATATATGATATAGATCTAAAACTGTTTTGTAGTATTACATGTTCCTGATTAAGGTGTTCCTCTTAGTCATCTGATTATAAGAACGAAGAAGAATTTAAAGACCCTCTCCTCCCATCCGATGGAGTGTTCTTATGACATGTAGGGGTGCTCCGCGTTCATCCTTAATCAGAAATTTAAAACTTACTTTCTGCAAAATCCTAGATTCTAAAACCCTAGGATTTATTGTGCATATTTTATTTATGAACCCTACTTAATTAAGAATTAAGATTATAAAATATTAATTAGATCTAAAATTGAGAATTTCAGATCTAAGACATATTCATAATACTGGGTTTGGGCTTAGGTAGCTCAATTAGGTCTATGCGATTGATCAAATCGAATCAAGAGTTGGTTAGATG